>OU896719.1:19517699-20020199 GCA_918026855.4 Phaedon cochleariae
GTCATTGGAGTAGATGTGTTGATATTTGATACATATTGTCTCCATGATTCCTTTTTGCTTTTTTTTATAATGTATCTGGATTTGGCTCTGAGTCTTTTGAATGTTAGAAGGTTTTCAGGTGTTTTATGACGTTTATATCTGTTGAAAGCGCTTTTACTATCTTCAATTGCTTTTTGGCATTCTTGGCTCCACCACGGTACGGGGGGGTGTTTTGTTATATGCTTTGTTTTTCCGATGGCTTTTTCAGCTGCACTTATTATTATGTTGTTGAATTGCTGTAAGAGCTGGTCGATATTTTCACTTGTGTGCCATTGATGAAGATTTTCTTCTATGAGGTTTTTGAATAGTGTCCAGTTTGCAGATTTGATTTTCCACTTGTTCGCTGGTTTGCTATCGCTGGAGTTACCTGAATTAAAAGTAATTTGGATTGGATGGTGATCACTGTCATAGAGGGTAGGTAGAACTTCCCATGAGAGTAGGGGGTACGTTGTTGGGTCGCATAGGCTCAGGTCTAAAGCGGATGTGCTACCATTATAAGAGTTGAATCTGGTGTGACTTCCATCGTTCATGAGTGTGAGGTCACATTGGTCCATCAAATCAACTATCAGTTTACCTCTTGGGGTTGAGTGATCACTTCCCCAAATCGTGTTATGACCGTTGAAGTCGCCTACTATTATTCTTGGGTGAGGTATTTGATTCAATAAGATATTCAATTCTTGGTAGGTGATGTCTTGGTTGGGTCGGAGGTAGATATTACATATATTAAACTTGAAATTGCCAGAGTTCACTGATACAGCTATAGCTTCTAAGGGCGTGTTGACAAGTATTTGTTCAGCATCGATAGAGTTTTTCGTAAATATGGTTACTCCCCCACTAGCCCTCAGTGGGTTGTCCCTATTTCGAGAGAATCTGTTGTAATTTTTGAGATTGTGTTCTTTATCATCACGAAAATTGGTTTCTTGCAGACAAATTACACTTGGGTTGTATTCGGAAATGATGAGTTGTAACATTTCAAGATGACAATAGTAGCCATTAATGTTCCACTGCAGGATACTTTTGGAATCCATTGTAAGCATTGAAGGGTTTTAAAATAAGTCTTGGGATGAGTCACTCTCAATTTCAGATATTTGGTGGTCTAGGTGGTTCAGTATTTTTTTCCGGAGTTTAGTGCATCGGGTTTTTATACTCCGCTCATTGAGTAGTGGGTAAATTTTTTCCAGCATACCACATAAAGCATGTAGGTCTTTGGTGTAATTGAGTGCAATTTGTACAGGTTCTGATGAGCCGTAGGTATTTTCGAATAAGTCAACTATTTGTTGGTAGTTAAGTATGAATGGAGGGGAATGAGTTTCGATGAATGTTTTGGCTGGAGCTGTCATTTTCTCAGATGAATTGGATGTATGTGAATCTTCGAAAGTGGCGTGTTTTGGCTTTTTTGTCTTCTTTTTTTCTGCAGGTAGAGCAAATATTTCTTTAGATCTGGGTTCTTGATTTTGGCTCGTATCTATGGGTGGGGTTAATATTTCAGATATGTTCCGTTTGTTTGCTACCCCTTGAGTCGATGTTTCTATAGTAGCAGTTGTTGTGACGCATGTGCGGACGGCTTGGTTAGATTCGATAGATGGTTCTGGGTCTTCTTGTTCTGTAGTGTTTGATTGAGAAATATTATTGATTTCATTGATGGTATTATCGTTTGTTGGATTAGTAGAGGTGTTCGGAGTGTTTGGGGAATTACATTGGTTAGCTATATGTCCAGGCTGTTTACATTTGAAACAAAGTGTTCCTGCTTGGGAGAGGAAAATTCGGTAGGAAGTGTTTTCAAATGTGATAGAGATGGAGTCGGGGATCATTATGTTATCTGGAGGAGAGATGTATACCTGTCTTCGGAAGCTCAGCACATGACTATATTCTGGGTTTGTAACTCCTATTCTGAGGAATGTTATTGCCGACATGAGTTTGAGTCCGAGTTGCTGTAATTCATTCTCGAGTATGTAATGTGGTATTGTTGGGCATACATTCGACATGAGTAAGCGAGTTGATGGGGTAATAAGGCGTCTGGCTTGGAGTGTTTGGTTTTCTATAGTAATGGAACCATGTTGGTCCATAAAAGAGTCGACTATATCTGTGCTGGAGAGATATATACATATTCTATTGTTTGTTATTCTAGATGAAAACAGTATGTTTTTTGGGTTCACTTTTGATCCTAGTCCGAAAATATATTCCTGTAATTTGACGCCTTCGATGGAGTTGAAAACTATAGCCTGATTCTTGGATGGAAATTGGTGCTTGGAGAGTGCTGCAGAGTATGATTTTGCTTGTTGGGTTGTAGTTGATTGTTGTGGTGTTGGTGGGTTTACTGCCTCATTTAGTGTACCCCTGTAGTCAGGAGCCACAGTTGTGTTGTCGCCCATATTCAAAGTTTATGAGTCGGTTTCGCTCGACACATATTCTGAATACGGGCCTGACCTCGAAGGCCTGTGCTGTTGGATGATTTCCGCGGGTTTTTTGACTACTTGTTTTTCTGCTCGTTCGTACGTTTATCGTTCACTCGATTGAGATATTTCATGCATATAGTATCTACTAGTAGGTAACTACTCACGAGAATTGTCTTCGTAATATGGTGACACTGGGTATCACTCAGAACGTGGGCACTACTGCACTTTTGGGAAAATTTGGTTCTCTATATTCAGTAATATTTAGATAAACTGTGGCAGCTGATTATTGGCACGTTTATAGTACCGCTAACAGAGCCGGACCCCAAAGAGTATCTTGAAAGAGCTAAGCTAGAGCGTAAACTTCGGTTTGATAAGAAAGCTGCAGCAATCAAACTGAAGGCCGGCGATCTCGTTATTGTTTCAAATGAGAACAGAAATAAGTTCGATCCTTGGTACAGGGTATCCCACATAACTTGGGCCACCCCCTTATCTGGTAAACTATTATATATACAGAGAAAAGTTCAGAATAAAAATTGTATAACTTCTTATGACATTTAATTTTTAGATAATGTCATTTATACAGGATGATCCATATGTCTGTGGCATATCACAAATACGTTTTTTCAAATGGAACACCCTATATTTTATTATATTTTTAGATAGTACTCCAGAAGACGAGTTCAATGATGTATAATAACATGGGTCTGAGATCACTCGTTTCGGATTTATACACGATCTTTTTCAATAAATTGTCTAATTTCAAAGCCCTATAGAAACGTTGTGAATGAAGTTTTCGATTCTCAACTTTTGCTATAAATCAACAAAGTCTGTATATTATTTTGTTCTATGGTGAAAATTAAGGAATTTTGAATTTGCCATAAGTGATGACGTATTTTGAAAACCAATAATTATCTCGAGATTTTCGAATGGAACACCCTATATTTTATTCCATATTTGCATAGAACTCAAAAAGACGAGTTCAATGATCTATAATAACATGGGTCTGAGATCACCCGTTTCGGACTTATACACGATCTTCTTCAATGAATAGTCAAACAAAAAAACTAACAGTAGGTAACTGAGAAAACGAGTAAACATAACAACAGTAATAATTAGATATAGTATTCAATTGAATATACAAAGTAGTAAAATCAAATTTTCTATATACCGTCCATTTTCAGCTATGCACGTAGTATATCTTATCGCGATATGTCTCAGTGTATTTGCTACTGCATGTGATTCATTCATATTCACGATTGCGACCCGTATATTTTCTTTTAATTGTTCTATGTTGTCACATCGATTTTCATAAACTTTGTTTTTCAAAGCACCCCATAAGAAAAAATCCAAAGGAAATGATCATAAAAATGTCGATAATATTCGTTGTTTTCAAAACTCTTTATTACGAATTGTTTCACATAAATAACAAAATTTTTATCTAATATGAAGATAACAGTCAGAATTTTGCCATTGAAATTTGATTATTTTTTCAAGAAGATCGTGTATGAGTCCGAAACGGGTGATCTCAGACCCATATTATAATATATCATTGAACTCGTCATTCTGAGCTTCATCCAAAGATGGAATGAAATAGGGTAGTGTTCCATTCGGAAATTTGTAAAAAATTATCGTTTTTCAAAATACATCATTACTTTTGGCCAATGCGAAATTCATGAACTTTTACCATGGATCAACAAAACATTCAAAATTTGTTAATTTATAGCGGGAACTGCGAATCGAAAACTTCATTCACAACGTTTCTATAGGGCTTTGAAATTGGGCAATTTATTGAAGAAGATCGTTTATAAGTCCGAAACGGGTGATATCAGACACATGTTATGATATATCATTGAACTCGTCTTCCTGAGCTCTATGCAAATTTGGAATTGAATATAGGGTGTTCCATTTGAAAATCTCGAGATATTTATTGGTTTTCAAAATACGTCATCACTTTTGGAAAATTGAAAATTCCTAAATTTTCACCATAGAACAGAATAATATACAGACTTTGTTAATTTATAGCGGAAACTGCGAATCGAAAACTTCATTCGCAACGTGTCTATAGGGCTTCGAAATTTGGCAATTTATTGAAGAAGATCGTGTATAAATCCGAAACGGGTGATCTCAGACCCATGTTATTATATATCATTGAACTCGTCTTCTGAAGTACTATCTAAAAATATGATAAAATATAGGGTATTCTATTTGAAAAAACGTATTTGTGATATGCCACAGACATATGGATCATCCTGTATAAATGACAGTATCTAAAAATTAAATTTCATAAGAAGTTATATACTTTTTTTCCGGAACTTTTTTCTGTATATATAATAGTTTACCAGATAAGGGGGTGGCCCAAGTTATGTGGGATACCCTGTACAAAGGTCCTTTCACAGTGGTATCTTGCGAGGGTCCAAATTGTACAATCAGGGACGAAATGGGTAAAGAGATGACAATACACAAAAATAGAATTCAGAATCATCATGAAAATAAAAAATGAACATTATATCAACTATTTATATATAAGTCATTTTCATCGAGGAGATTCTAATGTGCTTAGAACTTTTTGTTATTTATTAAGGTACTGCACTGAGAAAAATGGGTCAAATGATTATTTCATTCAGAAATTTGTATTGATCACTAGCGAAACTATTACTGCCTGTGAAAAATAAAATAACTGGACCAAAATTATTGATTCATTTGGTATCGCTCACCTACCATAAAAGTTTCTAAATTTGAAACAAGCGTCTACTGATTTGCGGTGAAACAATTAAAATAATCATTTTCATCATTTGTAGTGAATTCTCAACGATTTTGTCTCAAATCATGTTATTGATGGAGTGAATAGTAATATCATTTGTTATGAATGAAAATGATTGTTCGTCAGAATAGAAACTGTTTGCAGCCAATCAGATGCTTTTCAACTAACAAAACAGCACCAGTTTGAGATTACCGATTTTTCATTGTGCAGAAATGAAAATTAATTGTCCACAACAAAACTACTATAGGTTGGTCAATAACAGTTGATTTGAGAAAAATGCTTTCCTATTCGCCATTAAATTGCGGTCCTTTCGATTCCGCAAATATATCTCTAATTGATAACCAGTTCATTCTCATTTCCAACAAATCAAAAACCACTTGGCCTCCATGAGCCGAAATCCATTGAGCCGACATCGTTGCCGATTGCTAGATATAACTCCCCAAATTAGGTACGCAAGTTTGAGATGTGTTGGATCATTTTCTAACCTTATCAGTAGAATATCTAATTCAAATAGTTACATACCAGACATACAACATCAGATAATAGGTATATAGTTTCAGTCTTAACGTTTACTGATAGATGGCGATATATTATGAGGAAATGAACACTAATAACGCCAAGATCAAAGATTACCATTGATTCTCCTACAGACTCGTAGGCTTTTGTTGAAAAACAAAAAATGATTATATTCTTACAAGAGCTCATATTGATTTTTGATACTACCTACAGTACCAACCTAGTTAATTATAAGTTATCAGAAATATCCTGATGTAAGGGTTCTTATATTTTCACCTAGTCGCCATTTTTTGTTTTTTCTTACCAAGAACTCGTCATGAATATCACGATGACATTCAATAATTATTTCTCTCATTCTCTTTTTTAATTTAAAAAGTCCACCATTATTGGCAACATCGCAATAATGTTCACCGATGGGCGGTGTGGTGGGGTCGATGTCGGCACGGAGATGAGATTTGTTTTTAGTTACTGTGACCGGCTTTCATTCTGACCATAAAATATAGGAGATCAGGATAATACTTATAAATACTATACTAATTTTTGCTTGAATGGGTACTTGAGAGTTTCTACGAGGACTTTTTAGGTAAGTGTGAATATAATAATGATAACATGTGAATTAAATATAGGGTTTAGGTGAGGTAAAGGTACGGATGTACATCCTATAGGTAAATAATTTATAGGATAGTTGTTATAGTTGATGTTCGTATGTTCTTTGTCTTAGAAGTCAAATGAAATTTCAAGCTATTGTGTTTGTGAATTCAGATCATACAATTAATAAAACAATTTAAGTCTTATAATTTTTTATGTTGCAGCTATGCCATGGGTGATAGTGGAATTTGTGAAGACAGGCGAAGTGATGGAGGCTATACCTTTCAAATGGAATGATGACAACGATCAGATGGTTGTCTACCCTTCATTCAAAAAATCGCAGTTGGAAAAGGCAATCAAAACAGAAATGGAACCAGAGCCATACTAGAAAAATTACAAAGTTGTTTTGATGAGGCCACAACCGATTGAATATTTAGAATGAAAAGCAATGGGAACGAATCGAAAAATATCTGTGGCAAATAAATGATGATTTGAAAGATGTAGACAATGTTCTTTACAGTAATACAAACACCCAGTAGTAACAAAATTGAAACGATTTGCTTCCAACAGAAAACTGATTTGTCTCAAATAATGTGCTAATACATCATGAATGAAACATACATTAATGGGCAATGAAGGTGATGCTGAGAGCTAATTGAGAGATGATTTGAGATTATACATTATGGTCACTTGCAGCAAATGCCAATCACTTGATATAAAAACGCGACCATTTGTGTTCATCATATATGTTATGAGTTATAAATAAGTAAACATTTCGTCCTAGTTGAACAGAGTTATTGCTACAAAATAATCTCAAATCATTGGTAATTCACGTTGAATATTTGAACTATTGGTTGTAAGTATTCAAGTTATTACCTCGGCAAAAGTTTCGAGTTATTTGCTTCAAATGCATAGTTCACTCGTCCCCTATTTTGTTGAGGTTTTCGCTTGGGAGAAGTGGTTTTTGATTTGTGATCAATGAAATTTTTTCTCCGTGTGATATTATATTAAAGTAGACGTCTACTCATATAGTTAGCCTAGGTTAGGGCAAAACAGGTACCTATGTTATTGTATTCATATTCATACGCATTGAGCAAATTTGCTTATTAATCATTTGGCGTTATATTATAGTAGAGTAGTAATTTTTTCTTGGGGCTCAAGGAGTCATTGTGACTGTGTTTCATGCTTCTGCAGGTATTTTTATGAAGGGAATACATTTTAATAATCTCTAATGGATTATAAAAAAATTTGTTATAGGTTTCAGTGGGTTTTACGATTTCTGTATATTTAATGAATAATGCACTCGATTTTGACAGGATCCTCTAAGATACCCAACTGTATAGAATGTCCTTCATTAATGGCCAAAATGAAGTCATTCCTCTCGGGAGGGAAGGTGTAGTGCGATTCGTTTGTTTACTTTATTACGAAAGTATAAAGGTAAATTGACGGGTAGCAATACAGCTTGTTCAGCGTGGATATACTTATATTATTATAAATTGTTATTATAATATTGCATGCCAGTAACTAGGACACGATCATGCCACTTCTATTCGAACCATGTAAGAAGCAGTACATTGAATATACGTGTATGTATTCCGGAATAGACCTTTTATTCCTGTACACCATATGACCCATTACACACCTGTTTTCCGATTTTCCATCTGTAACGTGCGTTCGATCTCTCGTTGCCATATCGGCAACATTCTCCTTTGTTGGTAACCACTTCTAGGACGTTTCTTCGGGAGAATCTAATATTTCTGTGACTCTGTGTGCTACAAACGGTTTGAAATTTGAAACATCTGTTCTGATCCAACTGATCACATTCTTCGAGTCTGACCAGAAATAAATAGAGTTGATCTTTATATTGTGACTTTCTTTGATTGTGATTGCCAATCTACATCCCAAAACAGCTGCTTGAAGTTCAAGTCTCGGTATAGACAATGGTTTCAATGGAGTAACCCTATACTTAGTCATCACTAAACTGACTTCAATGGACTCCTCCATCTTGTACCGAAAATATGCAACTGCAGAATAGGCTTGGGCACTTGCGTCACAAAATACGTGGAGTTTTATGTCTTCAGCTCTGAAAATATCTTGGACATAACAACGAGAGATCTTCAATGTTCTGATGTTTTTCAATTCCTGTATCCGAAATTTCCATTTTTTCAAAATATCTTCGTCGATTTTGTCATCCCAATCAATTTTAGAACGCCAGATGTCTTGCAGTAGAATTCTTGCCTTTATGGTGAAGTCTGAAGTTGCTCAGATATCCAAGAGGATCAAAAATTGTCATAATAATTTTAGGAATTTCTCTCTTCGTAATCTCATTATCAGACAAACACTTTAGCTCGTCATCACTCCATTTTAGCAAAAATGAGAAATTGTCTTCGTTAGGATTCCAAACTAAGCCCAATACCCTCTCCACCGGTAGCAGGGACTCTTTGTCAAGATTCATGTATTTCGCATTGATACTCCTCAATTCTTCAGGAATGCTTCTTGAAACTTCTTCAGAATTGCACAACCAGTTTCTAATAATAAAACCTCCTCTACGATGAACTTCTATAGCTTCGGACGCCAGTTTCTTCGCTTCTTCTACAGAATCAACACTATCTAAATAATCGTCTACGTAGTGTTGTTCTTTGATGGCTCTGGCAGCATCTGGGAATGTGTCTTCAAATTCGCTCGTATTTTTCCTCATAACATACTGTGCAGTGGAAGGAGACGAGACAGCGCCAAAAATCATTGCAACCATTTCATACTCGTCAGGTTCACGACATCTTTCTCTACCCCTCCATAAAAATCGTTGCACGCCTCTGTCCTCAGGTCTGATTTGTATTTGGTGAAACCATTGTCGATCTAAATGAAAACCTAGTAGGCGACCTAGTGCGAGGAGGTATAATATTGTCTGTTCATTCAATCAAAATATGTCTGTCTGTCAAGTGGCGCTGAAGCAGAGAAATTGGAAAGAGCTCATTTGTTTATGTCAAAATAGACCATATTAGGTTGATATTCTCTTCTTCTATTTTTCTCCAATATGTACTCAACCACAGACGTGCTTTCTATCATTGACGTGATATTTGATAGGAAGACGATGAAGAAGATTCATGTAATGATAAAATTATTTTCTGACAGTTGTCATTAACTTATAACTTCGTCTTTGTGGATGTGTTGAACTTTGATTTCCTTTCTTGGAAATTACAATTATACCTAATCATTTCTTCTAGTATTGGTTTTTCATCAAAGTTTGTTGATTGGTTTGTGAGTGCGATTGTGTTATTTTGCAATGTCATCTGAAAACTGCGCACTCCAGGAGGTGAAGGTGTAATTATTGTATTATCAAGACATGGTTTCCCCAATCCCCACTGTTGTGATTTTGAGCCTCAAATCCTGAGGCATCAATGGGTTCACGCCATATTCATTGGATATCAAGGTGAACTTTTTTTCTTGAATCGCATAATATTTGAAACTTAATGATATTTATATTTCAGGAATGTGAGTTTTTGAAGTAAGCGAACATGATACTATATGTTTCCAACATTTTAAGGGAACTGTTTCTTGCCAATGCAGAATAGGAAACGGTTTTGGAAAGAGAGTACGGTTCCAAGTTTGTTCAAGGTGGGAATATATAAATAAAATGGTATTTAACAAGTTCTTACCTATACTAACTAACTAATTATTAGTTTCGGTATGAAATTTACCAAGAACTTGACTTTGGTTCCTTTGAAAGTTGTTCCATAGTCAAAAGTCAATAAATTCATTTCAGAATGGTACAGGACATTGAAACTAGGGACAATATTTTTATATTTCCAGACTCATCAATGTTGTTTGGAATATGATGCTGAAGAGGAATTCCTGCCTTAAGGATCAGGACCTAACGATGAAGAAGCATCTGAGGAGGAAACGGGCATTTGAACAGATATTATAGAATGATAATAAATAATAATAAAGTTCATTCAGAATGTTGACTTGAATATAAATTAAAAAGATAAATATTGGTATTGAATATTCTTGTGGTTTAATTCGTGGCAATAATAGACGCATCTTCTCATATTTAGTGAAGTTCGTAGCTTCAATAAGATGATTTAATAAAAAATAATCATTGTTTCACTTCAAGAATACTTTACCTATATACAATATTGGTACAATATATATATAGTGTTCTCAAACTTACCTGCTAATTAATACATCTGTACAACAATAAACAGGGTATCAAAAGAGAACAAACTATATAGTAGAATAAAAATTGAAATAATTCTTCATAATTATGTACAATTTATTAAAAAAATTGTATTGCCATTCATACATACAAGTTATATTCCAATAAAAAATTCTAAATATCCCAGCAACTTGACAAAGAACCCTGAACAATAGGATACCATATATCTGAGGATGATTCCTATACAATCTTGAAATCACTTTACTCTAGTGAAATTCTGAGTGGCTCACTACGAAAATGGTCCTGAGTTTGCTGGAGTGGAATATCACATGTTCCTCATCATCTAATTGATTGCTTGAAAAATAGATAAATTGAATATACATTGGGGTGTGTATAATTTGCAGCCTAGAATGAAATGATGGGGACTGGCTATTTCCAGCAAACAAATCGTTGTTCTTACTATCTGGATTCAGCTCATCGAACTACAGGATGAAAAGTTTCTGATTTTATTCACTGCCCCATTTTCTTGTGTGTTTTTTCATAAAATCTTGTGAACTGGATATTTTTGCAGCTCGACTTTCAAGGACCTATCTATAAAAAATATAATGATATTTTGTGTTTGGAGCAGAATATCCATAAGACATTGATGAAATAACCAGATTGAGTCTAACCTTAGTGCTTCTATATATTTATTTCAGATGGTAAATTTTCCATTCTGTTCTCGAACATCATCATCCTTCTGGTACATTCCTTCTGAACATCACTCACATAATGATTTCTAATGTGATACTTCCACATCACTCATAGTTTTTCGTTTTTCAACTGAAAAGCTATTAATGTAACTACTCTTCGCTGTAGGTAAGTACCTGAAATTTTACATCACTAAAGACATATTTTCACTGCAAATAATGGAATTTCATGAATTATATAGTAACTTATCAAAAATATAGAAGGAAATAAGCAGCCCCTACCTTTCTGCTTGGCTTGCATGTCGAAAAAGTGAAGTTTCCACAGTTCCAACTTAAATTCAAGTTGCATCATGAATCATACTAATACAGCATTTCCTAAACATCTTCCTGCTTCCATTCAAGTATAGGTAGATGATTTTCATACTTGATAATATCTTTCGTGATAATGTTTCATTTTCGGGTCTCAACATGACAGATTTTTATTTACAAACTTGACAGGACCATGAAAAATGTTACGGTTAGGAATAAAAAACGAATAACTTAGTTTACTTAATTCACGTAGATGTCTCTGAACTACATATTTTCTTCATTTGTCTTTTCAATGAACAGACAATATTATAGCTCCTGCCTACTAACTACCTAACTAGGTTGTCATCCAGAACGACAATGGTGAAACATCTCCATTATATCACCAGTAAATGCAATGTTTCGTTGTCTGAAATTGAATATTACACCGAGTAACGAATTTAAAAAGTCTGGACCCTTGAGAAGAACATCATTGAGGCTTATTCCACTGGTTCGTGGTGCCGCATCGGAAACAAAACGTATTTTTCCGGGTTTGTTCGAATTAGTTACCGCGAAGTGAAGTAACTACCATATATTATCATTTTTCTGTACTAGTTCTTCTGTAGATAACTTTTTCGCATATTCCTTTTCCAAATAATCTGATATTTTCTTTTCATATTCGTTAGCGGAATGTCCGTCTTTGTACATTTTTCTTTCAATGGACTTGAGTCGAGTGAATGCTGAGAACTTGTTGTTTGGCAAATCAATATCGTCGCTCTTCCATAATGAACCCGTTTCCCACCTGTTCAAACTGATTCGTTTGGTAGTTCTTCCAAGGATTTCACAAGCTCGTACATCATTTGGACTCTGATGGATGTCGTAAAGTTTTACACCCAAACTGTCTATTTCAAACGAGTTTCTCACCAGTTCGTTCAAATCTTCATTTTGATGGTTTATGAAGAAAGAAAATTCATATAAACGTCCTATGTGTGGTTTTCCAATATTCCCATGGATAACCCATCCTAATTTAGATTTAGACAATATAGGTGCATTTTTGCCACCTTCATGTACCTCCCTGGCAATTATTAGTTCAATATTGTCCTGACCCACTAGGTTTGGCATCGACTAAAGATGGAACTTGTATCTGCTGTAAGTGAGACCATTTTTTGCTGAAATCTTTCATATTTATAGATTGAACAGGCAAGGATAAATCTTCAACTGTCCGTACATTATCCAGAGTATATTAATTTCGCTCATTTTGTCCTCTAATTGATAATGAAACTTTCTTCGAAAGCTGTTCTTCACAGGTCATTGAATAAGTCCACCGTATTTTCAAGACTTCTGTTGGTCCTGTTGCACCTATTGTATCAGCAACTGAAGAATCTATCATGGTGATCGTAGACGCTTCATCAAAAAGGGCATATGTATTAAATGAACCTTTTGGACCAGTCAGTTCCACAGGAGCGATCCTCAATAAAATTTCATTGCCTTCAAAACCAGTGACTTGGCAGTTGGTTTGTTCTTCTGTTCTCTTCTCCAAATCTTTATGCAAAAATGGATGGTGCTTGAAGGTGCATTGGTTGATTTCGCATTTTTTCTTGCTTCTGCAGATCTTGCTTGATGAGATGATCCAAAACAGGTAAAACATACCTTATTTTGTCTCACCCAGTCCCATCGTTCATTAACTTCAAGTTTGTTGAACTCATGACATTTTTCAACTTTGTGGCCATCTTTCTTGCAAAATTTGCACTTAAAAACAGAAATTTCTGCGCGTTTCTCAATCTGAACGGATGCAGTGCACACATATTTTTTTCTTTTGTCTTTATCTACATCTTTATCAGCAACATACATTACAGCTTCGCTAGTTTCTTCCAACCATGATGACAATTCTAGGATTGTTATAAGCTTGTTTTGTCTTTTTAGTTCGATGATTTTTCTGCCCCATTCCATTTTTAAATTCGAATTCATCTTCTTCACCAAATCATTCAATAGTTGTGGGTTTGATGAATATTCTTTACATTTTAAACTTTTCACCGTTATCGCCAAATTGTTTATTTTATTAGAAAAATCTAAAATGTTTTCTAGCCTTTCTTTCATGCCTGGAATCTTATTAACTGATTCTATCAGGTCTTGTATTATTATTTCCGGCCTACCATATCTGAGTTCTAGTGTTTCTATAATTTCATTAACTTCTTGTGTAAAACTCAGCAAGGCATTTACAGATTCTCTAGCTCTACCTTTGAGACATTTCTGTAACCTCATAATATTTTCTGAATCAGAGTAATCACAAACTCTAGTCGTTTCATTGAATTGTATAATGAAGTTCATCCACTCTCCAGGTTCTCCAGAAAATGTTGGAAGTTCTTTGCTGAATGACTGTCTAGCCAAAAATTTGTTCATATTCAGCGTTTCCGTCACATTTCCATTTGGATGATCAGAATTCTTATTCACTGTACAGAGATTATCTTCAGGCTTAGATATTACCAAAGAATTCACCCAGTCTTGAACATACGATGCTTTGGAAGTCACAGTTCGGAAATCTTCTTCATCAATCACACGGTAGCTTGAATGTGAACTTTCTAATTCTGCCTTTTTCAATTCAGTTTCTTTTTCTATAAGCCTCCTTTCAATTTCAGCTAGCCTTATTTCTCTTTCTAATTCTATTTCTAATTGCTTGCCCTTGATAAAACTACTTTTTGTCATAATAGAGGATGATTTACCAGACTTTTCCTTATGTTGACTAGATACCTTGCTATTCTCAGTATCTTTGGATTTGAATGATGCATTGTCATGAGTTATCTGATTTTCACTGACACCGATGTTATCAGATGCCTCATTTTCATCCATCACACCACCTTGCAAGTTTTCATTTTCTGCGAGTCGGTTCTCCATGACATCAACCAGAAATCTTGCTGGTATTTTTCCCTTTGTTAGTCTGGTACTCCTTCTTGGCGGTGAAGATTTGGGCATCAGCCACTGGCTGATTTTTTTTCTCGAAGGACCATTATGTATCGGACTCCGGTTGTATTTTGGTTTATGCAAATTTTGCCTTTGAATATACGATTTTACAAATGTTCGTCAGTGACAAGACACCAATTTTCTGACTGACTTATAAATTGACATGTCTTCTTTTACTCATACAGGATGAAAAATATAATCAAACAACTAAAATATATCAATGAAAGTAAGACAAAATATTCCACAGGAACACTATATCTCTCTATCCTATTATCTCACATGGATACTATCGAAGCAGACAAGTTCGCAATAACGATATGAGACCACTTCCAAGCGGGTATTACGCACACATCCTGCAGGAATAGAAACTTCGAACTCTGCAGTCTAGCATCTGACAAGCATATAGTTGAAGCAGACACGATCGCAGTGACCATTTGAGACGACCTCGAAGGATATTGTGGAGTCAAAAGGCAAATGAAGATAAATCGACTCTATCGTTGTGAACACTATTGTTGGAAATGACTCTAAACATCTGGTACATCGTGACAACTATGATAGTTTTTGATATTTAAAAAAAATGAATATTATTGATTTTTCGTAATTTGACATCTTGTCAGTAAAAAATATAGAGAGCTCTTCAGTTGATATATTGTATTATTTCCGAAGAATCCTAGAGTCCGTTATCATCTCCATTATCAATATTAGTGGCGACCGATAAATATGCAACTATGCTCTACCCTTTAGCTGAATCTGCCTTACCAGAGAATATTTTAAAAGTATGGGAAAGACATAGGAGTTCAATCCACAGCAATATTTCAGGCCAAGAAGGTGAGAGAGATTCAACTAATCAATTGAATATGTTATTAAATTTTTTGAGAGCTGAAGTCGAAAGTGAAGAAAGACCCAACTTAGCACGGACCAGTTTCTTATCAACCTGATCTACACACTGCAGTAACAATTTTCTCAGCTAACAAGAATGATGGTAAGAAATCTTCCACTTGTATTTTTTGTGAGAGGTCACATGCAAGTCAGGATTGCATTAAAGTCCAAAAGCTCTCTGTTGATGAAAGAAAAGGCATTGTGGTGAAAAAGAATTGTTGTTTTGGTTGTCTCAAGCCCAATAACAGCTTTAAAAAATGTAGACTTTTTCTCAAATGTGTGATTTGCGGTAAAAAACATTTTTCCCATTATGTGTCCAAACTTACATGCAAATAAATCTACAGAAACCGATGAATCAGAAAATGATCAGAAAGTCGATGTTGAAAAGGTCTCAACTAATGTCAGTAACTGTACCGAAACATTATTACAACCTATTCTTCTTCGAGTCACTCACAACAGAAAGACTAAGGTTGTTAGAGCTTTATTAGATTCGGCGTCTCAAAGATCATACATTTTATCGACATTCGCACAGGAAATGTGTTTACCTAAAATCAATGAAGGAACCATCATACAAGGTGTTTTCAGAGGTTCTGAATCATCGGCGAAAATTCATAATGTATATGACGTTTCTATTGAAAGCTTAGATAGTTCTTCCAAATTCAATATTCAAGTATTAGATCAACCTTGAATCTGCCAAAATTTGCCAAAACTGAGTAATAAAAATATTATCCATCAATTGAAGAAACGGAATATCATTATTTCAGATATAGAAACGAAACAACCTGAAATAATTCTCCTATTGGGTGCGGATATTATTGGTCATTTATTCACTGGAGTCATAGAGGAGATTGATGATGAACTCTTTGTAATGGAAACTCACCTCGGATGGACTATCATGGGAAAACAATATGATGCTGTTAACAGTTTCCTTACATTCTCCAGCCTAGTTCATACTGATTCAATCTCAGATTTGTGGTCATTAAATTACGTATTAGGTATAAGGGATCCAGATGAGGTGAAATCCAAGGAAAAGATGCAATTTGAAGTCATGAATCGTTTTTCCGAAACTATAATGGTCAATGAACTTGATAGATATGAAGTTCCTCTGATTTGGATTGATGGGCATCCTCAACTGTTGGATAATTATAATATAGCAAGAAAAAGATTGATCACTACTACTAAAAAACTGATAGAGTTAGGTACATTTCAAGAATATGAAAATGTTTTCTCAGAATGGAAAAATCTAGGAATTATTGAAGAGGTACCAGATAGTGAACTAAAAAATAGAGGGCATTATTAACCACATCACACTGTAATTAAAGAGTCGAGTATTGCCACAAAAATAAGACCCGTCTTTGATGCATCCGCAAAGGACATGAAGGGTCATGCTTTGAACGATTGTCTTGAGAAAGGCCCTAACCTTATTGAACAAATTCCTATGATTTTATTAAAATTCAGAATGAGACCCATCGGAGTGATATCTGATATAAAGAAAGCCTTTTTACAGATTAGTTTGAAATCAGAAGACAGAGATTATCTTAGGTTTCTATGGTGGAAAGATCTTGAGAATTCAATAGTAAAAGTATTCAGACATTGTAGAGTTGTGTTTGGAGTTTCCTCTAGTCCATTTCTCCTTGCTGCAACAATACAATATCACTTAGAAAGAGTACCCGAACAGTTCACAGAAACAGCAAAAATACTGAAATCTTCATTTTATGTTGATAACTGTGTCACTAGTGTAAAAGATCAATTTGAGTTGGAAAAATTCATCGAAGAGTCGAAATATATCATGTCTACCGCCCAATTTGAACTCAGAGGTTGGATACACTCTTTTGGGAAAGGTAGTCCAGATATCAATTGTGATGGAAATACTTGCTCAGTTTTGCTCATCTTGGAATTTCAAGAATGATACGATTTTTTGTGATATCAATTCTCTGACTCATTTGACTAGTGTACCAACAACAAAAAGAGGTTTACTGTCTGGTTCACGAAAAATATTTGACCCTATAGGATTTACTTGTCCAGAAATGCTACTACAGAAAACGTGGAAACAGAAGATAGGCTGGGATAAGATATTACCTGAAGACATAGTTCAACAATTTGAAAATTGGTTGAAACAGATCTCATGGCTAACACTTTGTATAATACCTAGACATTTGAGCGAATTCCCTTTACACAAGGCTACAAATATTTCATTACATGTATTTTGTGACGCAAGTAAAACTGCTTACGCAACTTGTATTTTTCTTCGTGTCGAATTGAACGAAAATATTTCACTACAGTTGATTCAGGCAAAATCAAGAATTGCTCCTATGCAAATTATCACTTTGCCTAGGTTGGAGTTGTTAGCAGCCGTTATAGCAGTTAGATTGTGTCAGTCTATTAAGAAAATTGATATACTTGCTGAATTGCGAACATTTTATTGGTCTGATTCAATGGTAGCTCTAACGTGGATCAAAAGTAAAGAAGATTGGACAACATTTGTTGGGAATCGTGTTCGTGAAATTCGTTCATTCAGTAACACAGAAGATTGTTTCATGTTCCAGGAAACATGGATATTGCCGATTTGCCATCCAGAGGATATGTGATGGTAAAAGATTGTTCGAGACAAAATGGTGGCATTGTCAAAAATTTCGATATTGACTATTTTATAAACTTCGGTTTGATAGGAAAGCTGCAGCAATCAAACTGAAGGCCGGCGATCTCATTATTGTTTCAAATGAGAACAGAAATAAGTTCGATCCTTGGTACAAAGGTCCTTTCACAGTGGTATCCTGCGAGGATCCAAATTGTACAATCAGGGACGAAATGGGTAAAGAGATGACAATACACAAAAATAGAATTCAGAATCATCATGAAAATAAAAAATGAACATAATATCAACTATTTATATATAAGTCATTTTCATCGAGGAGATTCTAATGTGCTTAGAACTTCTTGTTATTTATTAAGGTACTGATATTATATTGAAGTAGACGTCTACTCATATAGTTAGCCTAGATTAGGGCAAAACAGGCACTTATGTTATTGTATTCATATTCATACGCATTGAGCAAATGTGCTTATTAATCATTTGGCGTCATATTATAGTAGAGTAGTAATTTTTTCTTGGGGCTCAAGGAGTCATTGTGACTGTGTTTCATGCTTCTGCAGGTATTTTTATGAAGGGAATACATTTTAATAATCTCTAATGGATTATAAAAAAAATTGTTATAGGTTTCAGTGGGTTTTACGATTTCTGTATATTTAATGAATAATGCACTCGATTTTGACAGGATCCTCTAAGATACCCAACTGTATAGAATGTCCTTCATTGATGGCCAAAATGAAGTCCATCCTCTCGGAAGGGAAGCTGTAGTGCGATTCGTTTGTTTACTTTATTACGAAAGTATAAAGGTAAATTGACGGGTAGCAATACAGCTTGTTCAGCGTGGATATACTTATATTAATATAAATTGTTATTATAATATTGCATGCCAGTAACTAGGACACGATCATGCCACTTCTATTCGAACCATGTGAGAAGCAGTACATTGAATATACGTGTATGTATTCCGGAATAGACCTTTTATTCCTGTACACCATATGACCCATTACACACCTGTTTTCCGATTTTCCATCTGTAACGTGCGTTCGATCTCTCGTTGCCATATCGGCAACATTCTCCTTTGTTGGTAACCACTTCTAGGACGTTTCTTCGGGAGAATCTAATATTTCTGTGACTCTGTGTGCTACAAACGGTTTAAAATTTGAAACATCTGTTCTGATCCAACTGATCACATTCTTCGAGTCTGACCAGAAATAAATAGAGTTGATCTTTATTTTGTGATTTTCTTTGATTGTGATTGCCAATCTACATCCCAAAACAGCTGCTTGAAGTTCAAGTCTCGGTATAGACAATGGTTTCAATGGAGTAACCCTATACTTAGTCATCACTAAACTGACTTCAATGGACTCCTCCATCTTGTACCGAAAATATGCAACTGCAGAATAGGCTTGGGCACTTGCGTCACAAAATACGTGGAGTTTTATGTCTTCAGCTCTGAAAATATCTTGGACATAACAACGAGAAATCTTCAATGTTCTGATGTTTTTCAGTTCCTGTAGCCGAAATTCCCATTTTTTCAAAATATCTTCGTCGATTTTGTCATCCCAATCAATTTTAGAACGCCAGATGTCTTGCAGTAGAATTCTTGCCTTTTTGGTGAAGTCTGAAGTGGCTCAGATATCCAAGAGGATCAAAAATTGTCATAACAATTTTAAGAATTTCTCTCTTCGTAATTTCATTATCAAACAAACACTTTAGCTCGTCATCACTCCATTTTATCGAAAATGAGGAATTGTCTTCGTTAGGATTCCAAACTAAGCCCAATACCCTCTCCACCGGTAGCAGGGACTCTTTGTCAAGATTCATGTATTTCGCATTGATACTCCTCAATTCTTCAGGAATGCTTCTTGAAACTTCTTCAGAATTGCACAACCAGTTTCTAATAATAAAACCTCCTCTACGATGAACTTCTATAACTTCGGACGCCAGTTTCTTCGCTTCTTCTACAGAATCAACACTATCTAAATAATCGTCTACGTAGTGTTGTTCTTTGATGGCTCTGGCAGCATCTGGGAATGTGTCTTCAAATTCGCTCGTATTTTTTCTCATAACATACTGTGCAGTGGAAGGAGACGAGACAGCGCCAAAAATCATTGCAACCATTTCATACTCGTCAGGTTCACGACATCTTTCTCTACCCCTCCATAAAAATCGTTGCACGCCTCTGTCCTCAGGTCTGATTTGTATTTGGTGAAACATCTCCATTATATCACCAGTAAATGCAATGTTTCGTTGTCTGAAATTGAATATTACACCGAGTAACGAATTTAAAAAGTCTGGACCCTTGAGAAGAACATCATTGAGGCTTATTCCACTGGTTCGTGGTGCCGCATCGAAAACAAAACGTATTTTTCCGGGTTTGTTCGAATTAGTTACCGCGAAGTGAAGTAACTACCATATATTATTATGTTTCTGTACTAGTTCTTCTGTAGATAACTTTTTCGCATATTCCTTTTCCAAATAATCTGATATTTTCTTTTCATATTCGTTAGCGAAATGTCCGTCTTTGTCCATTTTTCTTTCAATGGACTTGAGTCGAGTGAATGCTGAGAACTTGTTGTTTGGCAAATCAATATCGTCGCTCTTCCATAATGAACCCGTTTCCCATCTGTTCAAACTGATTCGTTTGGTAGTTCTTCCAAGGATTTCACAAGCTCGTACATCATTTGGACTCTGATGGATGTCGTAAAGTTTTACACCCAAACTGTCTATTTCAAACGAGTTTCTCACCAGTTCGTTCAAATCTTCATTTTGATGGTTTATGAAGAAAGAAAATTCATATAAACGTCCTATGTGTGGTTTTCCAATATTCCCATGGATAACCCATCCTAATTTAGATTTAGACAATATAGGTGCATTTTTGCCACCTTCATGTACCTCCCTGGCAATTATTAGTTCAATATTGTCCTGACCCACTAGGTTTGGCATCGACTGAAGATGGAACTTGTATTTGCTGTAAGTGAGACCATTTTTTGCTGAAATCTTTCATATTTATAGATTGAACAGGCAAGGATAAATCTTCAACTGTCCGTACATTATTCAGAGTATATTTATTTCGCTCATTTTGTCCTCTGATTGATAATGAAACTTTCTTCGAATGCTGTTCTTCACAGGTCATTGAATAAGTCCACCGTATTTTCAAGACTTCTGTTGGTCCTGTTGCACCTATTGTATCAGCAACTGAAGAATCTATCATGGTGATCGTAGACGCTTCATCAAAAAGGGCATATGTATTAAATGAACCTTTTGGACCAGTCAGTTCCACAGGAGCGATTCTCAATAAAATTTCATTGCCTTCAAAACCAGTGACTTGGCAGTTGGTTTGTTCTTCTGTTCTCTTCTCCAAATCTTTATGCAAAAATGGATGGTGCTTGAAGGTGCATTGGTTGATTTCGCATTTTTTCTTGCTTCTGCAGATCTTGCTTGATGAGATGATCCAAAACAGGTAAAACATACCTTATTTTGTCTCACCCAGTCCCATCGTTCATCAACTTCAAGTTTGTTGAACTCATGACATTTTTCAACTTTGTGGCCATCTTTCTTGCAAAATTTGCACTTAAAAACAGAAATTTCTGCGCGTTTCTCATTCTGAACGGATGCAGTGCACACATATTTTTTTCTTTTGTCTTGATCTACATCTTTATCAGCAACATACATTACAGCTTCGCTAGTTTCTTCCAACCATGATGAAAATTCTAGGATTGTTATAAGCTTGTTTTGTCTTTTTAGTTCGATGATTTTTCTGCCCCATTCCATTTTTAAATTCGAATTCATCTTCTTCACCAAATCATTCAATAGTTGTGGGTTTGATGAATATTCTTTAAATTTTAAACTTTTCACCGTTATCGCCAAATTGTTTATTTTATTAGAAAAATCTAAAATGTTTTCTAGCCTTTCTTTCATGCCTGGAATCTTATTAACTGATTCTATCAGGTCTTGTATTATTATTTCCGGCCTACCATATCTGAGTTCTAGTGTTTCTATAATTTCATTGACTTCTTGTGTAAAACTTAGCAAGGCATTTACAGATTCTCTAGCTCTACCTTTGAGACATTTCTGTAACCTCATAACATTTTCTGAATCAGAGTAATCACAAACTCTAGTCATTTCATTGAATTGTATAATGAAGTTCATCCACTCTCCAGGTTCTCCAGAAAATGTTGGAAGTTCTTAGCTGAATGACTGTCTAGCCAAAAATTTGTTCATATTCAGCGTTTCCGTCACATTTCCATTTGGATGATCAGAATTCTTATTCACTGTACAGAGATTATCTTCAGGCTTAGATATTTTCAAAGAATTCACCCAGTCTTGAACATACGATGCTTTGGAAGTCACAGTTCGGGAATCTTCTTCATCAATCACACGGTAGCTTGAATGTGAACTTTCTAATTCTGCCTTTTTCAATTCAGTTTCTTTTTCTATAAGCCTCCTTTCAATTTCAGCTAGCCCTATTTCTCTTTCTAATTCTATTTCTAATTGCTTGCCCTTGATAGAACTACTTTTTGTCATAATAGAGGATGATTTACCAGACTTTTCCTTATGTTGACTAGATACCTTGCTATTCTCAGTATCTTTGGATTTGAATGATGCATTGTCTTGAGTTATCTAATTTTCACTGACACCGATATTATCAGATGCCTCATTTTCATCCATCACACCACCTTGCAAGTTTTCATTTTCTGCTGGTCGGTTCTCCATGACATCAACCAGAAATCTTGCTGGTATTTTTCCCTTTGTAAGTCTGGTACTCCTTCTTGGCGGTGAAGATTTGGACATTAGCCACTGGCTGATTTATTTTCTCGAAGGACCATTATGTATCGGACTCCGGTTGTATTTTGGTTTATGCAAATCTTGCCTTCGAATATACGATTTTACAAATGTTCGTCAGTGACAAGACACCAATTTTCTGACTGACTTATATATTGACATGTCTTCTTTAACTCATACAGGATGAGAAATATAATCAAACAAATAAAATATATCAATGAAAGTAAGACAAAATATTCCACAGGAACACTATATCTCTCTATCCTATTATCTCACATGGATACTATCGCAGCAGACAAGTTCGCAATAACGATATGAGACCACTTCCAAGCGGGTATTACGCACACAACCTGCAGGAATAGAAACTTCGAACTCTGCAGTCTAGCATCTGACAAGCATATAGTTGAAGCAGACACGATCGCAGTGACAATTTGAGACGACCTCGAAGGATATTGTGGAGTCAAAAGGCAAATGGAGATAAATCGACTCCATCGTTGTGAACACTATTGTTGGAAATGACTCTAAGCATCTGGTACATCGTGACAACTATGATAGTTTTTGATATTTAAAAAAAATGAATATTATTGATTTTTCGTAATTTGACATCTTGTCAGTAAAAAATATAGAGAGCTCTTCAGTTGATATATTGTATTATTTCCGAAGAATCCTAGAGTCCTTTATCATCTCCATTATCAATATTAGTGGCGACCGATAAATATGCAACTATGCTCTACCCTTTAGCTGAATCTGCCTCACCTGAGAATATTTTAAAAGTATGGGAAAGACATAGGAGTTCAATCCACAGCAATATTTCAGGCCAAGAAGGTGAGAGAGATTCAACTAATTAATTGAATATGTTATTAAATTTTTTGAGAGCTGAAGTCGAAAGTGAAGAAAGACCCAACTTAGCACGGACCAGTTTCTTATCAACCTGATCTACACACTGCAGTAACAATTTTCTCAGCTAACAAGAATGATGGTAAGAAAGCTTCCACTTGTATTTTTTGTGAGAGGTCACATGCAAGTCAGGATTGCATTAAAGTCCAAAAGCTCTCTGTTGATGAAAGAAAAGGCATTGTGGTGAAAAAGAATTGTTGTTTTGGTTGTCTCAAGCCCAATAACAGCTTAAAAAAATGTAGACTTTTTCTCAAATGTGTGATTTGCGGTAAAAAACATTTTTCCCATTATGTGTCCAAACTTACATGCAAATAAATCTACACAAACCGATGAATCAGAAAATGATCAGAAAGTCGATGTTGAAAAGGTCTCAACTAATGTCAGTAACTGTACCGAAACATTATTACAACCTATTCTTCTTCGAGTCACTCACAACAGAAAGACTAAGGTTGTTAGAGCTTTATTAGATTCGGCGTCTCAAAGATCATACATTTTATCGACATTCGCACCGGAAATGAAGGAACCATCATACAAGGTGTTTTCAGAGGTTCTGAATCATCGGCGAAAATTCATAATGTATATGACGTTTCTATTGAAAGCTTTGATAGTTCTTCCAAATTCAATATTCAAGTATTAGATCAACCTTAAATCTGCCAAAATTTGCCAAAACTGAGTAATAAAAATATTATCCATCAATTGAAGAAATGGAATATCATTATTTCAGATATAGAAACGAAACAACCTGAAATAATTCTCCTATTGGGTGCGGATATTATTGGTCATTTATTCACTGTAGTCATAGAGGAGATTGATGATGAACTCTTTGTAATGAAAACTCACCTCGGATGGACTATCATGGGAAAACAATATGATGCTGTTAACAGTTTCCTTACATTCTCCAGCCTAGTTCATACTGATTCAATCTCAGATTTGTGGTCATTGAATTACGTATTAGGTATAACCCAGGTAGCAGAGTGACGTCCAATTGACGTCATTTTTTGGTCATAAAATGACGAAGTGGACGTCCAAAAATGACGTCTGAGAGACCCTATAATGACGTCAAAATGTCACAGCCATATGACGTCATACTTAGACGTCATAATGACGTCACAGAATGACCAATAAAGGACGAAATAAAAAAAAATTAGGAGGTTTATATATATACGGTATTATTGGTACATGATAATACACCACAAACCTTTGATGACATTCATTTTGTAACTATACGTTGTGGTAACTTGGTTGATGGTCCTCCCGGGCAATCCTGTTGAATCCTAGCGCTATCGCTACTACCTATTAATCTCTATATGAGAATATCGTTAGCTACTCGTATTTGTACCTAAAATTATGTAGCGAGCGTCGGCGAGATGTAAGCTGAATAAACTTATTTTTAGCTAAACTATCCATTTCTGAAAAATCCTCTGCAACAGGTCGATTTTATTTCCGATTTACCACATTTGAAAGTAAGAATCATATATATACAGGGTGATCCACGTTTAAGTTAAGACGTCCGTGGCAATTTTTTCAATTGGAAACAATAATAATAACCTATATAAGATACATTCAATTTTTGAAATATTCATGGAAATCTGAATTTGAAAATATATTACACATAGGGTTTGTATACAGTGTGTCCGTTAAATTGAGTCATCTCGCGTGAAGAAAATAAAGTAGCCAATCAATGTACATACTTATAACCATACAATTCCTTGCTGAGGAATCTCTCAAAATAGGTCGATTTTTATTTTAAATTACCAACAATATTGAGAAAAAATTGAATATACAGGGTGATTCAAGTTTGAGTTACAACGTCCGCGACCATTTTTTCAAAGGAACACCCTATGAATTATTCGATTTTTGGAGTCTCTATTTAAAGCTGGATTCAAAAATATATGAGTCTGTATACAGTGCGTTCGTTGAATTAAGTTCTTTTGCGAAGTTGCGAATAAATTTGTTGAAAATTAATAAAACATTTTTTTTTTTTTTTGATAATGCTCGAAGCCGTAGAATTTTATTTTCATTCAAGCTTTATCTTATATTTAATCAATATATACAGAATGATTCGTGTAGGAGAAATTACGTCATCTATATATTTTAATGTCGATCCAATTTTACGAGAGAACTGAATTTAACGAACGCCCTGTATACAAACCCTTTGTGCGATATACATTTGATTACGAAAATTCAATAATATATATTTCCGTTTGAAAAATGTGTCGTGTACGTCATAATACAAACGTGTATCATCCTGTATATTTGATGATCCCTCCGTATAAATGAGAATTAGAAATAAAAGCCTCTCCTGTTTTCTCAGAAATATATAAGATAGATAGATATTGGATGATAATGAATTTATCCACTACTTCACGAGAGCATCTAATTTATTGGACGCACTTACCTATACAATCCACAAGATTGTGTTAAACATTTTCGAATTCCGCTTCCCATGGTTATTCCAAAGATTGAGCAATATATATAAGTTGCTCTTGTCAAAAAAATTGTCGTTATGGTCATCACTCAAACGTGGATCATCATGCATGTATATTCAATTTTTCTCATAAATATATGGCAAATTGAAAATGAAAATCGACCGTTTTCAGCAGATTCCTCAAAAATGCATAATTTGGCTGAAAATTTTTTGCTCAAGTAGAAATCCAATAAAATCAGTTAATTTGTGAACATCTGATTGAACACAACCAATCAGATCAACATTGAACTGAAAACAGATCCCATGGTCTGTTTTCACTATATTATGTTGCTATGGATACATTATGTTTCATTTCGAATTTGACATATCAAATGATTAATATTTCAAAATGTCACGATTTGGCTGTAATACTGATGAGAATATCGATGAAATTATCAAATCAAATATCCCAAAGAATACTGTTTACAGTAAAAAATTTGTATGGAAAGCCTTTATGGACTTCTGCAATGTTAGAAAATATGAATTAGATGGAAATCGGACAGTGGAAGAATTGGCGTCGATTTTAAAGGATTGGGCTGTGAACATGAGAAAAAAAGATGGTACAGAGTTCAAAGAAGCTACTGTTAAATCCATGTGGAACCTAAGCTACTACAAGGAAAATATTATAAAGAAATGCATGTTATTATAGACCCATTCAAAAGTGTTGTATTTCAACAAGCGCGAGCTGCCCGCGATACTATACGAAGAAAACTACAATCGGATCCCTGTAAAAGGAAACAAAGTTCAGCGGCGTTAAGTGCAGAAGAAATAACAAAAATGATAAATTTGTGGGATGAGAATACCCCTGAAGGGCTGCAACGGAAATTTTATCATATAGTCGCCGTTGCTTGGAGAGGTGGAGAAGCTGCTGTTTGTTTGACTGACTTCTTTCGTATCGAATCAAATAACGATGGTTCTGTATCAAATCGAGTTGAATATAACCCTGTATTCAGCAAGACTTGCCAAGGTGGTTCGAAAATGTGTGCTGACAGCAAATTTTTAGTCGAAAACAACGACAGCAACGTATGTCCCGTCAGGTTATTTAAAAAATTGTTATCAAAAAGGGGCCCAAATATCAAAACGAATAGATTATTTCTAAGAACAAATCGGTACTAGAAAGCCGAAAGTGATCATTGGAAAAAATATGATTCAGAATTGGACAAGAACGTCTGCAGAAGCGATTGGCTTGAAAACCAAGGAGAAAAAAATCACAAATCACTCCAATAGATCAACCGCGGTCAGTCGATTGGCCAAAAGTGGTGTACAAGAGCAAGAGCTTATAAAAATTACTGGGGATAACAATCCCAACTCAATAAAACCCTACTTGAATATTGACGAAGAACATCACAATAAAATTATTAACAGAATGCGTAGTGGGAATGCATCTTCATCAATTATAGAAACTAACACGGCTGCATCTTCATTACATTTTTCTAATTGTTCTTTTGTTAATTGCACATTCAAATAAATTGTTTTTGTTTCTGTTCCTATTTTTTCCGCATTGTCAGCAAAAAATTTTCTATCCGAATAACCCTCGAACATTGATAAATGCTCAAAAAATTTTTAACAACTTTCTCAAGCTTGTTGCTTATAGGCAATAGACCTCCGCCTACGGCGTCGGTCTGTTTCCAAGCAACAAGCTTTCGAAATCTGTTATAAAATTTTTTCGAACAATTATCAATGTCCTTGGGTTATTACTACTGAAAATAAATTTGTTCATCAGTACTCACGAAAACACTGTATATATACAAACACAAATTTAGTACGTACAATTAACAAACGATGAAAAATTAAGAAAGCGACTGATTTTTCTTATTTGGTCGAATATACGACTTTGTAGGGACGTCATTAAGACGTCCAATATTGAACGTCAATAAGACGTCATGAAATATGACGTCATTTTTAGGTCCCTCTGAAGTCGAGGACGTCATTGACTAATAATGACCTAAAAAAGACGTCATTATGACGTCATTCCACTAACCTGTGCTACCTGGGAAGGGATCCAGATGAGGTGAAATCCAAGGAAAAGATGCAATTTGAAGTCATGAATCGTTTTTCCGAAACTATAATGGTCAATGAACTTGATAGATATGAAGTTCCTCTAATTTGGATTGTTGGGCATCCTCAACTGTTGGATAATTATAATATAGCGGGAAAAAGATTGATCACTACTACTAAAAAACTGATAGAGTTAGGTACATTTCAAGAATATGAAAATGTTTTCTCAGAATGGAAAGATCTAGGAATTATTGAAGAGGTACCAGATAGTGAACTAAAAAATAGAGGGCATTATTAACCACATCACACTGTAATTAAAGAGTCGAGTATTGCCACAAGAATAAGACCCGTCTTTGATGCATCCGCAAAGGACATGAAGGGTCATGCTTTGAACGATTGTCTTGAGAAAGGCCCTAACCTTATTGAACAAATTCCCATGATTTTATTAAAATTCAGAATGAGACCCATCGGAGTGATATCTGATATAAAGAAAGCCTTTCTACAGATTAGTTTGAAATCAGAAGACAGAGATTATCTTAGGTTTCTATGGTGGAAAGATCTTGAGAATTCAATAGTGAAAGTATTCAGACATTGTAGAGTTGTGTTTGGAGTTTCCTCTAGTCCATTTCTCCTTGCTGCAACAATACAATATCCCTTAGAAAGAGTACCCGAACAGTTCACAGAAACAGCAAAAATACTGAAATCTTCATTTTATGTTGATAACTGTGTCACTAGTGTAAAAGATCAATTTGAGTTGGAAAAATTCATCGAAGAGTCGAAATATATCATGTCTACCGCCCAATTTGAACTCAGAGGTTGGATACACTCTTTTGGGAAGGGTAGTCCAGATATCAATTGTGATGGAAATACTTGCTCAGTTTTGCTCATCTTGGAATTTCAAGAATGATACGATTTTTTGTGATATCAATTCTCTGACTCATTTGACTAGTGTACCAACAACAAAAAGAGGTTTACTGTCTGGTTCACGAAAAATATTTGACCCTATAGGATTTACTTGTCCAGTTACTCTGATTCCAGAAATGCTACTACAGAAAACGTGGAATCAAAAGATAGGCTGGGATAAGATATAACCTGAAGACATAGTTCAACAATTTGACAATTGGTTGAAACAGATCTCATGGCTAACACTTTGTATAATACCTAGACATTTGAGCGAATTCCCCTTACACAAGGCTACAAATATTTCATTACATGTATTTTGTGACTCAAGTAAAACTGCTTACGCAACTTGTATTTTTCTTCGTGTCGAATTGAACGAAAATATTTCACTACAGTTGATTCAGGCAAAATCAAGAATTGCTCCTATACAAATTATCACTTTGCCTAGGTTGGAGTTGTTAGCAGCCGTTATAGCAGTTAGATTGTGTCAGTCTATTAAGAAAATTGATATACTTGCTGAATTGCGAACATTTTATTGGTCTGATTCAATGGTAGCTCTAACGTGGATCAAAAGTAAAGAAGATTGGACAACATTTGTTGGGAATCGTGTTCGTGAAATTCGTTCATTCAGTAACACAGAAGATTGGTTTCATGTTCCAGGAAACATGGATATTGCCGATTTGCCATCCAGAGGATATGTGATGGTAAAAGATTGTTCGAGACAAAATGGTGGCAAGGACCCGACTGGTTACGGAAAACTCAGGAATATTGGCCACAATCTGAAATCATTTGTTCACAAGAAGATCTGGATGTAGAAAGGAAGAAGAAAACAATATCATCAGTCATTCTTAATAAACCGAAATTCACTGAAAGTTTGAATTATTTTTCACAGTATTCGAAGATTGTCAGAATGATTGCGTGGATATTTCGTTTTCATTTCAATTCTAAAAGTACACTTGAAAAAGTATCTGGTGAACTTTCATGCAGTGAAATAAAAATAGCTGAGAATCGTCTTATGAAAATCATACAGAACGAGAGTTTGGAGAGAACTAAAATAGGTTTTATCCATAATTTGCCGGTTTTCACAGATGATAATGGTTTACTCAGAGTTAGAACTAGACTATCATTGAGAGAAGATACAAATGAATTCAAATACCCAATTTTATCACCTTATAGGCATGATATAGTGTTCAAAATGATTTTTGAGAAACACCGGATATCTTGTCATGATGAATTGGAACACTTCTTGGAATTCTCAGAGAGAATTTTTGGATTTTAAGAGGAAGAAAGACAGTAAGACAGGTTATTTCGAAATGCACAGTCTGTAAACGCCATACTCAGAAAACAACAGAAACCCCATTCGCACCACTGCCGAGAAATCGTATTACAGATTCTGCTGTTTTCGAGGTCTCCGGAGTAGACTATGCTGGACCGCTCCATTCGAAAGGAGGAGGAAAGGCTTGGATCTTATTATTCACGTTGTAAAGAGAATGTTTTGGGTCGTAGTACAAAGTAATTGATGTATTCGAAACTTTAATAATCAAAAGATATTTCACAAATCAAAATGACTAATTACTGATAACAGGAGAAACTGAAAGCTCCCTTCACACGGGAATAATAATGCGGTCTCCACGGCGACGTATACTATTTGGGGTGATGTCTTCCTCTGCTATTTAGGATTTCAGCAGGTCTGGGTTTCCTGGGTCAGTTGACTCAGTGTGTATTTAATAACGTTACAATCTCCCCCTTTGGAGTACAGTGGCGTCCTCGCGTGTGCTCCAATGGTTGATGTGTAGCTGGACAACAAAGACATCTCCGCTTGGATTTTTCACGCCGGGGTCGGCCGTCTCTTCGTTCGGGAAGTTGCATAACCTCTTCTGCGGAGGTTTCATCATCGGACACTGATACGTCAGTTCTAACGTCTGTTTCCTTCTCTGGAGGAGTTTCCGATGCATTTACAGGCTTTATGGATCGAGTTGCAGGTGGTCGACCTCGTGTTCGTAATGGCCTCAATGGTACGGCTTCTTCTTCGTCGTGGGGTCTATAGGGTGCTAACGCTGAACTGTGGCATTTTGCTAGTACCTGATCAGGTTGTTCCATCGAAACGATTTCATAAGTTGTAGGGGTAATAACTTTAGCAATTTGATATGGGCCATCTCTTCGTGGTGCCAATTTTGCGGAGTAAGAGTCTTTTGCTTTACTGAGGAAATGGGTATCGAGTAAGACCTGTTCCCCTGGTTTGAACGTTTGATGTTCTCTTCTCTTTTGATCTGCATAGACCTTAGCACGATCTTGAACAATTTCATGAGAATCTCTGGCTTTTTGTAGAGTATTAGCTAATTGAACTAAATATGGAGTAATTTGAGGTACAAAGTTTCCTCCCTCAATAATAGCTCGCATATCTCTTCGGACATCATCAGGTGTTCTCAATTCGCGCCCAAAGGTAAGATAGGCGGCGGTATATCCAGTGCTCACACAAACATTTGTATTCATAGCAAACCTTATAGCAGGTAATTTGTCCTCCCATGTCCGGTGGTCATTTCCAACTAAAATTGCTAGTTGAGTTTTCATATCCCGGTTCTTCCGTTCAACAGAGTTGGATTCGGGATGATAAGTAGGAATAAGATGTTGTTTAAATCCAAAGCTTTGAGCAACACTCTGCATCACTTCGCTGACAAATTGAGTTCCATTGTCACTGGTTACTCGGCGGGGTGTTCCATAACAAAGTATCACTTCATTGACTAGTGTACGGGCACATGCTTCGGCAGAAACTGTTTCAAGTGGGAAAATCTCTACCCAACGGCTTGCAGTGTCTTCCACGATGAATATCCATTTTTTACCACTCAAACTTTCAGGGAGCGGTCCAAATAAATCTATGGATATTACTTCGAATCTTTGTTGCATGACAGGAGTTTGAAGAAGTCCAGAAGGTTTCAAATTGCGAACTTTATAGCGTTGGCATTCAAGACATTTCGATACATATTCATTTATGGTTTTCACCATGCCAGGCCAATAAAATCTTGTTCGAATCTTCTGGATAGTTTTCTCGACTCCATAGTGTCCTGCTAATGGTGAATCATGGTACTCTTCGAGTATTTTCTGAATATCTGTTTTCGGGACAACCTGTTGCAGATCGTCATGTTCGTTCAATGGATCATTACGATATAATATTCCATTACTCATCAAGTATCCTCTTTCCGTCCATCTTTTGTAGTCGGTAGCGGAGGGGTCAGGTGATTCAAAACAGTCAATTATTTTCTTGACGTCCGGATCACTCAATTGTGCACTTCGGGTATCTTCCATTTTATCAGTTGGCATGTCGATTATAATTTGCTGAAGTTCTACTTCAGTGAGGTCAATGGGCGGTCTTGAAAGGGTGTCGGCGATGACATTCAATTTACCTGGAGTATAATCAATACGCATATTATACCCTTGGAGTGAGAGCGCCCATCTGGCTAAACGTCCAGTTGGAGATTTCAAGGTCATCAACCATTTCAATGGCTGATGGTCTGACTGGATGACAAAATCTGCTCCTTCCAAATATCCTCTAAATTTCTCAACTGCCCATACCACTGCCAAGGCTTCTCGTTCAGTAGTATGGTAATTTCGCTCTGAAGCGGTTAAAAGACGACTGGCATACTCTATGGGTCGTTCTTCTTGTCCCTCCCCCTGGAGGAGAACTGCTCCGATCGCGTAAGACGAGGCATCGGTCCGCAATGAATATGGCAATCGGGCATCTGCTTGTCGTAAAATAGGACTCGATGTCAATAGCTGCTTTAGGGTATCAAAAGAAGTTTGATGTCGCTCGCTCCACTCCCACTTGGCGGTTTTCTTGGTCAGAGATGATAATGGTCTTGAGACGTCAGCGAAACTGTTTATGAATCTTCGGAACCAAGAACAGGTTTGTAGAAAAGATATGACTTCTTTGGCATTTTTAGGTGGTGCCCTGTCCAATATTGCTGATACCTTGGTAGGATCTGGCATCAGTCCGTCTGGAGTTATCAGGTGCCCTAAATATTTTACCGTGGAACGTACAAATGAACATTTTGGACGATTCAATCGAAGTTTGTACATTTCTAGTCGAGTAAATGTTTGCTGTAAGTCATGTATGTGCTTTTCTAGACTCTCGGACAAGATTATTAAATCATCAAGATAAGCCAAGATTGTAACTTCAGGCAGTCCAGATTTAAATCGGTCAATGAGCCTCTGGAAACATGCCGGAGCGTTTTTAAGACCAAACGGCATTCGGGTGTAGCGATATATACCAAAAGGACATATGAATGCAGTCTTGTCTCTGTCACTTTTTCTTACAGAGATCTGATGATAACCAGATCGTAAATCAAGAGTACTCATAAAAGGAGTTCGCTTAGCAGTATGTAGTAGGTCGTCGATTCTCGGTAAGGGGTACTTATCCGAAACTGTGATGTCGTTGAGTGATTTATAGTTGACACATAATCGAGTGCCTCCATTACCTTTTGGCACTAAAACGACAGGTGATGCGTACGACGATTCACACTCTTCAACAATACCATCAGAGAGAAGCTGGTCAAGTTCTGTACGAAGTTTCTCTTTACTGCTCTCAGACATACGATATGGTGGTACCGAAATTGGTATATCACAAGTTAATTTCATAGAGTATTCTATAAATGGAGTTGGTTCACCACTTTTGGAGAATATGTTCGGATGTTTCCGTAGAAAATCATTAACTTGTTGTTTTTCAGGTTCTGATAAATTGACACCTTCATTTTCTCGAAGATGTAAATCCTGGAATTCAATGTTAGAAATTGGAATGTCAGTATTTGGCAATGTGTACTGTTCCTCGTCTTCGAAGAGGTTAGTGTGATGTGGGGTTTCCCCAAAATGCCACTGTCCATTTGCCATGTCTAAGACCATATTGGATAGTCGAATGAAATCCAGTCCAAGGAGTGTTCTACTCTTAACATGTTCTGGTATGGCTAATAAAGTAATTGGAATCACCTTGTGGTTGAGAGTGATTTCAACTTCAAATGATGAAGTGTTAACTTCACGTTGCACTCCGTCAGCCAGCGTCATGAGTAATGCTTGTTCAGTATGAGGAACTTTCTTTTGCAGCAATATTTTGTACAAAGTCGCACCTGCTACACTTCTTTTTGCACCAGTATCTATGTATGCAAATCCATTGGAACCTAGTATTTGAACACGAACCAACGAAGGATACTGTGTTTCATTAGAAAATGTTTGACAGAAAAAATCCGCTTGCATTGTACTTGTGGTAGGTTTACTAGTTGTCGCCGTCGTAGTGGTACGGCAATCGGGACAATTACTCTTAATGTATCCAGGTTTATTACAACCATAACAGGAAATTACTGTTGACAGACTTGAAGAACTTCGTTCTTGAGTTGTGCTGGTAAATGGGTTTGGTTGTTTAACCTCTTCTTTCAGAGTATTATTATTTCGTTGACGTTGAAGTTTCCTACATTGTTCTCTATTATGACCATAATTCTTGCAATATGTACATTGAACAGTTTTTCTACTACCTGATGGAGTACTCGGTTCAATTTTTTGTTTTTGTGGAAAAGTCTGAACTGGGTGTGTGACTTTCTTTTCAATAAAAGTTAGTTCAACTATTCGAACTTTTTCTATAAGTTTGGCAAACGTATCAAAATCGTTTCTAGAGAGTCGCTTCCTGATTCTATAATGCAATAACCCATAGATCATATCAAGTTGTATTATCTCAGGCAATACAGGCGTTTCAGGTAATTGCGCGAAAAGTGAACGGATATGACTAACAAAAATCTCAGTTTTCTCATTGTCTGCTTGTTCACGTGAGAAAATATCTTTATAAATTTGATAAGCTGGTTTTTGTTGACCAAATGCATTTTTGAGGGCTATAATTGCTTCATCAAAATCTAGAATTGAAGACTTCACACCTTGCCACCAAGTAGCTGCAAGTCCTTCAAGAAGCATGGGAAAACCTTTTAGAGCGTTTTCATTTGTTATATTGACACATGTTTTGTATACCGTAATCGAATCAATGAAAGAGTTCACATCTGATTTCTCAGCACCATCAAAACGAGCAGTACACTTAGTGAAATTGCCAGTGTGTACAGTAGTAGGCTGCTGTTGTCCAATTAAACCGGATAACAAATTTTGAAGAACCTCTTGGGTCATAACAATTTGCTGAGTCATTTCGTTTTCAGTTGGAGGAGTAATTTCAGTTCGAGTTACAGTTATATCCTCAGTTAAACGACCGGATCTTAGTTCCATACAAAGATCACTGAATGTCAATAATGTTCAAATCACTTGAAAGTCTCAAAATGTCACTGAATGTTCTCAAAATACTGATCTGTTCATAAAATATCCAGTTCGTGGTAGAGATCCTCAGAAATTCCGATGGGCATGCAAAATGTGAAATATGACTCACCCTGTATGTTGAATTTTCGTGTCACCAACTATACTCAACCGTATTATCCTGTAGAATATTACTCTGGATACAAACTGAAGAACGTGGTCCAGAATATATTGGATAGTCCTGGTATCGTCGAGAGTTCCAACACTGGATTCAACACAAAAGTCAATGTTTCATGCACAAAAGTCACAAAAGTCTTCAGAACAGATGGTTCTCAGCACAACAAACGTTTTACTCGTTGGTGAGATGGATTTTTATATATAAATCTTGATGACTCACTTTTGAGATGATCGGTACATCGAAAGAATGCACAATTCTGGCTGAATTTGCACTGGAAACCGGAAGTTTTAAAGCAGACTCAAAACACTTGAGATGAAAACTTCTGTCTCTTACGAAGGGATGTACAGTTTTGTTCAGATTGGCACTGGAAGTTTTAGGACAGACTCAAACACTTGAGATGAAAACTTCGTTGTACAATAGTCACTTTAACAAGACAATTCTTCTGACTGAGTAACGATGTACAGCAATACTTCGGCCACTAAGTTGGAGCGCCAGTTGTAAAGAGAATGTTTTGGGTCGTAGTACAAAGTAATTGATGTATTCGAAACTTTAATAATCAAAAGATATTTCACAAATCAAAATGACTAATTACTGATAACAGGAGAAACTGAAAGCTCCCTTCACACGGGAATAATAATGCGGTCTCCACGGCGACGTATACTATTTGGGGTGATGTCTTCCTCTGCTATTTAGGATTTCAGCAGGTCTGGGTTTCCTGGGTCAGTTGACTCAGTGTGTATTTAATAACGTTACAACGTGTGCTGTGTACAGAGCAGTGCATATTGAACTAGTTACTTCTCTTTCTACTGAAGCATTTCTTCTTGCGCTTAGGAGGTTCATAGCGAGGCGAGGAAGAATATCAACTATCTACTCAGACAACGGCACCAGTTTTGTAGGCGCCGATAATTACTTGAAGAATGTGAACTGGGATGAAATTCTGAAGTATTCTACGGTCAAGAGGATCGAGTGGATTTTCAGACTACCTAAACTCGAATTGAAGAAATTTGACAGAGATGTAAAGAGCTGGATCGGGTTTTGGGGTCAGTTTAAGAAGATCGATGGAGACCGAGAGATAGATGAAGAGGATAAATTCCAGTATCTAGTCCAATCAATGGAAGCCGGGTCAGCAGCAAAGGAATTGGTAGAAAGTTTTCCTCCTTCAGGTGACAATTACAAAAAGGCCATATCACAATTGAAAACCAGGTTCGCAAGGGATGAATTTTTGATTGAAGTTTATGTCAGGAAGCTTCTTAATCTCGTTCTGAAACAATCTCTGAATCAGAAAAAAGGTATGTCACTGTCATCTTTATTTGATGAATTGGAAACTCAACTCAGGGCGTTAGAAACTTTGGGAGTTCATACCGAGGCGAGGAAGAATATCAGCTATTTACTCAGACAACGGCACCAGTTTTGTAGGCGCCGATAATTACTTGAAGAATGTGAACTGGGATGAAATTCTGAAGTATTCTACGGTCAAGAGGATCAAGTGGATTTTCAACGTTCCTACAGCTCCATGGTGGGGCGGATGGTGGGAGCGCCTTATAAGAATCCTGAAAGAACTACTCAGACGTAACTCAGGTAAAAGTTGTATTTCCTATGAAGAACTGATGACAGTTTTATGTGACTGCGAAATGATAATAAATTCCAGGCCACTTACTTATTTTTCAGAGCATGATGAGCTCATTCCTTTATCCCCTTCGATATTTCTACAGAGTATGCCAAATAGTGAAGTTTCAGATATAGACACTATTGACAGAGAATATCTCACGAAAAGACATTTCTACCTTCAGAAAATCAGAGATAATTTGAGAGAGCGATTCAGGAAAGAATACTTATCTGAACTGGTTCAACATGGAAAACGAAATGTATCCCAAATTCGTGTTGGTGACGTTGTGCTCCTCGAATTAGACAATAAAAAACGTATCGACTGGCCTTTGGCATGAGTTCTCTATATTTATCCTGGTAGAGACAATATATCCCAAGTGGCGAAAATAAAGGTTGCCAATCGAGAATTGATTCGTCCTTTTCAGAGGTTGACTGCGAGGAGGAAAAACCACCAATTCCGTCGACCTATATCAAGAAAACTGACCCCATTGATCAAGTATCTGATGAAGAAGAAATCGAAGAGTCTAATCGTGGATATGAGAAGAAAACCTTGAGAACCAGATATGGACGCATGGTGAAGATTCCTGAGCGGTTCAAATAATTTAGAGTCAATTGTTTTTGCAATTCAATAATTGCAAAGGTGGGAGCATGTTGGAAATGACTCTAAACATCTGGTATATCGTGACAACTATGATAGTTTCTGATATTTAAAAAAAATGACTATTATTGATTTTTCGTTATTTGACATCTTGTCAGGTAAAAATATAGGAAGCTCTTCAGTTGATATATTGTATTATTTCCGAAGAATCCTAGGGTCCTTTATCATCTCCATTATCAATAACTATATATCTCTATCCCATCATCTCATATGGATAAGTAGATATGTAAGGTCGATTCTAATATCAAGATACTAGAATCGACCTATGTGTTATTTAATACTAGGTCGATTCTAGTATCAATGATCTATCGAACAGCCTCATGTTCCATTTGATCGTAGGTCGATTCAAACATCAATGATCTTATGGTTTTTGGATACTAGAATCGCTCTATATGTTCTGGGATAGACAATGTCGATTCTAATATCAAGATCAATGATACAAGAATCGACCTATGTGTTATTTGATCCTAGGTTGATTCAGAGATCAATGATCTCAGAACAGCCTTATGGTTTCTTGATACTAGAATCGCTCTATATGTTTTATGGACATATGATTCTGGTTTCAATACGGAAATTCTTGCGATCTCAGGATCAGGTGGTGAAGCATCTCAGAAATGAGCCGGGAAGAATTCTCCTGCTTGTCACAGTATCAAGTATTCTAAGACCCGCTATATTGAACGCAGTACTCAGGGTTCTGTACATTTTGGATATAACCTTAGGGAGGGATCAGTGAATCAAACAAAGAGTATTATTTGATAATTGAATCAACTAAAAGTAGGACATTTCAAAGTAACTCGTTTGGTTGTGGTAATTTTGTTTTGTTGGAATCGTCTCGGATTGAAAAAAACCTGTTGGTTCCATTTTTCTTCTTCTCTTGAGCTTATCTTGATGCTGTTGAAATTCTTCGTCATCTCAAAAATGTCGATTGTCATTTTGAGTTCCTTCAGGTTTCTGATATGTTGATTCAATAAGTCGTTGATGATCATCTGAGCGGTCAGCAAACAATTGAAAAGGTCATTGGGGTAGGAGACTACTTATCCAATTATGTAAATCCCAGCAATTTCGAAAACTGCACATATTTTTGTCACTGGAATTATGGTGAATGCATAGAGGACTATCAGCCTTGAATTTGACAGTATTCATGACATTGTCAAAAATTTCGATATTGACTATTTTGGGTCTGTGAGATGACGTTAGCACCGAATTTAGAAATTCGAGTTTTTGGTGTCCTCTTTGTTCTGAAAATTGTTCTAAAATTGTTCTATCCGTCATTCGGTTGCCCCCTTACGAGCAACCCTTAGAAGTCTTCGGGAGTCTTGTGCGAGCAAGGAATGACGGGGGCCTTACCTTTTAACGTGTGATCCCAAACACTTTCTTGGGCCATCAGAAAAATTTCTGCAGTCGACGGGACTCGAACCCACGACCGGCAAGCGAATGCGGATTAAAATATGGACACTTAACTAAGTCAACATCTTTGAGATGTTCTGATAGTATATTCGGTAATTCATCATAGTCTATCAACCCAGAAGAGTATGTTAGCCCATGGAAATTTCGTTCTAGCCAACGAACTTGTTTTTTGTCTGCTTCCTGAAGTGCACAAAATGGAACGGCTGCTTTGAATAAATAGTTGTTGATCTGATAGCCATTCGAAATTGATAGTTCTTTCGGGTAAAACGTATTGGATAACGAGAACCCTAGAATATCTATACTCAATAACTTCTTGTGTGGATGATGATACACAACTGAAATTATCAAATACTTGAATGTTATCTTCAAAATGAAAGAGTAGTGGGGGGATGAAGAATTTATTTTACAATTGCTTGACAATTTTTGTCAAAGGACTGTAGCTGAACATTTTATCGTGTAAAATTAAACAGAATGCTGAAGTGTTGTCTGGAATTGCTTTGGCTGTTCCAAACTCTATTCTCATCACAACTGATCCACTTTGCAGAGATTCTTTCTGATGGGAGCAGTCGATGTATGCCATAGGGATGTTCTCTACAAAATCCTTCGGTGAAAATATAGGTTCCTTACTATATCCATAATACGATGGTCTGAAATTTGCGAACATGGAATATAATTGGGAAGTTTTATTAGCAGTGAAATTCAGATATAAGTCATTATATGGGTATCTGTCACTATTCAAGAAAACTCGAATATTTGTCAAGTCGCAATTATCGAATTTACTTGAATCTGATTTTATATTATTTTTTCTGTCTGTTTGGAAGGCAACGATGATGTGACGTGGTGTTTTCAACTGATTTGTCGTTTTGACAGGTCATGTCGTTTTTGTGGATGTAGGCAATTTGGGGTATTCTATGAGTTCCCAACTTCGGAATGCTAGAAATATTTCTTGATTTTTTCTACCATTTTAGTGAACAGCAATTGTTGTGGAATATCTAATAAAACGTGAGGCACTCTCCAGAATATCTTGTCGATGTGTACTTTTGGAATTTCTTTCACATCGGAACTGTATGTTGCGTCGATGTCGTCATTGCTTCGACAACAATAAACACCAATTCCTGTTTCATGTTCAAAATCACCTTTCGATAGTCCTCGAAGAAACCCATGATGAAGGAAAGTGGGACACATACGCTGAAATCTCCTTTAGCATCTACAAGAACTTTCTCATCCTTGTTGGCGAAATTCACATTCGGAAACCAACCTGCGTTTTCCAAGTTGATACTTTCAGATCAGATCAGAGAACGAGATATTTTGTCTGGATTTGATGAAACACACCCAATGTGTCCCTTCACCATTTTTTTTGTCAAGATTGACAACATCGCTCTCGTTCGTATCTTCTGATTTTATTGGGTAATTCATCCAACATGAACACTCCTCGGAAATGTGGTATTTGTAGTTTGTCAACATATTTCAATAAATCTACATTTCATGGAAACCATCCATTCTCAAAATGGTCCAGTATTTTTTTTTTCTCCTTTTGAAATCTACATTTGTCAATGGACAGCGTGGTAGCTTCATTTTTAGTTTTTTGAATATGGTTTCAGGAATAATCCATATCCACGTTTGTAAGGTTTCAAGAACAACCCTTTTCCCAATGATTGCTGTTCCATCTTCAAATTATGACGTTTTTGTTCATCCGTATCCGAAACAATTGATAAGAGATAACAGCAATCTTATCATCATTTTCAAACAAGATGTAACAAATTTGAAACACATTTACGATGATCATGTCAATGTGGATATGACATTTCAGAAATTTTCTGAGTTGTGTTCATTCTGTTGGAAGGAGAATCATGGATTTGTTGTGATTGACAAGGATGGAGATATCGGGAAAGGTAGATATAGGAAAGGATTCAATGAAATTTTGATAGTTTGAATTGATGTGAATCATTCGTCAGGTAACAGTATAGTTATGGAGGTTAATCTAGCAAAACAGTTGGTGAAAGCCAGACAATCTGTCAAGAAAAAATACCAAGGGCTCAAGTCAGATATTGCTCATTCGAAAACTTCATTGGAAAAAACATATGAACCAATAACTGATCCTTTAAGGAAATTACTATCATCAATCAATGAAACGGCAGTTCTCAAAGTGGAGAAAACTGAACCTGATTCATTCTCAACTCCCCAACAGAAACAGTATTATAAATTGGTGCCAGATGAAATGAAGAAACATTCCAAACGATTCCACAAAATGAAAAACATTCTTACATGAACCGGAAATAAAATATTTCGATCAGAGTCTCGGGCAATTACGACAACAAGTTGAAAATCTCCAGGCTGCCCGACAACCAGAATTAGAGAAATATTTGGAAAAATATGAAAAACCTCTTCCTAGGGCTTACATTGCAGATATATTCACAAGTGATCCAGATCAATTTGATCATACATTCGGTGTCAGATATGAACTCACATCGGATAGTTGGATGATAGGTGATAGTGTTATAGAATTCCTTGGTCCACATTTTTTGATAAATGAAGTATCCTATAACGGTACACCAGGTCTTTATGAATTGATGTTCAAAAAACATCCACTCGGATACAAACCCAAAGATGTCGATAACTACATTGACATTGTTAAAAACACTAATGCCATTTATTTGCAGTATAATCCTTTGAACGGTCTATCAACATCAAGTGCAGAAAAATTTACAACTATAATCGAGCCTAGAGTAACGTCATTTCATTCTATGGCTAAACAAGTTGGAAAAAAACTCTTCGAAAAACGTCGGATACTCACTAGATCTCAATCTGTAAGTGGAAAAGGAATGGCGACGATGAAACTCAATAACAAGAAAATAGATTACAAATATTATGATGACTACAATGAATTGGTCGAGAGATTGAAATTACTTATAGCGGAACAATATGCAGGTCATACTGGTCATAACAATGAGATAATATCTGTAATTGAAGAGCTAAGAGAAGCGAAAATAATCAAATGAATACTTGTACACAACAGATTTTGTGTTTATTCATTTAGTTTCTCCAGTACAGGTATCATGCCTGTGGATAAATTTGGCAGACATATATTGAAACCACAACGATTAGATCAATCCCAGCGAAACTACTCTGTTGATCAACAACCTGTGAATATATTTCAGCTATACAGTGAAAGTGTCATTACCATCAGTGGAACTATATCAAAAGTGACTAAGCGACTCCCAACACCATGGCAATATGAATTAAATAATAATTCAGTTGATTATACATTTCCTCTAAGAGAGGGGCTTATAATTGCCATAGATAATTATCCAAGTAAATTATCAGCTGTTGTCAACAATAATACAATAGGAGCTAGAGACTTAATTGGTCAGAAATTGACAAGAGGCACGACTTTGAAATTCTTTGCTAAGCCAAATGTTACTGATGATAATTTATACCTTCAGTTAGTCGTGCATTCCCCCATTACCAAGTATGTCTGATATTAAGAAAGAGGTGGTAGAGGAACTTCATAAACCTGCGAGAAGACGATTTCATAGAAGACGAGTCATACTCAAAGAATTGAATGATTTGTGAGAAGCTGATTTGGTTGAAATGATTCCATATGCTGAATTCAACAAGAGATACAAATATATTTTGGTTGTCATCAACGCATTCTCCAAATACGTTTGGTGTGAAGCTGTCAAAAGTTAGTCAGCAAAAGATGTCACACATGCCATGAAGAAAATTCTATCAGTATCAACCCCAAAAAATTTACATACTGACCGAGGGCGAGAATAGAGAATTCAGAGAGCTTATGTAGAAATTCAAGATAAACCATTATAGCACATTTTCTAGTGTGAAAGCCAGCATTGTAGAACGTGTGAAAGAACATTAAAAAATATGATGTGGAAACAAATTAGTCTCCAAGGTAATTATAAATGGACACACAGTCTAGCAGATATCGTTTCAATGTACAATAACAAAAAACACAGAACCATCGGGTTGAAACCAGTGCAAGTGAATGAGAGAAACGAACAGTTACTTTCGAATACGGTTTATAGTCATATGAAAACAACTAACCAACCAAAGTATAAAGAAAATGATCATGTTCGAATAAGTGAATTTCGAGAGGCGTTTTCTAAAGGTAACACCCCAAATTGGTCAAATGAAGTATTTAAAATTATAAAAATTCGAGCAACCAACCCTACAACATATTACTTGCAAGACATGTCGAAGAATCCAATTCAAGGTGCATTTTATGAACAAGAATTACAGAGAGTGAAGTATCCCGATGTATATTTCATTGAAAAAGTATTGAGAACAAAAGGAAATAAAATGTATGTTAAATGGCTCGGCCTTGATAAATCGCACAATTCATGGATCATGAAAGGTAACGTTGTGTAACTCGCAATGTCTTACCTTTCACTGCTGCTACCTTCCACTGCTGCTACCTACCTTTCACCACCAGGAACCTTCAGGTGTACTATCAATAAGATCTACGTTTAATCCAAGTATGTTAGTTGAAACAATGTGTTTCGATAGTGATTATGTCAGTTCGGAAACTACCAGCGATTATTGGAGTGAAGTAGAAAGAATAGATCGAATGATCAAACAAAGAATAATCAATGATGGACCATATATTCTGGAATCTTCATTCAAAATTGAAGATCCACTACTGGAAATATGTTGCGGCATGAGTGTTGCTAGATGTTTCGAACCGTCAATAAGGCTGAAAAAAAATAATGATTCCATATCATTCAACACTAGTGAATGGGCGAATGTTATGTTCATTTTCCGTGAACTGCTGATCGAATTCATGGAGATGGACAGTGATCCAGCTGAAGTACAAGACTTGGACAGTGATGAACAAGTGAAGATACCACCAACAACTTTCATGGATATCAAAATTTTGAAAGTGCAGAGTGCTACCAATGCTACAATATATTTGAGAGAAGAAGCTGTCCAGAATATCATATATTTTGACAACATAATCATTCAACATAAAATAGATATGCTGAGAAATTTATCATTCTATAGTTTTTATCATAATATTCTGGAACTAGCTAAGAAACTTTTGGTGTAATCCAATAATAAATTGAATGAAGAATCTATGATCATTGCAATTTGTGATATTTTGAGTGAAAGTGTGGAAGGATATGCATTCAGAGAATGTTTGTTATATTATAAAAATGATGTTATGAATACCATGAATAAAAAATAATGAAAAAAACGATGTGTTCTGGAGATATTTATTTCGAAGATTTAGTTTTTACATTCAAATTCAGTACAGGAATTTAGGTACAAATTTGGTGTCACATACAACATTTTGCCAGACTGAATTATTACATAAATTTGAATGGATTCCATAGCGAAATCTCGACCAACCTCAAGAATACTTTTATCTCATAGAATTAAAAATACCTGATTTGAAATTGAAGTACAAAATTGGTTTACATAAAAAACATTTTATCATACAAGATATATCTGAATTTGAATGGATTCCATAGCGAAATCTCAACCAACCTTAAGAGGGGTTTAACCCTATGAGCGATCATTGGGGAAACAAGGAACGGCAGAAATCAAAATACTCGAAGCTCGCTGAATAAATTCAAGATTTTTTTTCACGGATCGTTTCTAGAAGGTTGGATCTAGGCATCTCTCGGAGTACTTTTTCAAAATTTTGAAAAAAAATAGTCGAAAAAAATTCCAGAAAATTGACCAGATTCACTATTTTTTTTCTCACTAGGTATATATTTTTCTCGAAAAGTACTTCGAGAGATGCCTCACTTATACATTTATCTTCGTTGTCATAAAAATTCGCAAGGATCCATTCAAAATATCACCATCAAAAGTGATTTTTGCTGGACCTCTGCAGACGCAATTTTGGATCATTTTTCTTCACTGATACGAGCGCCCTCACACGAATATGCACTTCTACATGGATACTATGAATGGTTGAATGAATAGTGAATTCATTCATAAAAAGTAGCACTGAAGCTATTCACAAAATTTTAGCACTGGAGATGAAACCAAAAGAAGTTTTAGATGGGTTGATCGAATTTTTGAATACGACGTATAGGTACGTTTATTAGGTAACCCATATAATAAAAATACGTATGGTTTGTAGGTAGGACCCAATTCAAATTTCAAAATGCGAATATAAGGAATGCCAGAAGTTCCATCATATTTATTCTAGGTAATAACTGGTATTATATAATATACGAGTTACATAAAATATATTTTAATATTCTTGTCAACATTAAGAATTTGCCTTCTGGAAATAGATAAACAGAGAAATCTCTCATTGAAGAATAATAGTTTCGCTCCAGGTGACTCACCCAATTAGATGATAAAGGATTGAACATGTTTCGCAAGCGGCAAGCGATGGACATAAAGGCGGTGAGCATAAAAGCGGCGGACATAAAGGGTCCGAAAATCCTGGAATTAGTGTTATACACGGGGGATTGGAATATTGTTTTTGTTCAGTTCACTTCAGTATTCCGACAGTGACATTTGCGTTTTTCAATATTTGTGCATTATGTGTGTGAGCAAAACTTATAATGACAAGAAGTAATTATCGAACTGGTAATAAATACCGCAGAAGACACTCTGTCAAAATATAGCTCGCAATGATGATTGTTGGCATAATAAAATGTAATCGAAATAGTGGATAGTAGATTCGAAAGGAATATGGAGATTACAAATTGAAGTTGTTCCTGTAATATATACAGGGTGTCTCAGGTTTAGCTCGTCTAACTTTGACAATCGAAAGCAAAAATTGAAATAGATAGATAGATAGATAGATAGATAGATAGATAGATAGATAGATAGATAGATAGATAGATAGATAGATAGATAGATAGATAGATAGATAGATAGATAGATAGATAGATAGATAGATAGATAGATAGATAGATAGATAGATAGATAGATAGATAGATAGATAGATAGATAGATAGATAGATAGATAGATAGATAGATAGATAGATAGATAGATAGATAGATAGATAGATAGATAGATAGATAGATAGATTTATTCAGGTCGATATCAGTATTACAAAATTATGTTTGAATATTTATAAAACAATGTAGATATTCCTATTCCTGGCAGTCTGAAGTCACCTAAGCAGAGCTTGTATTGTGTCCTTCAGGCTGCTAAGTTATATCTCGAATGTGATATGGTACTACTCTGACTAACATAGTTGTTTTTGGTTTACAAAACAGGTTGAGTAGAATATAATATATAGAATTCATATAAATAGAGATATATTGATGTAGAGGAGAGTATACATAGATGGTGGTTTCAGGTTCAGTCGTTCTCAAAGATATTTTTCAATTGATTATATTGATTCTTAATGAATATTTTTATTTCTTTTCTTTTTGGGGTTGTTGATATTTTTAATATATGTCGGTAGCTGATTGTAAAGTTTAGGGCCAAGGTAGGTGACGAATTTTTGATTGTGAGTCAATCTGCAGCGTGGTATGTTCATAACTTGGCTTGCGATCATTCGTGTATTATGTCTGTGATAGATTATCTTAATAGGTTTACTCAAGGTAAAGAGTAAACATTCATAGGCGTATATTTTCCTTACGTTAAATAGGCCAGTTTCTTCATATAGGGAATCGGTTGAATATCTTCGATTTTTTTTAAACATTATTTTAATTAAAGTGTTTTGGATTATATCTAAGTTATGTAAGGATGTTTTGAATAATCCGCCCCAGACGATGATACAATAACGTATGACTGACTCAGCCAAGGCTCTATAAACCAGCAACATGACGTCTCTTCTGAGAATATTTCGGAGTTGATAAAATTTATAAATCAACTTTCGAAGTCTTTCCACTGTAAATTCTACATTCCATCGTAGTGATTGATCAAATATTATACACGTATCTTTTTGTTTTGTCGTGGAGACACTTGTTTTCTTTATACGGGGTGTTCGAGGTCGCACGAATTTTTGGTTTTTATTTTTTATTTTTGTTGAAACCAAACCTAGAGACTTGACATTCGGTAAGCACTTTTCTATCTGTTATATATGAACTGTCCCTATCCTTCTTAGTTTCCTTGTTATTCGAAATAATGTTACAACAATTTTATGACCTAAATGTTCATTTTACATCAAATTATCATTCGAATTGAATATTGAATGGTTCACGTACACGAAAGATATTGAAACAAATGAAAAACACAAAGTGTGGTGAAGAAATAATAATGATTTTTCATTAGCTTCGATCCACCACTAGCGTCCCAATAAAAAAAAATCTGACGAGTTCCATGTCAGAGCGCTCGAAAAAGAATAACATCGTTACTCCCATTGGGGGTGACGATAACACCCAGTTTTTTCAATGGATAAGGACTGTTCATATTGCCGATAGAAAAGTGCTCACCGAATTTCAGATCGCCAGGTTTTGTTTCAACTGAGACAGAAATTAAAAACCAAAAATGTATGCGAACCTTAACACCCCGTATAATTAAAACATGTTTCTCCATGACAAAACAGAAAAATACGTATCTAATATTTTGAGTTTTGCTATCGATTGTCAAAGTTAGACGAGTAAAAATCGAAATTCATATCGTGAACTAAAAAGTTATGATAAACTGAAGAGATGACAATGGAAATTTTTTCGCGAATTCTGTACAAAATGATACATTTTGGATCGAAAAATAATGCAATTTCCCAACATATTATATATGAATCGAATCTCCAGAATATACTTAATCATATTATGAAAAGACTACGTATATAAGTGCTATAATTGCGAAGTTACAAAGGTTTATATATTAACGCGCAAAGTTATTTTTTTCTTAAATTTTCGAGTTTGGTCGCCTATAACTTTCTTCGGTACCATAGAAAAAAGTAGTCAAGCTGGAATATTATGTAATAATCATATATATTCAAGGTGTTGAAGGTCCTATATCTTTCTACTCCGAAAAAAAAAAGTCTGTAAGGAAGAGAATTTTGCCTCGTTCTCCTCTACACTAGATGTATATTGCCTAAAGCACAACTTGTACGCTGTGTGCCTGTGGAACTTATTCGGAGAATTCAGACGACCGCAGATGCCTCAAGGGGCAACACTCAAGGCCGCTTTTACTATAAATGTTGAAATAGTTTACGCTAGAATGAGTTCGAGTGAGAGACTAGACGACTTTCTTCGTTATCGGGCCCCGCCTCCTTCGGACAGGATTTTTACTTCCCCCTTTACACCTTAGATTAAGTTTGACTTTTTTCAGAGGGTAAACCCCACCTTAAGAATACTGTAATGACCATAAGGTAAACTATCTGTGGAATCATCAATTAAATACCTCTTGTCATCGAATGGCCTCAAAACTATTTTCGTTTGTTCAATAGAATAAACTTCATGTGAACGTGATTGGGTGTTTCTTTGCTTTTCATATTTCTCCTTATTATTTTTCAAACAGTCCAAATAATCGTCAAATGTGATTTTTTTCTTGACTACATAAAATTTTACACCTTTCGACTTTTTAACACACTTTTTTCCACCCTCAGTGTTTGGTTTATTACTATTGACTAGAAAAGTATATTGTTTTGAACGTAGACCAACAAAGTCAGTTATTATTTTCCCCAGCATTTCATATTTCATCAAACCGGCTACTTTCTTATTCACTAACGGTATACTATATTTATTATCTATAGGGTAATCACTTGTATCGAATTTGGTCAAATCTTTTTAGATTACTTCTTCATATACATCATCACAATGTAATTCATATATGAGACTGTCTGTATCTGTATTAAGCAACTTACAATCTGGTAATTTGAATTTTTTCAACATGTAATCGTAATGAAAACTGTAAACACAAGTTTTGGATATATCTAAGATAGCCATACCGATATACAAGGGTTTATTGAATATTATATTGTTTTTTTTTTTCATTTCAATTGCCATCAGCATTTCATCAAATATAGTTCGGTTATGAAAACTAGGACTGGAAATCAGATGTTTTGCACCATATCGACCATCCCAACTTTTCGCCAATTTAACTATGCTGTGTTTTCGCAGATTCTCCATAGTCTTACCATAAACGGCATTCATCATGTTTTGAAAGTAACCTTACCAAACTCATTTTTTGAATTTCTACGCAAATCTGTATTCAGATCAATATATGGTTTTAACCACTTTGATTGCCTGAACCTTAAAATTCTGTGAATTATATCGACTACTAACCCGTTGGCCAAATATTGCTTCAATTTTTTATAGTGTAAAATATATTTTTCTTTATCATATGATGTAGTCATCAGCTTTGGTAATTTTGAATTAGGAGGAATTAGTTTTTCAGGTGCAAGAGGTAAATCTTTATGGAGATCATGGATACATTCAGGGTATTTGAGATCAACTTCCAGAATATAACCAAATTGGCATTCATCTGAAATTTCATTGACATTGAAATTTTCAAGATTTTCCAACCATTCAAAATCCGAATGGGGAAGGTCTTGGTCAGTATATTTCAAGTATAACCTGGTAAAGTATAGTTGTGTGCAGGGTTCAATCCGTATGTTTCATGACATATTTTTCTGAAATTTTCAAATACATCGACTAACAACATGATATCTGTTTTCAAATGAAGATCAGAATAATCCCCTAATGATTCAATTTGAAATGTATCCCAAACCTTTTTTGCATGATCGTAATCCTCATCTGTAATATGCTCATCAATTGTATGGTATGCTGCTCAATGGGAACTGCGGAGGTACCTGATTTAGGATTCCTTCACTTCACTTTACGGAACAATATGCAGGTCATACTGGTCATATAACAATGAGATAATATCTGTGCAAGTGAATGAGAGAAACGAACAGTTACTTTTGAATACGGTTTATAGTCATATGAAAACAACTAACCAACCAAAGTATAAAGAAAATGATCATGTTCGAATAAGTAAATTTCGAGAGACGTTTGTAACGTGAAAATTTACCTTTTTCCTCTAATTTTCAGTTCCTAGGTGAAGTTCATTGTGTATCAGGTTTTTTGATGATAGATTTCGGTGTTAACAACTAGAGAGACACTCACACTGTATATAATGTTTTTATTCATGTATAAAAGTACATGGCACTTAAGTATTTACAATATTATTCCTCCAATGGTCCAGAGTGTGAAGTGGTCCATCACCTGAAAATATCAATACACTCTAGTATAGAATATTGATGAAGTTGTAGAATACTCACCAGAAATAAGCTGCTTGATTCTTCATCAGTATAGTAGGCTTAGGTAGGAAAGATATCCTGGTGTTGGCACTTCATGGTTTCACCAGGAAATAAATAAGTAAATGTAAAACAGTTTCAGATGGTAGATTATTTAGGTTTGAAGAATACCCTAACAATTGGCTGGAAATTTCGCTACGTACCTTGAATTATTATGGTCTGAGATGAGTTTTGAGATTATTGATTTCATATTGTTAATCAATAACAACGATTTTTTGATATTATGTAAGTGTATTTTTGACATTGACGTCTCAAAACTTAGGCTATATTCCGAATTCAACTGGTCAGTACTGTCAGTAGATCCACTGAATCTGCTGAAAATCTGTGTTCCGAAATATAAAATCAAAAATACAGTGCTGTAATTCGGGACACATTTTCATCAGTAGTCAGCAATGTCAGCAGCAGTTGATCAGCTGGTGAAATTTGTTGGTCTGTAGTTTCTCGTTTATCTGGACTAGATATTTAATATTTAATATTTAACATGGAAGAGCAATCGATTCTTGTAGCCTCCATAGTTTCTACGATTATTGACGATGACGATTCAGATTCAGGCTCGAGTGATAAAGAATACTTGGACATTTTGTTGCCATTAATTTCGAATGATGCACGAGATTAAGAATTGAAAGATTTATGGAAAATGTAATGATTATGAATTTAGGAGACATTTTAGGTTTATTTAGTTATTTATGTAGCCAATCCCAGTTGACCAAAACATGCAGCAACTTCATCACTGCTGCATTTCAAATGTGCCATGTTTTGTCACGGAGATGTATCCATCAGAGATATACCAAAGATGAATGTCCGCCTCAGATGGAATCACAGACTCATATCAGTGATGCAACATCAGACTTGAACAAGATAATATGCTCCTGTGAGATCACAGTGATGAATAGGTATGTCTCTACATAGCTCTTCCATGGAGCATGCCAGAGACGTTTTTGACAAGTCTGTGCTCTGCATTGGCTCCATCCCTAATCATCAATAAATTTATACTGATTTAACCAGTAAGTACTTGTATCAATTTCAAATGCAACACCAAGATATTTAGGGATGCCTCCAAAATTTATCACCTTGATGAAACACTGATTTGTAGAAGTAACATGTTATATTTTAGATGCAAGTTGCATATGTTTCAGAACGGTGTGATAAAACAAAGTTCTTTCACTGATCTCTCTTGTGATAGAGCTGAGACATGTGTGGTTAACTGGGATGCTGCTGCTTCTTCTTTCGTTACTTCTTCTACTTCATACTCAATATTATTCTCAGTGCTTATCATATCAATAACAGGTAACAGGTATTTTCTGATATTGAGAATAATATATTATTAACAACGGAAATGAATGTTACATTCCTTCCCCCTCTAAAATAATGACATTTCAGATTTCACTGAAGCCACACTACCTTTCGATAGTCAGCAACTTCAGCAGAATGTTGAGTCGAAATATTTGGAATGGATAGTATGTCTGCTCACAAGCATCTGTCACTTTCAGTGAATTTTTTGATTTCGGAATGAAAAATCAGCAGATTCAGTACTGTCAGTTGAATTCGGAATATAGCCAGAGACAGTGCTGTCATGTCATGTCACTTACCGTCATACGAGTAATACCTGGACAGTATCATTAAAAGTATGCTGGCTGCGAGATCAGCGGTGTAGGTGGTTCCATTGGTTCGGGCGGAGTAGGATGACGTTGGATCTTCGATCGGAATATGTTTCTATGTGTTCCGTGGTCATATGTTTGTTGTTTTATGGATTTTCGTGCCTTGGAGTAGACAGGATAGTCTCGTAAGTGTGTAAGTAGCTATGCCTGTGGAACTGACCTACCCGGGATGAGGATGAGGATGCGCAGGAAATTTCAAAGTTTTTTCTGGATAGAATTTCTAGATGTAAGATTCTAGAAGGCGCAGGAATTGCCCCTTCCTAGATTGGTGGCGTCGTTTCATCATTTCCTTCGGCCCCATCCTGGTATCATTCAAGATGCAGACCGATCACTATTTGGTAGTCTTTTCGTGTAGTGAGGCCTTTCCTGATCTCAGGGGTAAGTTTCAAACTTAATAGGGATAAAACCCTACTTCATAGTTTTGTATTCTGGTGGCTATAAATATTGGTGTATTGCCGCAGATTTGTGGGCTTCGACGGATACCCCGTCGGCTACTTTGGGCAACACCTCGTGGAGTCGTCGTCCATTTTCTGGTACCTCGTTTCATTCAACGCCGGCTATTTCGATTGAGAATTTTGCGAATTTTGCTGTTGGGACCTGGGATTTCGACCTCGTCGTCTGGCTGCTGCTGCCTGACTTTCTGTCTGTCTGGACCTGCGAGCCTTCAAGGACATTTCCCTCGACATCTCCTGAGGAGTCCCGAATTCATCCTGGTTGCATTGTCCAGTCACCTGCTCCTGGCCTACATCAGCAGTCTTCTCTGCAGTCATCTATGCAGTCCTCGCTGCAGCATCAGGTGAATCTTCAAGGTCTGCTAGTTGCAGAATTTCTCCCACGTGGCTGAGGTGCCATACTTCCTGCTGTCTGTTCCTGCCTGGCTCTGAGGACATGGTATTTTGGGCATGGTTTGAGTAAGAGCTACAATTGAAGATTTCTTTCCTGTTTTTTATGAAGTTACCATTTATCAGCGCACCAGATGTGTCACATAATTTTTACCAATTTTCTTACCAATTTCTGACCATTTTCCTACCAGTTCACATTTACTAATTCATGAAATTCACCATGCATATGATTACACAAAATGTTCACCCCAATATAGATCTATAAAAGGGAATTCACATAAAATTCATATATAGGTAATTGTGAATCTGATTTTGTATATTTTTTTACTATTGGAAATACTGAGTATCATTAATTCTCCACGTAAATGTCAACCTGGGTTTTTCAAAATATCTCATTAAACCACCATTGAGTTCACACAGTGTTTGAATTATTTTCTCTTTCAGGAAAGTAGTTGAATTTAATATCAAATATCTTTTCTTGGTTTTTTATTCTGATAAAAACTAAGTGGCGCCCCTCTGGTACCTCAACAAAGTCCGAATCTATGATCATCGCTCGCCAGACGAAAAGCTGTCTGTGCCTTGCTAATCTAACTTTTTGACATTCATATTTTTTTGTACCATCTAAGAAAAATTGTCTTAAGTAGGTTACAAGAATTTGACGCCTTAAACGTGGGGCCCGAGTGACTCTGTTGAGCTGAATATTTTTCTTATTTTTTTGAAAACACTTTGTGAACTCAATATTTTGTCCTTGAATTTTTAAATCTGGTAAAATAGGTATATGATAACTTCACATTTTGATATATCATTATGATTATTTTTTTGGTGAATAGTTTCTTACTCAAAAATTTCAATAAGCCATGTACAGGGGGAACTAGGAATTGCAAATTTTTTGGTTATATGAACTTGTTTTTTGGAATTTTTGGTGGTCCATTTATTTAGTGGAAATTAGTTTCAATTTGAATTCATAATTGAATTTATTCAGTATATTTTGTGACAGCTGTTCAACGTAGGCAACAGTTAGTCAATTTTTGATATTTTGAAAATTTTGAACATTTGCATACAGGGTGAGTAACCGTGCAAGATTTTCATTTCAGTATGGTGCATGATTTCTGACATAATCAGAATTTCAGTTTAATTCCTTCATAAGCATTAGACAATTGTTCATACAGGGTGGACAACTTATCATGTCTAATTTTTTTTCATTTTGAATATATTTGAATAAAGATTCAAACCTTGAGCCTGATAGCATTACATACAGGGTAGGGTGACTGCCTTAATCAGTTGATAATTTTTTGAAATATTTTCTGAACTTGATTTTATCTTGAAATAATTTCTGAACTATCCCACATACAAGGTGAGTACCGTATAGAGGTAATATTTTTTTCCCTGAGGATTTCTGGCATGCTTCCAGTCCTCATTTAATTGATTTTTGCGTATTATACTTCACTTATAAATAATTTTTTTTGGAAATTTGCACAAATTCTTTCAAAATGAAAATGTTTGAAGCTAAGCATTTGTTGATCAATGAGCTGAACTACGAACTGAGAATTCGAGGAATTATTACTGATAGGGACATGAATGATAAGAGAAAAATTCTTGCTAAAGCTATGTCAAAGCATAATCCTACTCAAGTTGCCTTAGTTGACCCGAACTACTTGTTTCAAACAGAAGCTGTGGAAATTCAAGCATCGCTAGATAGCATCAGGAGTTTAATTAATGATTTTGGAGGTTCAACTAGTGATTCGGTTTATCAAAGGTTACGTTCCCGCCTGATTCATGTTAGCTCTAGAATTCAAAGAATAGATGTCACTACTGGTGTTAGAGAACAGATAAATTTCAAACAAGAATCTTATGCCACTTGTATTTTGTTAGAATCAGAACTTGAAGATCGTGTTGTGACTGATAAATCTCCCCAGTGTCCTATGGTAGACCTATCTCAATCATTCATGAATTCGATTGGTCAAGCTCAAGTTTCATCCCCATCATTCAGTAAACCAGTTTCTTTGTATAAATGGGACGTCAAATTTGACGGTACCAAGAAAACTTATGGTGTGAAATCTTTTTTAGAAAGAGTTCATGAACTAGCAGAGGCTAGACATGTCTCTAAGGACCAATTGTTTGAATCAGCTGTAGACCTATTTTCGGGTAAAGCCCTTTTATGGCTAAGACATGTGAAAGATTCAGGAAATGTCAAAGATTGGAATTCTTTAACTGCTAGATTAGAACAAGATTTTCTCAGTCAAGATCATGATGAAGAGCTATGGGAGTTGATTATACATAGGAAACAAAATGATGATGAATCCATTGTAATTTTTGTCGCAGTAATGGAACAACTTTTCAACCGTCTCAGTTCACCACCTGCAGTTGTTACCAGGATTAAATGGATTAGGAAAGATTTGAAAAGTGAATATGTTGACCGATTAGCTCTTAATAATTATGGTTCTATTGATGAATTGATAAGAGATGTAAAAATTTTAGAAGAAGTTTTTCGAGAAAGTAAAGATAAATCTTTGAGGAAATCCCATATTAGTACCCTTGAATAGGAACTCGCAGTAAATGATGAGGCTGTAGCTAGTAGCAGTAGTAGTACGACCAACCCCTCAAATAGGAATCAAAATTTCAGAGCAAGAAATTTCAGGAATTCAAATAGACAAAAATTCAGTCGTCCAAATAATAATAATAGAGTTTCTCAAGTAGAGAGTCAAGGTCAGAGATCTGAAGTTAGAGCTGTCAGCAATTTAGAACAGAATGTTAGAAAGATTGTGACTTGTTGGAATTGTAAATTAGCCAACCATACTTTTAGAAATTGCACTATGAAGCGTAGCATTTTTTGTCATGGTTGTGGTGAGCCAGGTAAGATGAAGAGCAATTGTGAAAAGTGCTCGGGAAACGTGTCAGGGAGGTAGAATATTTTCATACAGGCCACCATTCACCTCCTATTAGTAAGGCCAATTTTTCTAAACAATATCCTTCTTCAGAACAATCTGAAATAATGAAATTTTGTAAAAATTATTTGTCTAAATTGAAGTTTGAAATTTCTACTGCTCCTGTTTTTGTTCAGAGAGAACTTGATAACAGACCTTTTATATCAGTAAATTTGTTTAATAGAGAAATTATTGCTCTTTTGGATTCAGGTGCTAATAATTCCATAGTTGGTAGTAAAGGAATTGATATAATTGATTCATTTGATTTGAGAGTTAATAAAACAGTTCGTTTTGTATGCACTGCTGATGGTGTCAAACAAACAGTCATAGGTTCAGTTGATCTGCCGATTTATATAGAGAATAAATGTAAGATAATTCCATTTTTGATAGTACCATCTTTAAATTACAGTTTCATTCTAGGTAGTGATTTTTGCAAAGAATTTGAATTGAAAATCGATTTTAAAGAGAATAGTTGGGAAATAAGTTCAGAGTCAAATATTAATGTCAGCTGTGTGTCAGCATTGAATTCATCCGATGAACATTTTGATTTTCATATTTCTTCCCTGCATAGTTTACCAGAAGATGAATTGGCCATTGCTAATAATGTAATTTCTTTATTCCGTGACCTTGGTCAAAATAAGGCATTAGGTAGGACTGATAAGATGGTTTACCATATTGACACTGGTGACGCAACACCAGTTAAACAACGGCAAAACGTCATGTCTCCATATATGCAGGGTCATTTGAATAAAGAGCTTGATAAAATGATTTCGTTAGGAGTGGTTAAACCTTTAAAAGACAGTTGGTCCTCACCCGTACTACTTGTCAAAAAATCTGATGGTAATTTTAGATTCTGCTTCGATGGTCGAAAATTAAATTCTTTAACGAGAAAAGATAGCTATCCATTGCCAGTAGTAGACCGTATTTTGTCTATGCTAGGCCATTCAAGATTTATGTCGTCAGTTGATTTGCGCAGCGCTTTCTGGCAAATACCTTTAGATGAGAGTTCTAAAGAGAAAACAGCTTTTTCTGTCCCTTCACGTGGGTTGTTTCAATTTGAAGTAATGCCGTTTGGTTTAGCTAACGCAGCACAATTTCAGCAACGTTTGATGGACGCAATTTTCGGACCAGAATTAGAACCAAATATTTTTGTATACTTGGATGATTTGATAATAAACTACTCAACACTAATTTCGTCGCACACCAAAATGTCGCCCCTGTTATAATGTGAATAACTTTTTTCAGTTTAGAACAATTTGAATTTGGTTCACACTGTTCGATAGTCCAGTCCTTCAGCTATAATCTCGTACTTCATTGAAACATAAGGGTATTCACATGAAATCTCTACATGGTGTTTTCCGACACTGTGCAAAATTTCGGAATATTCAAAAGGTTTTCGAATGGAGAAAACATTTTTTTTCTCAACTTCGACAACAGAGGCATGAAGATGATCTCATTACCTCGAGATGTTTCGCGAATCAACTTCCTATCTCTCTTATTTACAGAGTGATCTCAAAAAATCAACTTTTTGGTTTTGCAGCCATAACTTTTTTCCACGTCAACCGATTTTGAAAATCCTAGGCTCATTTTGAAGATAAAACTTCAGATGAAGAGATCTGAATATCAGAATTGACTCAAGATCAGAGATCTAGAGTTTTCTTGAAAGTGACCCAAATCTGGAACGCCCTCAGAATCTCGGTTGGGAGGAGAATTGAATGAAAATCAACTTGTTCTCGGAAAAACAATTCATTCTGGATGCGTCCATATTTTCCTCGCTCTCAGTAGTCGAGAATTGTGCGTGAGAAAACACAATTGAAACATGTTCTTGCAAAAATATCAGACCGTTTCTCCTCTGTAATGCATGGCCCGTAACCAACGTTACAAGAATCACAATGGACTGACAAACCCGACTAGCTAAGGCTCATCATGAATGGTGTACCAACAACCCTATGCGGTCTCGCATTGTCATCAACGAGAACAAAGTTGTCACCCACATTCGCGTTAGATGCGGCATCGAAACTATCGAAATCTGTTTATGATTCGAAAACGACCTCTAACCTGACTTGTCAGTCACTTACTCTGATTCTTGTAACGTAGGTTACGGGCCATGCATTACAGAGGAGAAATGGTCTGATGTTTCTGCAAGAACATGTTTCAATTGTGTTTTCTCACGCACATTCTTGACTACTGAGAGCGAGGAAAATATGGACGCATCCAGAATGAATTGTTCTTCCGAGAACACGTTGATTTTCATTCAATTCTCCTCCCAACCGAGATTCGGAGGGCGTTCCAGATTTGGGTCACTTTCAAGAAAACTCTAGATCTTTGATAGCCATCTTGAGTCAATTATGATATTCAGATCTCTTCATCTGAAGTTTTATCTTCAAAATGAGCCTAAGATTTCCAGAATCGGTTGAAGTGAAAAAAAAATATGGCTGCAAAACCAAAAAGTTGATTTTTTGAGATCACTCTGTAAATAAGAGAGATAGGAAGTTAATTCGCGAAATATCTCAAGGTAATGAGATCATCTTCATGCCTCTGTTGTCGAAGTTGAGGAAAAAAATGTTTTCACCATTTGAGAGCCTTTTGAATATTCCGAAATTTTGCACAGTGTCGGAAAACACCATGTAGAGATTTTATGTGAATACCCTTATGTCTCAATGAAGTACGAGATTATAGCTGAAGGACTGGGCTATCGAACAGTGTGAACCAAATTCAAATTGTTGTGAACTGAAAAAAGTTATTCACATTATAACAGGGGCGACATTTTGGTGTGCGACGAAATTAGTGTTGAGTAGTTTAGTTAGTTCAACTCTTGACGAACATATTAAATTGCTTAACGAAGTAGCTAAACGTCTCAAGGACGCGAAGCAAACTGTCAATTTTGAAAAATGTGAATTCTTTAGGGAATCATTAAAGTATTTGGGTTTCATCGTTGATAAGTTTGGGCTGAGAACTGACCCTAATGAAGTCAAGGCGATGGTTGAATTCCCACAGCCAAGGAATACAACTGAAATTAGGCGTTTTACGGGTATGTGCAGTTGGTACAGAAGGTTTATTCCACATTTTTCTACTCTTATGGCACCAATAATTGATTTACTTAAAGATAAGAAGAAAGGTCAAAAAATTAGCTAGTCAGATAAGGCAACTGAAGCATCTAAAGATATAAAACAAGCATTAGTTTCAGCTCCGATTTTGTCGAGTCCAGATTTTTCGTTAGATTTTACTATACAGTGTGATGCATCAGACTCAGGATTAGGTTGCGTTTTAACTCAGGTACAGGACAACCAAGAAAGAGTAATAGCCTTTGCTTCTCGCAATCTTTCAAGAAATGAGCGTAACTATACAGTTACTGAAAAAGAGTGCTGTATTTTTGCTTGCGAAAAATTTAGGGGATATATCGAGGGAGTTCACTTTACATTGATTACGGACCATGCTTCACTTAAATGGATGTTCAAGTTCAAAGAACCCATTGGTAGAATAGCCCGATGGAGTGTTAGGTTGAGCCAATTTGATTTTACTATTGAACACAGAAAAGGAAAATTTAATGTCGTTCCAGATGCCTTATCTAGGAGTCCAGTAGAGTCAGCTGTACAAGAAACTGAGATTTGTGTGGTGGAGCAAAATGAATGTATAAACCTCAATATAAATTTGGATAATCTAGATTCATTTTATCAGAATTTACGTAGTAAAATTGTGAGGAACCCTGTGAGTTACCCTCAGTGGTCAGTTAAAAATAATTTTGTATATAAACTGGTACCTTCTAAATGTCCTGTAAGTACCAATATTTCTGATTGGAAGTTATTAGTCCCTAAATGTCAACGTACTGAAGTCATTAAGTTATGTCACGATATTCCTACTGCATTACACATGGGTTATCACAAAACTTTTTCTCGAATTGCTCTAACTTATTATTGGCCAAAAATGAGGCACGATATTTTTCGATACATCAAGTAATGTAAAGTTTGCTCAGCACAGAAGTCTACTAACTATGCTGAATTTGGGTTAATGGGGGCAGAGAAAAAAGTTAGATTCCCTTGGCAAGTGATAGCACTTGACCTTATGGGCCCTTTACCACGTACTTCAAGTGGGTACCAATATATTTTGGTCGTAAGTGATTGGCTTACCAAGTACCCAGTTTTATGTCCTCTCAGAAAAGCTACTTCTGCTAGCATCAACAAGTTTTTGGAAAACGAAATTTTTTTGGTCTATGGTGTTCCACAGCATATTATCTGCGATAATGGCAGGCAGTTGATCAGTAAGTCAATGAAAGAACTTGTTAAGAGCTATGACTCGAATATTTTTTATACTGCCTACTATCATCCGCAAGCTAACTATGTTGAAAGAACAAATAGAACCATCTGCACAGCTATTCGCAGCTATATTGATAAGAATCATGAGTTATGGGATAAGGAATTAGCAAAAATAGGGTATGCTTTAAGAACTAGTATTCACGAAGTGACAGGGTACAGCCCGGCTTTCTTAAATTCTGGTAGAGAAGTACCTGGTAGTGGTCAATATTATGGGAAGGGTGATGTTAATATAGACTTAGTAAATCGCGATTATTGGATACAGAATTTAGGTAAAATTTCATAGATTTATGAAGATGTTCAGAGAAAGATTCATGCTGCACATCAGAAAAATGCTAAATATTATAACTTACGTAGACGCGATAAGGAATTTTTTGTTGGTGATAAGGTTTGGAAAAAGAACTATGTTCTGTCTAATGCGAGCAATAATTTCGCGCAGAAACTGGCACCGCGATTTGTACTTTGCACAGTTGCAAAGAAAAAATCAAAATTAGTTTATGTCCTAAAGAATGAAGATGGCTCTAATGCCGGAGTTTGGCATATTCAAGACTTAAAACCCTACCATGGATCTATGTCCGATCTTTCTGTCGAAGAAGGAGCGGGATCTGAAGCATCAGATGTGTAGTTTTTTTAGTCAATCACATAGCTTGAAGCATCTTTGAAGTGTAACATTTGTAAATAGTCAGTATTCAGTAAGGTTAGAAATAAGTTAGTAAACGGCTAAGATTATACATTAAGGTAGAATAGGGCGCGCCTAGCTTTAGTGAAAAAAAAATGATTTCACTTCTGAAACGGTTTAAAAACTCAGTTTCTCATGTCTGGAGTAGTTTCCAACGAAGAATTTTACTTTCTTAAATTTTTCTTTCCTTTTGTGGGGGGGTGAGTGTAACGTGAAAATTTACCTTTTTCCTCTAATTTTCAGTTCCTAGGTAAAGTTCATAGTGTATCAGGTTTTTTGATGATAGATTTCGGTGTTAACAACTAGAGAGACACTCACACTGTATATAATGTTTTTATTCATGTATAAAAGTACATGGCACTTGAGTATTTACAATATTATTCCTCCAATGGTCCAGAGTGTGAAGTGGTCCATCACCTGAAAATATCAATACACTCTAGTATAGAATATTGATGAAGTTGTAGAATACTCACCAGAAATAAGCTGCTTGATTCTTCATCAGTATAGTAGGATTAGGTTGGAAAAATATCCTGGTGTTGGCACTTCATGGTTTCACCTGGAAATAAATAAGTAGTTAGTAAATGTAAAACAGTTTCAGATGGTAACAATTGGCTGGAAATTTCGCTACGTACCTTGAATTATTATGGTCTGAGATGAGTTTTGAGATTATTTATTTCATATTGTTAATCAATAACAACGATTTTTTGATATAGTAAGTGTATTTTTGACATTGACGTCTCATAACAGAGACAGTGCTGTCATGTCATGTCACTTACCGTCATACGAGTAATACCTGGACAGTATCATTAAAAGTATGCTGGCTGCGAGATCAGCGGTGTAGGTGGTTCCATTGGTTCGGGCGGAGTAGGATGACGTTGGATCTTCGATCGGAATATGTTTCTATGTGTTCCGTGGTCATATGTTTGTTGTTTTATGGATTTTCGTGCCTTGGAGTAGACAGGATAGTCTTGTAAGTGTGTAAGTAGCTATGCCTGTGGAACTGACCAACCCCGGATGAGGATGCACATCACGTGATCAACGTCTCCTGCTGTCTTCAAAATTCAAGTTGCGCAGGAAATTTCAAAGTTTTTTCTGGATAGAATTTTTAGATGTAAGATTCTAGAAGGCGCAGGAATTGCCCCTTCCTAGATTGGTGGCGTCGTTTCATCATTTCCTTCGGCCCCATCCTGGTATCATTCAAGATGCAGACCGATCACTATTTGGTAGTCTTTTCGTGTAGTGAGGCCTTTCCTGATCTCAGGGGTAAGTTTCAAACCTAATAGGGATAAAACCCTACTTCATAGTTTTGTATTCTGCTGGCTATAAATATTGGTGTATTGCCGCAGATTTGTGGGCTTCGACGGATACCCCGTCGGCTACTTTGGGCAACACCTCGTGGAGTCGTCGTCCATTTTCTGGTACCTCGTTTGATTCAACGCCGGCTATTCCGATTGAGAATTTTGCGAATTTTGCTGTTGGGACCTGGGATTTCGACCTCGTCGTCCGGCTGCTGCTGCCTGACTTTCTGTCTGTCTGGACCTGCGAGCCTTCAAGGACATTTCCCTCGACATCTCCTGAGGAGTCCCGAATTCATCCTGGTTGCATGGCCCAGTCACCTGCTCCTGGCCTACATCAGCAGTCTTCTCTGCAGTCATCTATGCAGTCCTCGCTGCAGCATCAGGTGAATCTTCAAGGTCTGCTAGTTGCAGAATTTCTCCCACGTGGCTGAGGTGCCATACTTCCTGCTGTCTGTTCCTGCCTGGCTCTGAGGACATGGTATTTTTGGGCATGGTTTGCGTAAGAGCTACAATTGAAGATTTCTTTCCTGTTTTTTATGAAGTTACCATTTATCAGCGCACCAGATGTGTCACATAATTTTTACCAATTTTCTTACCAATTTCTGACCATTTTCCTACCAGTTTACATTTACTAATTCATGAAATTTACCATGCATATGATTACACAAAATGTTCACCCCAATATAGATCTATAAAAGGGAATTCACATAAAATTCATATATAGGTAATTGTGAATCTGATTTTGTATATTTTTTTACTATTGGAAATACTGAGTATCATTAATTCTCCACGTAAATGTCAACCTGGGTTTTTCAAAATATCTCATTAAACCACCATTGAGTTCACACAGTGTTTGAATTATTTTCTCTTTCAGGAAAGTAGTTGAATTTAATATCAAATATCTTTCCTTGGTTTCTTATTCTGATACAAACTAAGTGGCGCCCCTCTGGTACCTCAACAAAGTCCGAATCTATGATCATCGCTCGCCAGACGAAAAGCAGTCTGTGCCTTGCTAATCTAACTTTTTGACATTCATATTTTTTTGTACCATCTAAGAAAAATTGTCTAAAGTAGGTTACACGTTTTCTAAAGGTAACACCCCAAATTGGTCAAATGAAGTATTTAAAATTATAAAAATTCGTGCAACCAACCCTACAACATATTACTTGCAAGACATGTCGAAGAATCCAATTCAAGGTGCATTTTATGAACAAGAATTACAGAAAGTGAAGTATCCCGATGTATATTTGATTGAAAAAGTATTGAGAACGAAAGGAAATAAAATGTATGTTAAATGGCTCGGCCTTGATAAATCGCACAATTCATGGATCATGAAAGGTAACGTTGTGTAACTCGCAATGTCTTACCTTTCACTGCTGCTACCTACCTTTCACCACCAGAAACCTTCAGGTGTACTATCAATAAGATCTACGTTTAATCCAAGTATGTTAGTTGAAACAATGTGTTTCGATAGTGATTATGTCAGTTCGGAAACTACCAGCGATTATTGGAGTGAAGTAGAAAGAATAAATCGAATGATCAAACAAAGAATAATCAATGATTTACCATATATTCTGGAATCTTCATTCAAAATTGAAGATCCACCACTGGAAATATGTTGCGGCATGAGTGTTGCTAGATGTTTCGAACCGTCAATAAGGCTGAAAAAAAATAAAGATTCCATATCATTCAACACTAGTGAATGGGCGAATGTTATGTTCATTTTCCGTAAACTGCTGATCGAATTCATGGAGATGGACAGTGATCCAGCTGAAGTACAAGACTTGGACAGTGATGAACAAGTGAAGATAACACCAACAAATTGGTCAAATGAAGTATTTAAAATTATAAAAATTCGTGCAACCAACCCTACAACATATTACTTGCAAGACATGTCGAAGAATCCAATTCAAGGTGCATTTTATGAACAAGAATTACAGAAAGTGAAGTATCCCGATGTATATTTGATTGAAAAAGTATTGAGAACGAAAGGAAATAAAATGTATGTTAAATGGCTCGGCCTTGATAAATCGCACAATTCATGGATCATGAAAGGTAACGTTGTGTAACTCGCAATGTCTTACCTTTCACTGCTGCTACCTACCTTTCACCACCAGAAACCTTCAGGTGTACTATCAATAAGATCTACGTTTAATCCAAGTATGTTAGTTGAAACAATGTGTTTCGATAGTGATTATGTCAGTTCGGAAACTACCAGCGATTATTGGAGTGAAGTAGAAAGAATAAATCGAATGATCAAACAAAGAATAATCAATGATTTACCATATATTCTGGAATCTTCATTCAAAATTGAAGATCCACCACTGGAAATATGTTGCGGCATGAGTGTTGCTAGATGTTTCGAACCGTCAATAAGGCTGAAAAAAAATAAAGATTCCATATCATTCAACACTAGTGAATGGGCGAATGTTATGTTCATTTTCCGTAAACTGCTGATCGAATTCATGGAGATGGACAGTGATCCAGCTGAAGTACAAGACTTGGACAGTGATGAACAAGTGAAGATAACACCAACAACTTTCATGGATATCAAAATTTTGGAAGTGCAGAGTGCTACCAATGCTACAATATATTTGAGAGAAGAAGCTATCCAGAATATCATATATTTTGACAACATAATCATTCAACATAAAATAGATATGCTGAGAAATTTATCATTCTATAGTTTTTATCATAATATTCTGGAACTAGCTAAAAAACTTTTGGTGCAATCCAATAATAAATTGAATGAAGAATCTATTATCATTGCAATTTGTGATATTTTGAGTGAAAGTGTGGAAGGATATGCATTCAGAGAATGTTTGTTATATTATAAAAATGATGTTATGAATACCATGAATAAAAAATAATGAAAAAAACGATGTGTTCTGGAGATATTTATTTCGAAGATTTAGATTTTACATTCAAATTCAGTACAGGAATTTAGGTACAAATTTGGTGTCACATACAACATTTTGCCAGACGGAATTGTTACATAAATTCGAATGGATTCCATAGCGAAATCTCGACCAACCTCGAGAATACTTCTATCTCATAGAATTAGAAATACCTGATTTGAAATTGAAGTACAAAATTGGTTTACATAAAAAACATGTTATCATACAAGATATATCTGAATTTGAATGGATTCCATAGCGAAATCTCAACCAACCTTAAGAATACTGTAATGACCATAAGGTAAACTATCTGTGGAATCATCAATTAAATACCTCTTGTCATCGAATGGACTCAAAACTATTTTCGTTTGTTCAATAGAATAAACTTCATGTGAACGTGATTGGGTGTTTCTTTGCTTTTCATATTTCTTCTTATTATTTTTCAAACAGTCCAAATAATCGTCAAATGTGATTTTTTTCTTGACTACATAAAATTTTACACCTTTCGACTTTTTAATACACTTTTTTCCACCCTCAGTGTTTGGTTTATTACTATTGACTAGAAAAGTATATTGTTTTGAACGTAGACCAACAAAGTCAGTTATTATTTTCCCCAGCATTTCATCTTTCATCAAACCGGCTACTTTTTTATTCACTAACGGTATACTATATTTATTATCTATAGGGTAACCACTTGTATCGAATTTGGTTAAATCTTTTTTGATTACTTCTTCATATACATCATCACGATGTAATTCATATATGAGACTGTCTGTATCTGTATAAAGCAACTTACAATCTGGTAATTTGAATTTTTTCAACATGTAATCGTAATGAAAACTGTAAACACAAGTTTTGGATATATCTAAGATAGCCATACCGATATACAAGGGTTTATTGAATATTATATTGTTGTTTTTTATTTCAATTGCCATCAGCATTTCATCAAATATAGTTCGGTTATGAAAACTAGGACTGGAAATCAGATGTTTTGCACCATATCGACCATCCCAACTTTTCGCCAATTTAACTATGCTATTTTTTTTTTTGTATATCGCTACTTCAAAGTTGGGAACCAACTCCCCAGAAGTCGAAACTTGTGCGGGGTTAGGAAGAGCGAGACCTACAGCTTATAGTGGAATGCGAACCACTTCTAGGGCATCGAGGTGCTGCCAGGATTACAACCATGAATCACACATTTTTAAAGAAAAATGCTCAGCCGATAGCCGGATTCGAACCGACAGTACCTCTGCATCGTGAACGGCTATCTAGCGAATTTCAGCGCATAGACAAACTCGGCCACGGAGCCCCCATGTTTTCGCAGATTCTCCATAGTCTTACCATAAACGGCATTCATCATTGTTTCGAAAGTAACCTTACCAAACTCATTTTTTGAATTTCTACGCAAATCTGTATTCAGATCAATATATGGTTTTAACCACTTTGATTGCCTGAACCTTAAAATTCTGTGAATTTTATCGACTACTAACCTGTTGGCCAAATATTGCTTCAATTTTTTATAGTGTAAAATATATTTTTCTTTATCATATTGTTACGACCCTGGCGATCAATCCCAGCTACCTGCTATGGAAGTAAATAAACCGTATTTCTTGGAATAGAAATCGACGGCTATTGAGATGACTCGAGGAGATTATCGACCTGTTCACGATATTTCGAGTGGAATCTAGACGTTTTATTAGGTAGTATAAATAGTTGTTGTTAGGGACAGGAAGGAAAGTCTTTATTTGGAAGCGTTGTGAATCGGAAGTGTTTAGTACGAGTATTGTTATTATTGTATAGTAGTGTTCAGAATAAATCGTTTTAAGTGTTCTACCGAGTGTTAAATTATTACGGACCCAGAGTAAAATCGTAACAGTGGTGTCAGAAGTGGGATTTTTCGAGGACATTTGAAGACGTATGGTGAATACAAGGAGTACGTCATACGACGCGATGGAAGACATTTAGAAATTCATGCAAAATCAGTTCGCGGAACAAGAGGAACGACGACAGAAAGAAAAACAAGAGGAGGAGAAACGTCGTCGAGAGGAAAAATTAAAAGAAGAGCAACGTCGTCAAGAAGAGTTACAGAAAATTCTAGAGCATCAAGAAAAAGAACGAGAACATCAGAAAATCTTCTTCGAACAAATTCTGCATAAAACTGATGTGCAAATAGATGAGTTGAAGACAGATTTCACCAAAATTGACGACAAGCTTAACCAGGAAGTTTCAAGAATAGATTCCATGTTCGATACAATCAAAAGAGATGTAGCGAATCAGATCGCCTCGCTACGAAGTCAAGATCGTCGTGACAGGGTTGCCACATCGGGTTCTTCCGTGAAACCACCAACTTTTGATGGACAGTCGCCTTGGTCTATGTATCGCCGACAATTTGAGGCTGCAGCAAGTGCAAATGGGTGGAGTGACGAGGAAAAAGCTACTGCACTCATTGTAGCTCTGAGAGGACCAGCTTTGGGGATGTTACAGTCGATCCCAGTGGAACAACAAAACCACTTCGGAGATTTAGTGGCTGCGCTAGAACTCAGGTATGGAGACCAACATCGAGAACAGCTTTACCGGGCTCAGATGAAAAATCGTGTGCAAAAGTCTGGAGAGAGCCTACAGGAGTTCGAAGCAGATGTGAGAAGACTGACTCAATTAGCGTACCCAGAGGCACCAGAGAACTTCAAAGAACAACTGGCGGTGCAGGTATTCATCGACGGGCTGAGAGATTCAGAAATACAGAAGACTCTGAGGCTAACACACTTTAAGAGGAGCAGTGAAGCCCTTGTAAGATCTCTGGAGGTAGAAGCGGCCTTCAACACCTCTAGGCCAAAAGTGAGAGCTGTGTCCATAGAGGAGCCTTCCGAACACGTGGACCCATTGGCAAAAATGTTAGGAAAAATGTTTGAAGAACTGAAGGACTCGATCAAAGAAATTGAGAGTGGGTCAAGCAACCAGCGAAACAGATCCTGCTATCGCTGTGGCAGAACTGGACACCTAATAAGGGACTGTAAGGTGAGAGTACCACCACGATCTTCTTCACCTGCAAGGACGCCATTACGGTCGTACTCACCTGCGAGGACTAGGTCATCTAGTGAGTCCTCAGATAGATACCAGGAAAACTAAAACTAGCCAGCGTATCGGGGCGCATGCTGGCTAGCAATAACGAAGCCCCCAGGGTCATAAACATCAAAAGGATAAGAAGAACAACTGATAGCCTGACCATCAAACGAAAAATCAACCAAATGGATGTAACCTGCACCATAGACACCGGTGCATCAGTTTCCCTGGTACGCAGTGACATCCTCCGGCCTGGAAGTATAAAACCAACCACTTCCAACTTTGTTCTTCGTACGGTCACTGGAGAAAATGCACCTATACGAGGGATGGCTGTTGGAGATGAAGAATCCTGAAGGTCAAATAGCAAGATGGCTGGAAAAGCTGAACCAGTGTCACTTCAAGATTAAGCATCGCCCAGGAAAACTACACCAGAATGCAGATGCCATGTCCAGAAGACCTTGTTCGGAAACCTGTAAGCATTGTCTGCGCATTGAACATCGAGAAGGAGCCGCTGATGTTAGAAAAACCAGACTTGTGACCGATGATAAGTGGACAGCAGCACACATGAGACGAGATCAGGAGAACGATCCGAATATCGCCAATTTTCTACGTTGGAAAGAAAGAGGAACAGGAAGACCGACATGGAAGGATATCTCGGATAGAGGACCCGTTTTCAAGGCGATGTGGGCACAATGGGACTCACTAGTTGTAGAGAATGGATTATTGAAGCGAGTTTGGGAATCAGCTGATGGTAGATCAACAATTTCTCAGCTGGTTGTGCCCCACATCAGAGTTAATGAAGTTCTGGAAGAAGTCCATGGCGGAAAATCTGGTGGACATTTTGGAGTTAACATGACATTGAGTAAAATTCGAGAAAGATTTTACTGGGTTCAATGTCGTGACGACGTGGAAAGTTGGTGTAGAAGATGTCCTGTATGCGAAGCCAGTAAAGGTCCCAGAACGAGATCAAGAGCTGGAATGAAGCAATACAATGTGGGTGCACCGTTTGAAAGGATCGCCATCGATGTAGCCGGACCATTCCCTTTGACTGATGATGGAAATAAATACATCTTGGTTGCTATGGACTACTTCAGTAAGTGGGTAGAAGCATACGGCATGCCAAACCAAGAAGCCTCCACAGTTGCCAGGATATTGGTCGACAACATGTTTTCACGGTTCGGAGTACCAATGGAATTACATTCTGATCAAGGGAGAAATTTTGAGTCGAACTCATTCAAAAAAGGTCTGTGATCTAATGGGAATCAGTAAGACGAGAACAACTCCACTACATCCACAATCCGATGGCATGGTCGAAAGATTCAACCGAACTATGGAAGAACATCTTTCCAAAGTAGTCGAAGAGCATCAGAGGGACTGGGACAGGCATCTTCCCTTATTCCTGATGGCGTATAGAGCAGCTGTCCATGATTCAACGAAGCTAACTCCAGCTAGTATAGTCTTTGGAAGAGAACTCCGCTTACCTTGTGACTTGGTGTTCGGAGTGTAACATGAAAATTGACCCTTTCATCTTACAGTATATATCTAGTTTAAATACATGATGAATAATATAAAGAACTTACCAACATGAAGATACCAACCAATGCATATTTGTTTTCTTCTCATTTAAGTAATCAATTGGTATCTTCACTATGATGCGTTCACATTGCTCACTCTGTATAATACCCTTTATTCAGTAAAATACACAAGACCATATAATAATTTCATTTACTTCAAGAAACATCTCTGTAAATAGTAATCTCAAAGTTGTGGATAGGCCAAGTCTGAAAACTCCAATATTACCTAAAAGAAAGTAGACTTCATTGATAGAATAAAAAATAAAGAGATTAGTTAGTACTTACCAATAAGAAAGACTTCTAAAGGGCGAGTTGTTATGAGGATTCTTCTACCAGTTCAGGGTACCCGGAGATAGGTTGTTGTTCTGAAACAAGAATTAAATAGTTATTATTTATATCTTCTAAAATCCTGAGAAGTGGAAAATTTAGTCAGTGATTACTTTGAGAAACCTTACCTTGTTGATTCCTAAGTACAAGATAGATTTAGTCAAATATTTGTCATTTTTCTTCATCTATTATTGCAGATTATTTTGTTTTGAGAAAATCTGACACATCAGGGACACGGACCTCATTTCTTCGTCTTCTTATTTCATTTGTTTTCAGCCGCTGTCTCTTTCGGACAAACGGACAATGGCCTTGAGTTGTGTTTGTACCGTACTTCAGCAGTCAAAGAGTCTAGGGAGTGTACCACCAGTCAGAGAGTCTAGGTAGTTTTCAGCCGTTTGATTTTTATTGGCTAGTATTAATTATTAATTATTTCCCGCACTTATTTTGAATTGGCGGAAATGTCACTTGTTTGGCAGCGATGGAGATGACAGTAAAATAACCAATTAGGTACTGTTTTGATAACTCGTGACTAAACTCGTGGTGGTTTTTTCTGATGAGCAGAAACCCATTTTAGTATAAGTTGGCGTTGTGTTTTTTTTTCTAATGGACTTGTTTAGCCTGTGAAATGGGCAGGGAATCAGGTTGACGCAGGAAATCTCTCTTCCGGCTTCTTTCATTTTCCATCATCACGGCGATTGTGAGGAGCATGATGATCGTGCTTGAAAAGATGATTAATTTTCGTTGGAGGTGTGATCGTGCAAAGGCCATCCTGATAGGAGGTGAGTCTCGAGATTATTTGATTAGGTCTGAGTCCATGATTGAATTTAAGTGATATTTTAACCCTGAATCTATTCTCATAGATTTGAGGGCCTTGCACGTGGGGTCCGAATACTTTGGGACTTCTCTACGTTCAATCCAGGCTGACTCTTTGGCTTACTCTTCGGCTTACTTCCTGGCTTCTTCAGAGGCCAAATCTACCATCAAGCGGACATTCTTAGAGAGGGGCTCTGGTAGGTCCCTTTCATATCTTAATAACGACCACCCGGTGCCTGAACGGATTAGCGGCCCCATTTCATCGGAAAGGACCTACGATTTCGGCGACGAATACCTGGTGCCTGGACTGCCTAGCAATCTTCTGCTCTCTGGGGTGCTTCGACTACAGGCCCCATTCTTCTTGGAGTCATCAACTCCACCCATCGAAGGTTCTAGGGCTCTGCTGTTACCAGTTTTGGGTAACTGAGGCATGGCTGGGTAACTTCATTAGACCCTCTACGAGTGACCACTACTATGACCACACCACTACTCTAACCATGAAGTAAGAATTTTTCAATTTTTCATATAAAAACCTTGTTGGAACCAGTTTTGATCACCAAAGGCTTCTACAATTATTGAAGAACACATATTGCGCAATATACTCCAGGTTTAGGAGTTCATACCCTTTATTTTTAGATTTTTTTGTAAAGATTTCCTGAAATTAATTAATAACTTGCTGTGAGCTGCGTTTATAGGCCTATAGCGGAGAGTTTGATAGTGCATACATACATTTGTGTTGAATTTGGATTACTAGCTCCATAACAGTACATGCAGTGGCTTTACTAGGATTATGAGAAAATGGTGTATCTTACTGATTATTTTCTATAACATTTATTAAATTACCCATGAGACCACAAGTGTGCTTTTATTATTTCTGATATTTTTCTTTCAGGTTAAATTTCCAATTTCATCATTTTTGTAACAACAAGACTCAACTTTTCTTGGTTTTTCACTCTAAAACAAACTAAGTGGCGCCTAACTAGCCACCTAACAAAATCAAAACTCTAGGCCTTTGCTCACCAGACCCAAGAGTTGCCGGAGCCAGTTATGAGACTTGCTTTGCTTCTTTTTATTTATGAAAATAGATGAAAAGTGGCAAAGTTCGCATCAGGTTCACCAAGTGTTGAAGAAAAGGAAGTACAAGACTACGCAGATGAGTTCCGGAATGGCTTGATGAAAACTCATGAGACTGCTCGGAAAAGATTGAAATTAGCAAGTGACAAAATGAAGGCACGGTACGATCTCAAAGCCAATTCAGAGGGATTCTTTGAAGGAGATCGAGTTTGGCTGTATAATCCTTGACGGAAGAAAGGCGTATCACCCAAATTAACACCATCTTGGGAAGGACCGTATAAGGTGTTGAAAAGGATCAATGATGTGGTCTATAGAATCCAACGCAGCCCTAGGACAAAGATGAAAGTCGTTCATCTTGAAAGACTGAAGCCTTATCATGGTGAGGAAAGTTCTGTTTTTGATCGGGACGATCAAATTTGAAGAAGGGGGTAAATGTTACGACCCTGGCGATCAATCCCAGCTACCTGCTATGGAAGTAAATAAACCGTATTTCTTGGAATAGAAATCGACGGCTATTGAGATGACTCGAGAAGATTATCGACCTGTTCACGATATTTCGAGTGGAATCTAGACGTTTTATTAGGTAGTATAAATAGTTGTTGTTAGGGACAGGAAGGAAAGTCTTTATTTGGAAGCGTTATAATAACGATCGAAGAAGTGTTGTGAATCGGAAGTGTTTAGTACGAGTATTGTTATTATTGTATAGTAGTGTTCAGAATAAATCGTTTTAAGTGTTCTACCGAGTGTTAAATTATTACGGACCCAGAGTAAAATCGTAACAATATGATGTAGTCATCAGCTTTGGTAATTTTGAATTAGGAGGAATTAGTTTTTCAGGTGCAAGAGGTGAATCTTTATGGAGATCATGGATACATTCAGGGTATTTTAGATCAACTTCCAGAATATAACCAAATTGGCATTCATCTGAAATTTCATTGACATTGAAATTTTCAAGATTTTCCAACCATTCAAAATCCGAATGGGGAAGGTCTTGGTCAGTATATTTCAACATGCGATCCCAAGTATAACCTGGTAAAGTATAGTTGTGTGCAGGGTTCAATCCGTATGTTTCATGACATATTTTTCTGAAATTTTCAAATACATCGACTAACAACATGATATCTGTTTTCAAATGAAGATCAGAATAATCCCCTAATGATTCAATTTGAAATGTATCCCAAACCTTTTTTGCATGATCGTAATCCTCATCTGTAATATGCTCATCAATTGTATGGTATGCTGCTCAATAGGAACTGCGGAGGTACCTGATTTAGGATTTCTTCACTTCACTTCATATCATTGGTACCGCTCATCACCACATACGTTCGTATGTTCGGATTTGCATCTCCCTATTTGTCATGATCATAATAATTTTTTACAGAAATGTGTAGCTTGCATGCTCACAACTGCATCCTAGTATTTAAGTTTAGTTTTAGGTTTTTTACGGTTGAGTGGAAGAAAGCACTTTCTCGTTCCTCTCAGGAACGTTTAAGAGCTAACTCTGCCTCTTGATAGATATTCAATGTAATCTTTCTGTTCATTATTTGTTCTTGCTATGTCCTGTTATTTGCTATCTATCAATAAAAGCGTAATTTTGTTGCTACAAGTTTATCGATGTTATCCAAATAATCATAGCAAAATACACCTTATTTACACAATAAATTAAATTAATTTTCATCAAGATCAGAAAATTCATTTCTCATATTGACAACTTCTGATTTATTTAAAAACGATACCAGATCTTCCAATTTGAATGACATGAATCTATAGGAAACAACATATCTGAATTTTACTTTAGATCCAGCAATATGTTGGGTGAAGCTTGTATATTTTTCTTTGTTTATAGGGAGTAGGGTGATATATGAATGTTTCGCTGAATCTTTGATGATGAAGTGACTGTCGTAGCCACTCAAATTATGAAAAAAAACTGGAACAAAATAAGAATTTCGGTAATTTATGTTACAACTTGAATGACAAATTCCACGAAATTCACCTGTAAAATGGTTATGATCTTGAGCTATGATATCAGATTGCTTGAAAGGTTTTTCACAAATATGACACACTTCATTATTTCGAACTTCTTCAATTTGCATTGGTTTATTCATTTGCATTTGTTCTTCAATTGATTTTGCAAGATCATCTAATTCGTTTACGAACCAATCAATGCAATTTACACCTCTGAAACTCTTGAACTTCGATAAATTTTGATCATAATTATATTTTAAATAATAACCAACACTGAAAGTTTCATGTTTTTGATAACGTGGAGTTTTAATCATTTTCCTACCCTCTTGTTTTTCAAATGGAAGAAGCAATGACTCAAAGTCGCAATAAACAACGAAAGGTGTTTTTTCTTCATATCGGAAATTTTTAAATGATATGTATTTTTCATCGGAAAATGATATTTTACACTTATTAACTCCTACACAAACAACATCATGAGAATCTAATTTTTCCCGTGTACTGAAATAGTTCAAACATCTATCACACAGAATTTTTTCATGTCCTAGCTGATTGGAAACTAATCTTGATAAATGTTTTATCCAACAGAAGTGGTACTGATTTGAATCTTCATACAGTTCATTATCAAAAAATAAAATATCCTCCTCCTCCTCCTTATAACTCACAGAATAATCTTCTTGGAACATTAGTAGATTCACATGACGATCTGGTATCTTAGTTCTAGTTATTCTTATAGGTACAGTGGTGAATTTTCCATTGTTTTTTCCAGAGTAAACACGTTTATAGAAATATTATTGAGACTTTCAAATTTGGTGATTTGATTGATTTTCATGGGAAACTCGATACCTGTCAAGTCAGAAATATTGCTATAATGTGGATATGAAGAAGTTCTGGATGCATTCAATTTTGCTGGGTATAAGCATGATAGTACAGACCATGCGAAACAAGCATCATCATCATTTTTGACATTAAGACATGCTCTTTTATTGATTATTTGATCAGGTAATTTGATGAAAGATGAACCTCCATTACCCATCTCAACTTTATTGGTGTTAACTTCCAGACTGACTATTTTATATAATGTCCAACCGCTATCACGTTCTTGGAATTCATCGGGTTTATTCAAGAGAACATCGATAACATTATCATGATACCATTGTGTCAAATCCACACCCCTATCAATGATAACATTTTTTGTATTCAAATATTTGAATTCAACAATGATTTCATCATGTTTATTGTTTTTCAAAAATTCCCCACAAAAACAGGTATTTACTTTCATAATAACATATTTCTTCAACAAAAGCTTTATTCTGCTTCTGAATAATATGAATGAGTCTTCCAAAAAGTCATTGACAGCAATATGTTTTAAATTTATAATTATACCAGAACGTATACGACTCGAAAAAGCAGATTGAATATCTTCCCACTTTTTTCTTGACAGAAGCAACATTTTCTTTTTCCTCAAGTAAATTCACGAATCGTCTCAAATGTCCAATACTTGTATGCAATTTCCTAAAAGAACTTATATTCAGATTACCTTCACGAATAGCTTCATTGAATATCTTGAGGTTTGCATTGCTTAATTTTTTCCATCGATTCTTATTTTCCAAATTTTATCTACCAGATGTGAGTGTTCTATATGCTTTCCGAATTATGTTGACAATTTCATCACTCTTCTTTGATATATCTTCATCCATCTTACTTTACCTTATGGTTAAAAATCAACGTTTCCTCTTCTTAGGAGGTTCAAGTGAGAACCCACTGAACCTGTTTGTTCTTTGTTTTTTTCAGTAGGATTCCAATGATCACTACTTTCTAAAGTTTCAGATCAATATAAGTTTAAATTATCGTTTGGTTTATTATATGCTTTTTGAATGTTATTCAACGTAGTTAAAAAAAATTGTATATTCACTGATCGATCACAAAAACAATAGTATTTTTTACATTTGGGACAAAACTGAGTATCCATGAGTTCAAAAATAATTTTTGAGAGTTCGAAAGCACTCACATTTATTCTGCTTTCAACAATTCAAACTGATGAGCGTCCTTAGGCTTCCCCACGTCTTTTTTCCCCTTGTAAACTAGGGAATAAGCTCCAGGAATGAACTCTGCTTCCTTTCCCTCCAGTAGCTCGGTGATCCTTTTTGGTAGAAAAACGACTTTGCTGTCCGACTCCACCAAGACGCTCCTTCCAAATTTCGCATTGACGATGCGTAGTGACAGGATAGGTTGAGCCGTATCAACAGGAAGATCAGATAACTTGACTGTTTCCTTGGCACTCAATGAAGCAGAGTTGTTTATTTCTGTAAGATCCATCTAGAATAAGAACACAATATTGTTGTTTCTCAAAATCAGAAATTATGGTTTTTTCAAAAGCAACAGTTTCACATTGGAATAACTGACCTTGAAGTTGTATGTGGTGCGAGGTACAAGATTTCGATATGGAATGATTTTTCTGCTTAGGCTGCAATTCCTTTATACTGCTAGCTGTTCCGTTCTCCAACATGTTGGCATTGTACATTCACCATACTTTCTAAATATTCTCCACAATAATGATGCAATTGAGGCGCGTTCCCTTCTGATTATTGCCTTGAACGTTCACCATACACTCCTTCCCATTTTAACATACATTCATAGCTACATCAATTCTGACATCCAAACGCCAATCGTGTTTCTGAATAAAGAATTATATCTATACTCACACATTCCATATTTAATACAATCTTCCTTGCATAAGAAACAATGTAGATGTCCTCTAATATGAACATGAACTTTTTGTTACATCGAATTATTTTAAAGTTTTCTTGCATTCTCCTCACAACCCCATCTTCTTCATAACATCTTCTACACAATATAAACCACTTCCTATCCACATAACCATAAAACTGATAATATTTATTGCAACTTGAATAATCAGTCACACAAGTATTATTAATCAAATGATTTTCTAGTGGAGATTCAGGTTGAGGAATATCATACCTTGCACCATATGGTTCATAAGTCACCCTCACATTCGCTTCTTCATCACTCTCTACTTCCTCCACATTCATGATTTCATCCTGACATTCAATCTCATTCCTCACACATCTATATTCATCAATGAAATCAACGGGAACATCTCCTTGAGATGAGGTGCTCACATCATTCACTCGTACTTCGGCCATCTTCAATTGAACCTAACTGCCAACTGGAATAAATCAGTGCTTTTTATACAGAATATCCACTCTCTGAATCATACTCACCTATGATGATGACACGTGACAGTCCTTCCATGCGAAGAATCCATCAAAGAATGTTCATTTTTGATCAAACAGCAAAATGTTTTATATATTTCAAGACAATCCGATTTCAAGGAAGTTTTCATATCATTTGATAACAATGGCATGAAAAATGATAGTTGGCCTGCATCGTGGAAAAGAATGGAGTAAACATTGGTGAATAATGGATTGCTCTCACCTACATGACATACATTCCAAGCAATTCCAGTGAATACAAATTGAGAATTTATTATAGAAATGGTGCTTACGAAGATTCATATGAATGGCAACAACTCAAGGAAATATCACGACAGACCAACGTAACTCTGATCATCCTGTATTCTATTTTTATGATTTTAGTTTCAACAATCTTAGGATACATTGTGAAAAATATTTTTGAATTGAAAAAACATGTCTATTCGTTCATAGAACCCGATATTGAATAAAATATTGTATAAAAAATTTTCAAACCGTATTTCTGTTCAAAAATGAGGTAAAATAATAAATCAATGCATAGTATTTTTTTCTTTATTATTGTTATTCCAATTCTGAAACGAACAAAAATTAGAATTTTCCAATATGTTATAATCAGATCAAAGCATACCTACCATTTGCATATATAACAAAAAATCCCATCTCGTCTTCAATGGAATATGATATCTGCCATTTCACCCCACCAAATTCTGCAACCCCCAGTGTGCTGCAGTGATTTGGTAGGTCTTCATTGAAGAGTACAATTGGTATGTTATCCTATAAAACCAAATAATAAATCACTCCAATCATATTAAATTGATAACTTACATCAAATCCTCCTAGCTTTATTGAAACAAATTCAATGATTATTTTTTCTGAAACAAAAGGTGAAACTTTCAGTTGCATTCAGCCATCAGTGATATTTTTATTCAAACACGTATATAACACCCCGTATAAATAAATTCACTATTTTCGAAAAACAAATGGTAAGAGTTGGATTTTTCCATGCAGAAATCGATTTTTCAGGTTGGTGACTCAAAAATAATTTTTATAGGACATGCAAGAAAAAAGTTGAGATCCAAAATTCTTCCAGGCATCAGTGAGTTTTGTTCAAGCACATATTTAGCTGTGTATAACACTCAAGCAAATTCACCATTTTTCCAAAATTAAAGGTCGATTTCCAAGGTCTGGTAACTGAAAATATCTCACTTCACACCTAGTACAAAAATTTATTCAGGCGACAGTGATTTTTATTCAAACATGTATATAACACTCAAGCAAATTCACTATTTTTTTTAATAAAAGAGATAGATTTTCCAGGAACTCAAAACAATCTAACTCAATGTTCACAGCACAAAAGTTCAAACCGAGACTATTCAGACATCATCAATGAATTTTTCTCAAACATCTATTTATATATGTGACGCCCTGTATGAGCAAATTCACCATTTTTCCAAAATAAAAGTTTGATTTTCAGGGTTTGGTAACTCAAAATATCACTTAACAGGACAAAAGTTCAGACCTACTACCAACATGTATCCAGGCAACAGTGATTTTTATTCAAATACATATACGACACTCAAGCAAATTCTTTATTTTTGTGAACAAAAAATAGATTCGACAGGAACTCAAAAATACCCAACTCAATTTTTACAGGACAAAAGTTCAGACCGAGTCATTTTAAACATCAACAATGAATTTTACACAAACATCTATTTATATATGTCACGCCCTATATAAAGCAAATTAACTATTTTTCCATGACAAATGGTGAAACTTCCAGTTGGATATAACTGCTACATCAATCACCCCATATATTTTGTGTCTGTATCTTATATCAAAGTCAATACCTATATTTGTTTCAAACGATTCGTACTCAAACATGAAAGCATTATCTAGCAGACTAGTATACATACTTCACTGACTACCTGAGGAGTATTTCTTGTTTCTAAAAGTTTGGCAAAAAGTATGCGCTTTCTTCGTGAAAAAAAACTTTGGAACACATGACCAGGTACCATGAATTGAATCACAAGTTTGTGGGATCAATAACCGGCAACAAAACACCCATATACAGATCAGATTATTGAAAAAACTTACCCATTTCAGACTTTTCACACAATGTAGTCACACAATTTAGTCACACAAAACTGTTCAGATATCACAAACACAACTGAATATATATGCCATTTTGAAGGACTTCCTTTTAAAAAAATTATCTGAAACGGTATCTTGAGCACTAACCTTTTCTTCCTGCATTTCACTTCAACTGCATATTTCAATAGTAAGCCAACATTAAAAAAATACCTGAAACGGTATCTTAAGCAATGACTTTTCTTCCTGTATTTCACTATAACTTCATAATATTGCAATGAAAAACCACTGATTCCACACAAAATTATCACCCAAAAATACCAACTATAGATTCGAAAACAAATAAGTGCTTTGAATGTACCTTGGCCACTACAAAATGCATCTCTGTCCGAATCTTTCAGTAATTAAATTCGAAACATATGGAATATGAAAGTGAAAGCAACCTTGCCTCGCGTCGCTCTTGAAACCGTTATCCACTTAATTCAGTTCAACAGCTCGATATACCGCTGGATTTAGCTCTTGCATTTATGGCAATAATGATTTATTATTATTTGTTCTTGAAAAAATGGAACATAGTAGGATAATAGATAGTATTTTCTTGAATATTACAGTACTCCTTGAAATCAAACGAAACGCCTATCTACTAATACCTAAAAAAATAATTGAACCATGGCAGGTATGTTCTCAGTACCCTGAGTACTGCGTTCAATATAGCGGGTCTCAGAATACTTGATACTGTGACAAGCAGGAGAATTCTCCCCGGCTCATTTCTCAGATGCTTCACCACCTGATCCTGAGATCGCAAGATTTTCCGTATCGAAACCAGAATCATATGTCCATAAAACATATAGAGCGATTCTAGTATCAAGAAACCATAAGGCTGTTCTGAGATCATTGATCTCTGAATCGACCTAGGATCAAATAATACATAGGTCGATTCTAGTATCATTGATATCTGAATCGACCTAGGATCAAATAATACATAGGTCGATTCTAGTATCATTTATCTCTGAATCGACCTAGGATCAAATAACACATAGGTCGATTCTAGTATCATTGATCTCTGAATCGACCTATAGGATCAAATGTACATAGGTGGATAATAGTATATTGATATTTGAATCGACATTGTCTATCCCAGAACATATAGAGCGATTCTAGTATCCAAAAACCATAAGATCATTGATATTTGAATCGACCTACGATCAAATGGAACATGAGGCTGTTCGATAGATCATTGATACTAGAATCGACCTAGTATCAAATAACACACAGGTCGATTCTAGTATCTTGATATTAGAATCGACCTTACATATCTACTTGGATACTATTGATGCAGACAAGTTCGCAATGACCATATAAGACGACTTCAAATCGTGTATATCGCACACATTTTGCGGAACCAGAAACTTCGACTATGTTTAAACTGTAATTCTGCAGTCTAGCATCTGACAAGCATACAGTTGAAGGGGCCAGGTAGCCGTGCGGACAGAATGTCCATATTCTAATCCGCATTCGCTTGCCGGTCGTGGGTTCGATTTCCGTCGACTGCAGAAATTTTTCTGATGGCTCAAGAAAGTGTTTGGGATCACACAAAAAAAGGTCAGGCTCCCGTCTTCCTTGCTCGCACAAGACTCTCGAAGACTTCTGAGGGTTGCTCGTTAGGGGGCAACCGAATGACGGATAGAACCTTTTTTTTATTTTCAGATACAATTACATTGACCGTATGAGACGACTCTGAAGGGTATATAACGAGGACAATAGGCAAATGAAGATACATCAACTTCATCAATGTGCACACTTTATCTCCCTATCCTATCATCTTACATAGACACTATTGAAGCAGACGAGTTTGCAATGACCATATAAGACGACTTTCAAGCCTGTATAAGGCACACAGCTTGCAGAACAAGAAACTTCGACTCCGACTATGTTTACAATGTAACTCTGCAGTCTAGCATCTGACGTATATACAGTTGGAGCAGATACGATCGCTGTAACCAAGTCGTCTAGACTTTGGAGGGTATAAAGGGAGTACAACGGGCAAATCTCTTTATCTTATCATCTCACATGCATACTAGTGGGGCAGACTAGTTTGCAATGACCATATAAGACGACTCTCGATCTGGAATAACGCACACAACTTGCAGAACAAGAAACTCCGACTTGGACGATGTTCAAACTGTAACTCTGCAGTCTAGCATCTGACATGTATACAGTTGAAGCAGATACGATCGCAGTGAAAATATGAGACGTCTTCCAAGCTAGTGTAACGCCCACAACTCTTTGAACAAGGAACGTCGACCTCGACTATGTTGACACAGAAACTCGGCAGCCTAGCATCTGACATGCACACAGTTGGAGCAGATACGATGGCAGTGACAATATAAGACGACTTCGAGTGGTATATAACGAGTACTATGGGCTTATAAAGATACATCGTCTTCATCGTTGTGAACACTCTATCTCTGTATTCAATCATCACACATGAATACTATCGAAGCATATTATTTCGCAATGACCATATAAGACAACATCAAAGCGGGTTGAACGCACACAAATCGCAGAACAAGAAACTTCGTCTTCGACAATGTTTACACTGTAACTCTGCAGGCCAGTATCTGACATGTATGCAATTGAAGCAAAAACGATCGCAGTGACCAAATAAGAAACGACTTTGAAGAGTATATGACGAGTACAACATGCAAATGGAGATACAATGACTTCATCAAGTTTCAAGTTTCAGTGAGCTATTGTCGAGTACGGGGTTGCAGCAGTTGGTTGATTTTCCAACAAGAATCACTATTAATAGTTCCACCCTGATTGACCTCATCCTTGTCTCGGAAGAGCTAAACGTTACTAACTGCGGATCGCTACATGTTCCTCAAGTATCCAATCATGAACTAATCCACATCACTCTGGAATTAGCGGAAGATAATGTTAACCCCACACCTACAACCTACAGATCCTTAAAAAATATAAACTTCAACCAACTAAATGATGATCTACGCTCTATTCCCTGGAGGAATATCTTCCACCTAGATACCATCGATGATAAAGTTGACTTTTTTACTGAAAATTTGAATTCTCTACTGAATCTTCATGCTCCCCTCATCACTAAAGTTTTCAAGAAGAAACGTAATCCATGGATAACCCATAACATTCTTCTTATTTTCAAAGAAAGGGATAAATCACTTAGAAAATTCAAAAAAACTAAAGATCAACGACACTATGAGGAATATAAAATACTGCGAAACTTTGCTAATCGATCTGTAGAGCGAGAAAAAAAAGCATACTTGCAACATCATGTTGGAAGAAATATTCAAAACACTTGGGATACTATGAAAAAATTGAATATTTATAAGAAAAATAAACATCCTGCAGTTCCTGCACACCTATCTGATGTCAATGAAATAAATAATTATTTTTTATCCTCAATTCCTCAGGTATTACCTACGAATAACATAGATACATACTACAGTGGACATAAAGCGGGACTATCGGGTAACTTTCAATTCACAAAAGTTGAGTCAAGTGAGATATATAGGCAATTGGAAATTATAAAGACAAGAGCTACTGGAGCTGATGGTCTCAGTATTGACTTCATCCTAATGTGTTGTCCGTTCATTATTGACTATATTTTACACATTATAAATTCCTGTATAGAGTACTCTGTATTTCCTGCTAAATGGAAGGTGGCTCATGTAATACCGTTACCAAAAGTAGACGTTGTTAGTGATTTCAAAGATTTGAGACCTATAAGTATTCTCCCCACTATTTCAAAAATTCTAGAAAGAATCATAAAAAAACAATTGGTTGAGTACTTGGAAAAAAATGCCATACTCCCAGAAACACAATCTGGATTCAGAAAAGGTCACAGTTGTGCCACCGCTCTGCTTAACGTCACAGACGAAATTTTCAAAGCCACAGATTCTGGATTACTCACAATTGTGGTTTTACTGGATTACTCAAAAGCATTTGATACGCTCAATCATGATGTTTTGATATGTATACTGAAATATATAGGACTCTCTATGAATTCGGTAACCTTCTTTTCTAATTACCTCAGTGATAGGCAACAGCGAGTCATTTTAGAAGGCAGCTCATCAGACTTGAGGTCACTAACTTGTGGTGTTCCTCAGGGCTCTATACTTGGTCCCATTCTGTATATCATCTACACTGCTCTGTTCCACACTTTCGTTAATAATTGCCATTTACAAATGTATGCCGATGACACACAGGTTCTTTACTCTTTTCATCCTTCTGATATGCTGAATAGTAGTAGAATTATTAATAGTGAACTGAACACTATTTATAGAATCTCCCGTGATCATCACCTGGCTCTAAATCCCAACAAATCAACTGCTTTACTATTCGGTAATAACAAGGCTCGGGAAATATTGAAGAAAGATATTCAGTTATCCATCAACAATGTCCCTTTGAGTTTTTCTGATGCAGCAAAAAATCTTGGAGTATGGACAGATGCCTCCCTACGACTCCATAAACATGTCTCTGAATGTATAAAGAAGTCAATCTGGAAACTGAAACTCCTATATAGCTCACGTTCCTTATTGAACAGACATCTAAGAACTGTACTCTGTAACTCGCTAGTTTTGTCAACGTTTAACCATTGTGACACTGTTTATGGTCCATGTCTCACGGCAGTTGATGTTCATAGGATACAAAAAATACAGAATCACTGTTTGCGGTTCATCTTCAGTATAAGAAAGGGGCAACCCATTCGTCATAAGCTTACTGAAGCTGGTTGGCTAAATATGAAATCTCTTCGTAAACTTCACTGTGCCACGCTGTACCATAAAATCATTTTATCGAAACAGCCAAGTTATTTATTCAAGAAAATCAAATTTCGATCAGATGTTCATAACCTGAACATACGGTCAAAGGGTATTATAACTCCACCTATTCACAGATCGAGCATGTTTGAGAGAAGTTTTTCATATAACGTTTCTGCCATATACAACTCCATACCGAACTCTGTCAAGGACAGGTCTATCTCTACTTTTCATAAAGCCTGCAGGGAACTGTATCTTCAATAAGACTGAGTCTAACTTATTATCTTGTATTCATTTAGTAATTCAGTCATCTTGTTACATCTTCATTCTTGAAAACAAAAGTGAATGACTGGACCACTTCGATACCTACCTGTTGATATATATTCGTAATTGGTTAATATTTGAAAACCCTTGTTTAATTGGTCTAACTTATACTTAACTTTTTTTTTTTCTCTGTATTACATTTCTTTTATCTTTGCCATTTTATATCATAAATTGATCATTTCATGGGTTTTCTTTTTTTGGTTAGATACTAAGACTAGATTTAAGCCTGGTTGAGTGGAAGACCATCACCTTGCTATCAGCAAGAGATGAACTTCGCCATTTCAGTATGTATTTCTATTGTACTGAATAAAGTTTATTATTATTATTATTATTATTATTCATCATTGTGCACGCTGTATCTCTCTATCCTATCATCTCACATGGATACTATTGGAGCAGTAAGGAGTTAGTAAAATACATAACTAAATTTATCCCTAATTTGTCGCAAACAACATCTCCTCTTAGAGAATTGCTCAAAGAAGGTATACAGTTCAGATTTAATGACAGCCATAAACAAATTTTTGATAACCTTAAAAAAATGATTGTAGAAGTTCCAATTTTGAAATTATTCAATAGCAGACACCCCATAGTGATTCAATCGGATGCATCCCAGTCTGGACTTGGTGCTTGTCTCTTGCAAAACAAACAACTAGTAGCCGTTATTTCAAGGAGTCTTACAGATTCAGAAAAACGCTGGGCGCAAATTGAATAAGATATGCTGGCCATACAGTACGCTTGTCAAAAATTTCATTACTACATCTACGGTAGGGAAATCACCATTAATACGGATCATAAACCACTGGAGTCAATCTTCAAGAAAAGCATAAATCAACTAACATCTAGATTACAAAATCTTAGACTGAAAACTTTGAAATATTCACTCCACGTTGAATATCTGAAAGGATCGCTCATGTATAAAGCAGATTTCTTACCTGGAGCATATACTTGAAAACCACTGATGGTGCTGAAAATAATGAGGAATTTATAGTACATTCAATAGCATGTATGGGTCTTTATTCTGGGGCCCTTACTTTGACACTTGTCGAACAGGCTACTGGGACCTGTCGGGGTTTCTCGAGCGCCAGATTTTTGATAGAGGTGATTTACTTCACCTGCTCCTCCCAACTGAGTCGGAAAGGAGACCCAAGGTAGCAACAGTGAAGAAAGACATCCACTGGATGTCTTCAGTAAACCAGGGGTCAAAGCTATTGAATTGACCTGGGTGCAGGGGGCCAAGAGAGCATAGGCTTTAATTATACACTCTTGGGGATTCCTGGAATACTGGTTGCTCTGAATAGATGTTTGAGTCGTCACTTCTTGTGACTTGAGTTCTACAACTCTTACCGGTAGTTTTCTGGAATTTGACTTTGTTCTCTACCTTTGTTGTCAGGATAGGGAAATCAGAATCACATAAACAGGTCAAGTATAGGTTTATTCAACTTCTTTCGTTCATCAGGTTACAGGCATTAATTAAAGAAAGCAAAATCTATTATACAAACAAATTGAGGTTATGCTGTTATTACAGTTTAAATTGACCTTCACACTGAAAATTATGACATTCGAGTACAATAGCCATGCGTGTCTAGTACGTTCGGGGCAAGCAAAGGTGCAAGTGCAGGTGCAAGCAAAGCAGGGACAATGAACCACCGAATACGACCGGAAAAGTTGCAAGCGAGGGTTTATTCAGGAAAGTGAGTTTGGTATCATACAGGGATGAAATAGTTAAGTTAAATCATTAACGCGGAATAGACTGGTGAAAAGTACTCCTTCAGGGTGTAGCTCTAACTCTGGCTCATAGCAGTATTCGGAAGCCGTCTGCAGGTTGACTTGCGAATCCTACTTTTCTCAAACAAAAGGAGACGGGCCCTGGATCCACACAGGCGGGCTTCCAATCTCGAAACAATCGGAGTAGGGTGTCCCTAAGCTTGTGGCGAGATCCACCCAAAGGTTGAGCCGCAGAGCAAAGCTTAGGAGACACTACTATTTTCGATACAACAGCTATGTTACTTATTAACTCTGAACGTCTGAATGTGGAGTATTCTTCACCAGACAAGGTTTTAATCTACTCAGGCGATATTTTCTAGATACAAAACTCACTTGGTACAGGGTGATAAACTATAAGCAATACGCAGACCAATTTGAAATAGCTTACTTGGATGAAACAGGAGTACTGCTGGCTGCGAAACACTCGACACTGCTACTGGCGCGACCGCGAAGGTTCGGATATCGGCCCGGGAGACGCAAATCTACACACTCGATGGATTTTTCGGAAAATGATACAGGTGACAGGTGTAAGGTTATGAATTCTCAAATTGTAGCAAAAGGCATGAACCGGAAAAATGAAAAATATGCTGGAATTGAACTGACTGGAAATGTGAAAAGTGACTGGAATATGAACTGGAATGTGAAGCAAACTGGAGTAACTACCCGGAAAAATAACTGGAAAACTATCAGGAATTGCGAACTGGAAAAATAGCGCAAGCACAGGAACACTGGTAAACCGACTGGAAAGTAATACCGGAGGATCTAACTCAAAGAACTAACTGACTGTCGGACTAACTCACGCTGGACTGACTGCGAACTAACTAACTGCTCGCTCCGATGGACCGAGTATTTATGTCCTGCCTAGACCTTGACGCAAATTGAGCAAGGCCAACAGCTATCCTTGCTCCTGATTGGTCAGTTTCGACTGACCTCGTGAAAATGCCGGTACCAACCTTGAAAGCCGAAGTTGTCCTTGGAAAAAGAAAAATGCGGAAATAATATTTTCTCAGCCAAAAGGGCCCAGGCACATGATCAACCTTCTTTGCTGAAGCTACTGAATCAATATTTTTATCCTATAAGCAGAGACATTCAAGTTATTGCTAGGTAAATATTTGCATCTTCAAGGTCAAGGCCGAACATGTGGAAATTATGAATTTTCAGGAAATCTTACAATCAGGGGCTTTCAAAAGTTGCAGGAAGTCCTCTCGTATCTCCAAGACAGGATTACATTTTACTCTATTCATCAGGATTGCTTTCCAAACGTAATAGAGGCTACCAAAGAACTTCCCGTACTTGTAGAACAAAGAGTCAATTTCTGGAGCTAGGACAGGGCTATAATGACACGAAAGACATCCCTAGTAGTTGGTATACGAGACTGATATCTTTCAGAATAGGTTTTTCATGAGGAGGTGTGTAACTAACTGCATATTTTCAATATCAGCTAGATGTCGAGTAGAAGGTTAGTACCTGACTTATAAGCAATTATGACCCCCTGTATCTTGAGTGATAACTGATTTTACTGGAATATAAGCTCGGAATGGAAATATATACGATAAGACAGAAATTTAGATAGAAACCGTTTCGTAGTAATGAAGTCCAAAAAACACTTCATTACACACCCCTCCTTCTTACGGAAAAAAAATTGAAGCTTCAGCTGCAATTTTTTTTTTTTTTTTTTTATACATCTACCTCTTTACTCAATTAACTTAGGTATCCTCGTCTGGTAGCTGGTTCTGGTGAGCAAGGCGACATGCCTGCTGTGATGTGTTTCTGGTAGCTGGTTCTGGTGAGCGAGGCGAGGTGCCTGCCGTGAAGTTATTCTGGTGACTGGATCTGGAGAGCAGGGCCAGATGCCTGCTGTGAAGTTTTTCTCCGGCTAGTACCGGTATCCGGGGCGCAGTCTCTCACACGAGCAGCGCGAGCATTGGACGCCTCGATCGGCGACGGTTGGGGTGGACGTCTGGGTCCGTCGGTTGACCTGCGTCGGGGCTGGTGGCCTGGTGGTCCGGCTGGTGGTGGTGGGTTGAGCCGGGATGATCACTGGGAGGTGCTCCGGGTATCTTCTCGGGGGTCTGGGACACTGGCAGTCGCATGACCGCACGCCATCCAGTCCACAGCGCGAGCAGAACCACCTTGACGGTCGGGTACATCCTTCTCGCCTGTGTCCCGGCCTTCCGCAACGCCAGCAAAGTTGCTGTGCCACAGGAAGGTAGGTCAGCTGTAACTCTCCCACGCCTATGGTGGCCTTGAAGTAGGAGGTCGGGACGAAAGGCTCCGCGGACCGCGCCGGAGCCGCGGTGGTGTCTGGACTGGTAGTAGTCAGGATGGGTTCGCCTGGACGGGGGGTAGTCAGGCTGGATTCGCCTGGACGGGGGGTAGTCAGGCTGGATTCGCCTGGACGGGGGGTAGTCAGGCTGGATTCGCCTGGACGGGGGGTAGTCAGGCTGGGTTCGCCTGGACTGGTGGTAGTCATGCTGGATTCGCCGGGACTGGTGGCATCCGCGACGATGATGCCGGAGCTGATGATAGTCAGGCTGGGTTCGCCTGGACTGGTGGTAGTCATGCTGGATTCGCCGAGACAGGTGGCATCCGCGATGATGATGCCGGTGTCGAGAGGGTTCAGGCTGGGTGTGCCAAGCCCGGCAACATTGTGCGTCTCGGGGTCGCTTTCCCATCCGGCGGTGTCGTAGATCGGCAGGGGCGAGGGCAGTGGTGAGGTTCGGATTTCCAGGGAATCGTTCATGGCTGTGAACAGAACATATCATTAATTTTCCTTTACTCTTAGGACTCTGGTTTTTCGAATTTACTCGGGGTGGAATGGCAATCCACACGGCTTTCCCAGGCCCCGTGCGGACGGGGGTATCGGCAACATCATAACTCAGGACAGGAGTCTTCTAGCTATGCTTCGGGGTGAAAGGGCTTTAAATCCTTTATGTGAACTCGGTTGCAACGTTTCCCGGTTGCACTTCTCAGGTTGTAGACAACTGGTGACAGGACTTGGGTCACAGTGAATGGTCCGGAATATTTCGGAGCCAGTTTGGCAGCGTGGCCGCGGATCCCGGAAGAGAGATTGTGCTCTCGCTTCATTACTTTGTCCCCGAGGTGACATCTCCAATCTCGGCGGCGGAGATTGTAGTAATGACTCTGGTTATTGAAAGCTCTGGCCAAGTTCACGCGGACCAACTCATGAACTTCTTTCAATTTGGCCATATGCGCTACCCAGAAGGTCAGAGTATTCTCGCGATTTTCTTCTGGAACAGGGGCATCGGGATCTTCCTCTGGAACCGGGGCTCGGAGCAAGGCCTTCGGAGGCTCTAACTCTCGTCCAAACATAAGGAAAGCAGGAGTGAACCCAGTGGAGTCATGTCGGGCAGTGTTTATTGCAAACTGGAGTTCAGGAAGATGTTGATCCCATTTCCGGTGGTCATTCTCGCAATACTGGGAGATCATGGTCTTAACGGTTTTGTTTGTTCTCTCGACTGGGTTAGCTTGCGGTGTATACGGAGGTGTCAGTCTGTGCTTTATGCCGAGTTCTATCAGGAGATCTTCGAAAACTTTTCCGGTGTACTGAGCACCATTGTCGCTGATGACAGTGCCTGGACGTCCAAATCTCAGGACGATATCCTCATAGAAGGCCTGAGCAACCGCTCGGGAGGTAGCCTTCCGGAGAGGACGGACTTGAACCCATTTTGTGAATCGGTCCTGATAGACAGCCAGGTAGCAATTTCCTTTACTGGATCGGGGTAGCGGACCGACTAGATCGGTGGAAATAGTATCCCATGGCTTGTTGTTCTGGGAAGGATTCATTTTTCCTGGAGGCTGTTGCTGAGATACTTTATATTCCTGACACACTTTACAACTCCGGACGTAGCGGGAGATTTCACGGAACATTCCTGGCCAGTAATAGCGATGACTGATCCTGGCGATTGTCTTCGCTATCCCCATGTGACCCGCGGTGACAGCATTATGATTTTCGTCTAATACTTGTTGGCGGAGGGGTTTAGGAACACAGAGCTTCCAGGGATCGCTCATCTCTATCTCACATAGGTTGTGGGCATCCCAAAAATGTCGGAACAGGCGATTTTCCTTGACACAGTAGTCTGGAAACGCCTCCGGGTTTTTCTCTACCTCGGCTTTCTTACTTCGATACCAGGAACATTGTTCTCCGGCTTCCATTTCAGCCTCTGTCACACAACACATAACCTCTATCTCAGATTCATCGGGACTGGATCCAGGTAATGGTTGACGGGATAAAGCGTCCGCAACTTTGTTCAGGACTCCACGGCGGTATTTGACTTCGAAGTCAAATTGTTGCAGGAACATAGCCCATCGAGCTATGCGACCGGACGGACTCTTGATGGACTGCAGCCATTTCAGGGACAAATGATCAGTCAGGACAGTGAAATGATAACCTTCCAGGTATGGTCTCAATTTCTCTATACTCCAGACGATGGCCAAACATTCTTTCTCGGTGACGGAGTAGTTACGTTCAGGTGCGGTCAACATGCGACTCGCATACGCCACTACTTTTTCCTGACCCTCTATGGTCTGGGTAAGCGCTGCTCCCAAACCACAATCGGAGGCATCAGTCTGTAGAACGAAAGGCTGAGTAAAATCCGGACAAGTCAATGCTGGTGCCTCGGTAAGTCGGGCTTTCAAAAACTCAAAGGCGGTATCCTGAGCTTCTGTCCATTTCCAACGGTTACCTTTCTTCAGCAACTTGGTCAGTGGTGCCACTATCCCGGAAAAGTTAGGAATAAATCTCCTATACCAGGAAGCCATCCCTAGAAACTGTCTGAGTTTTCTTAGGGTGTTTGGGGCGGGCCACTGGACAATAGACTCTATCTTGTCTGGATCCGTCTGGATTCCTTCCGGAGTTACTACATGTCCTAAGTACTTGAGTGAACTCAAGCAAAACCGGCATTTTTCTGGATTTAACTGGAGGTTTGCTTGCCATAAACGGTTGAAAACTTGCTGGAGATTTCTCAGGTGTTCATCGAATGTTTTGCTCAGTACTATGATATCATCTAAGTATGCAAAAGCAAACGGTTCCATCTCTGGTCCAATGATTTGATCCATCAACCTCTGGAATGTTGCTGGAGCGGAATGGAGTCCAAACGGCATGACTCGGAACTGGAATAATCCTCGTCCAGGAACGGTGAAAGCAGTGACAGGTTTGCTATCATTGGTCAGCGGTATCTGCCAATATCCTTGTCTTAAGTCCAGACTGGAGATGTATTTGGCTTCCCGGAGTTTATCTAATATGGAATTGATAAACGGTAACGGGTAAGCATCCTTCTCGGTAACATCGTTCACTTTCTGGAAATCAATGCAGAACCGATGTTTTCCATCCTTCTTTTTAACAATGACTACCGGCGAACTCCATGGACTGTCAGAAGGTTCGATAATGCCTTCGTCCAGCATTCTATCGACCTCTTCGTTGATCACTTCCTGCATTTTCGGATTTTGAGGGCGGTACCTTTGTTTGATCGGCTCTGTCGTTTTCAGGCGAATGCGATGCTTTACCAAAGGTGTCGGTCCTTTTATCTGTTGGAATGCGGGTAGTTGGTGATCTAGAAACATTTCCAGGGTGTGTCGTTGTTCAGGTGTCAGGTTTGTCTGCTCTGAGCTGGATGGTTCTGGACTGGCGAGAGTTTCTGGAGGGAGTGCATTCGTAGACAGGACAGGATGTACTGGATTTCGGTTTATGTGTACTAGATTGCTGGAGGTATGTGGAGTTGATCTTTTGTCTGGGCTTCTGGATGTTTGTGATTTGTCTGGATTTCTATAGATTCTGGACTTACTGGATGTTGCTCGGGGAATGGTGGCTGGACTTCTGGATGTTTTGGGAATACTGGATGTTTCTGAAATTCGTCTGGAATCAGGATTACAGGAGGGGTGGGGCCTGGCTGGATTTCTGGATGGTGCTGGAGTTTGCGTTACTGCAGGATTTTTGGGTGCTGGTACTGGTATCGGACTTCCCTGGGAACCAATAACTGACACGTTCTTCTGATTCCGGTACACAGTGGCATTTGACAGGTCTATACTGAAGCCCTGGGTGCGAAGAACGTCCATGCCCAACACCATATCGGCAGACAAACTCGGAAGAACCAAAAGTTCTATGGATAGGCACTCTGTGCCTATCGTCATCCAGGGTTTATAACTTCCTGTAATCTGGGCAAGGGATCCATCGGCTTGACAGGACTGGGCCACTGTGAGTGGGCGTTTCAGTGCGCCAAAACGTTCGCAGCATTCGGCCACTGCCTTGCTGGCAAACGACCGGGTAGCGCCAGTATCTATCAAGGCTGTGAACTGGGTATCTCCTATAATTACTGGAATATGAGGACGGTTGTCCTTCTGGGAAGGGGGCTGCTGGGTGTATTCGGTGCTTACTGGCTGGAGCCGGACTGTCCCCGATTCAATCGGGCTCCTCGCTAGTTTTCCGACCGGGTGCAGGTGCAGTCTCTGGACAGTACTCCGTCGCGTCCACAGCGCGAACAAAATGTCTTCGGGACATTTCGACACTCGTCTCTTCGATGTCCAGGCTGGCCACATCTCCAGCAGATGGCTCCTCTATCATGAGCACCTGGACTGGGCATTATCGCCCTTGCCGGAGTACTTCTGGGAGCAGGGGAGGGTATTCCAGGTGCAGGCCTATTTAAAGGTTGATTGGTCTGGACAGGGGTTATCTGGACTGGATTGGGCTGGGTTGTTATAGCCCGAACTGGTTCAGAGTACGTCGGCCTGTTTTGGTAACTAGGACCGCGGGAATACATTCGGCGTATCTCGCCACGTAAGCTCTGGAATTCCAGGATCATGGTAATCAGAGACGGAACGTCATGGAAATCGGATCTCTTGATATACTGACGATAGTCTGGCAACAAGTTCCTATATAGCCAGGCTACTTCCTGGGTAGATGTCAAATTTCCATGACGTCTGATGAGGGTCTGCATGTCTACGACGTAATCCATGGCCGGTTCGTTGTCCTTTTGTAGCCGGCGGCTGATTTCCATTTCAATATCTTCTTGATATCGAATCGGGAAATAAGAAGTTCTGAAAACTTTCTTAAAGGACGGCCAGGAATTCCAGTACACTTTATTGCAGCGGTACCACAGTAGTACTCTGCCCTGGAATAATGTGGGAAGGGTGTCCAGGAGTTGTTCAGGGTCGGCCTTCTCGGCATCTCCGATTTCTTCCAGTCTTTCCAGGAATGCTACCGGATCGGTAGTACCGTCAAAATGCAAGTTCCACCGATGGGCTTTCAAGGCAGGACGATAGGGGGCAATAATATTTGGACCTGGAGAAACAGGTGCTGGAGGGTAAGTAAATCTCTGAGCCCTGGTACCGGGTCCCAAGTTCGATGGCGCAGGGATTTGGGTGTGACAGGATCGCGGCTGCGGTGCTGGCTGCATTGCCGGCTGCTGCGTTCCGACATTCTGCGGAACGGTGTTCTGTGCAACCGGATTCTGTGTTCGGGTGTTCTGTGGTCCTGGGTGGAAGGACGGGACTGACAGGTGTGGCATTGGCATTGACATAGGTGGGACAGCTGTCGGTATTGTCAGGTTAGGCAATGTTTTGGGCCCCATTGAGGGGCTTGGCACTGGATCGGGGGGTACCAGGTTATCGGTGTCTCCCTGAACAGTTGGGGACTTCATACCGATCATTTTGGGAAGTTCTTCCCTCAGGAACCATATCAATCGACGACGTAGTTCAAGAACTGTCCCCTCCACGTCAAGGCCATATTGTTTCATCTCATCTACAAGCTCTGGCTTTTTCAGCCTGTAGATCCAGCTGACTCGGGGCTCCAGGTTGGTAAAATATTCATCAACTAGTTCTTCCCGATCAGGGTCTGGAGATTGGGGCCTACTATTCCTGGTAGGTTCAGGTGGGGCATCCAGACGATCCATGTCATTCAATGCACTGGGGGAAGGTGAAGGGGCCAGGCTCGGAGAATCAGGCATGATATAGTTTTATTAAGGAGAGAGAAAAAAAATCAAACTCAATAATCACGGTAGTTAAACAATTAAATTCAGAAAAAAAAATGTAAACCCAAAAATCAAATTGAAAAAAAATTAAACTTAAACTATTTTCCAAGTTTCAGGAACCACAAACCCTGGAACTGGTCTGGTTTTATTTCTATGAAGTCCCTAGTTTATTCGCAGGATAGGTTTTATTACCAGGAACATCAAAAGTAAATACCAGGAAAAAAAAAATCAAAAACAAAACAAAACTCTGGAAGTATAACACTAAATCTTCCCACTGGACCACTTATCCAACTATTTGGTATCTACCTGGTAGATATTCAAAAAAAAATCAAAAATGCAAAAAAAAATATTATTCTGGACTGGATATATTTTACAAGTCCCCTGCAGGGTATGATATTGATTTCAGGGAATTCTAAGTCTCTGTCAGGGTGGAATGAGCCAAGTTTTTCAGGAAAATACCCTTCCTGTCTCTGGTTGTTCAAATTCAATGTAGCCACTAGGTAATTACTAATCTTTTACTGGAATGAGGCTGGAACTCACTTGATTAGATGTCAGGACCTGGCTTATGTAAAACCAGAAAAAAAAAACAAAAAAACAAACTGGAAACTGATCCCTATCTCTCAGGTGTGTACATGTGTCAAAATAAATCAAAATTATGAACTAACTGGTTTCTGGATTTGTTATCACTTTACTATCTACTCAGGAATAACTGTTAATCGGAAAGACTATACTCCAATGCTGGTAGCTTATGTTTCCCCTGTGCTGTTATTCAAAGTTCAGGAATTTATTCCAACAGGTTTTCTGGAGGTCAAATCAAATTTTGAAAAAAAATCAAACCAGGATGAGAACAAACTAACTATTATCTGGTACTCAGGCAGGTAATGATAACTATAAGTATATATCTACCGGATTAAACAACAAAACTAATATTGTTTAATGTCCGGAGAGCTAAAGTATTACTTTGGGTGCAGGTGAGTCTTGATGTTCAGTTCATATACAATTCCAGGAGCATACTAGCATAATCTATACCTAGTAATTGATAACTATTTACTGCATTAGCTATCAGGACTAGTAGTGCATCAGCCTTTCCGTTTCAGCAATTATAGGTTGTTCAAATATCAATGTAACTTTCAGGATATTCGAGTCTGGGTTTTCAATGTCTGTTCAGTATCTACACAGGAACATTCAGGACCAATTTCATCAGGCAAGTTATGAATTTTACTGGACTACTACTGATTTACTGGTGTATGAAAGCTTTTCTGATTTCACTGACAACAAAAGGTTTCTGGACTGGATTGTGCTTACGGTTTACAGGTACTCAGGTCTGTTTATTGTGTTCAATTCAATATGCCGGGTCCCTGCTCGGGCGCCATTTGTATGGGTCTTTATTCTGGGGCCCTTACTTTGACACTTGTCGAACAGGCTACTGGGACCTGTCGGGGTTTCTCGAGCGCCAGATTTTTGATAGAGGTGATTTACTTCACCTGCTCCTCCCAACTGAGTCGGAAAGGAGACCCAAGGTAGCAACAGTGAAGAAAGACATCCACTGGATGTCTTCAGTAAACCAGGGGTCAAAGCTATTGAATTGACCTGGGTGCAGGGGGCCAAGAGAGCATAGGCTTTAATTATACACTCTTGGGGATTCCTGGAATACTGGTTGCTCTGAATAGATGTTTGAGTCGTCACTTCTTGTGACTTGAGTTCTACAACTCTTACCGGTAGTTTTCTGGAATTTGACTTTGTTCTCTACCTTTGTTGTCAGGATAGGGAAATCAGAATCACATAAACAGGTCAAGTATAGGTTTATTCAACTTCTTTCGTTCATCAGGTTACAGGCATTAATTAAAGAAAGCAAAATCTATTATACAAACAAATTGAGGTTATGCTGTTATTACAGTTTAAATTGACCTTCACACTGAAAATTATGACATTCGAGTACAATAGCCATGCGTGTCTAGTACGTTCGGGGCAAGCAAAGGTGCAAGTGCAGGTGCAAGCAAAGCAGGGACAATGAACCACCGAATACGACCGGAAAAGTTGCAAGCGAGGGTTTATTCAGGAAAGTGAGTTTGGTATCATACAGGGATGAAATAGTTAAGTTAAATCATTAACGCGGAATAGACTGGTGAAAAGTACTCCTTCAGGGTGTAGCTCTAACTCTGGCTCATAGCAGTATTCGGAAGCCGTCTGCAGGTTGACTTGCGAATCCTACTTTTCTCAAACAAAAGGAGACGGGCCCTGGATCCACACAGGCGGGCTTCCAATCTCGAAACAATCGGAGTAGGGTGTCCCTAAGCTTGTGGCGAGATCCACCCAAAGGTTGAGCCGCAGAGCAAAGCTTAGGAGACACTACTATTTTCGATACAACAGCTATGTTACTTATTAACTCTGAACGTCTGAATGTGGAGTATTCTTCACCAGACAAGGTTTTAATCTACTCAGGCGATATTTTCTAGATACAAAACTCACTTGGTACAGGGTGATAAACTATAAGCAATACGCAGACCAATTTGAAATAGCTTACTTGGATGAAACAGGAGTACTGCTGGCTGCGAAACACTCGACACTGCTACTGGCGCGACCGCGAAGGTTCGGATATCGGCCCGGGAGACGCAAATCTACACACTCGATGGATTTTTCGGAAAATGATACAGGTGACAGGTGTAAGGTTATGAATTCTCAAATTGTAGCAAAAGGCATGAACCGGAAAAATGAAAAATATGCTGGAATTGAACTGACTGGAAATGTGAAAAGTGACTGGAATATGAACTGGAATGTGAAGCAAACTGGAGTAACTACCCGGAAAAATAACTGGAAAACTATCAGGAATTGCGAACTGGAAAAATAGCGCAAGCACAGGAACACTGGTAAACCGACTGGAAAGTAATACCGGAGGATCTAACTCAAAGAACTAACTGACTGTCGGACTAACTCACGCTGGACTGACTGCGAACTAACTAACTGCTCGCTCCGATGGACCGAGTATTTATGTCCTGCCTAGACCTTGACGCAAATTGAGCAAGGCCAACAGCTATCCTTGCTCCTGATTGGTCAGTTTCGACTGACCTCGTGAAAATGCCGGTACCAACCTTGAAAGCCGAAGTTGTCCTTGGAAAAAGAAAAATGCGGAAATAATATTTTCTCAGCCAAAAGGGCCCAGGCACATGATCAACCTTCTTTGCTGAAGCTACTGAATCAATATTTTTATCCTATAAGCAGAGACATTCAAGTTATTGCTAGGTAAATATTTGCATCTTCAAGGTCAAGGCCGAACATGTGGAAATTATGAATTTTCAGGAAATCTTACAATCAGGGGCTTTCAAAAGTTGCAGGAAGTCCTCTCGTATCTCCAAGACAGGATTACATTTTACTCTATTCATCAGGATTGCTTTCCAAACGTAATAGAGGCTACCAAAGAACTTCCCGTACTTGTAGAACAAAGAGTCAATTTCTGGAGCTAGGACAGGGCTATAATGACACGAAAGACATCCCTAGTAGTTGGTATACGAGACTGATATCTTTCAGAATAGGTTTTTCATGAGGAGGTGTGTAACTAACTGCATATTTTCAATATCAGCTAGATGTCGAGTAGAAGGTTAGTACCTGACTTATAAGCAATTATGACCCCCTGTATCTTGAGTGATAACTGATTTTACTGGAATATAAGCTCGGAATGGAAATATATACGATAAGACAGAAATTTAGATAGAAACCGTTTCGTAGTAATGAAGTCCAAAAAACACTTCATTACAAGCAAAATACTTATCCATGTCAGAAGCTAAAAAACTAGAATTTAGAATTGAGACTCAGAAGGATGACATCTTAAATCAAGTTTATGAATTTACGTCTAATGAATGGCCAGATAAAAAACTGAATAGTAAATTAGAACATTGCAGGAAAATGAATGGGGATATTTCCATAGGTGAAAATTTGCTCTTTTTGAATGACAAAATTATTGTTCTTTCAACCTTACGTAAACAAATGCTTGAATTACTGCATGAGAATCATTTTGGTATAAATAAAACTGAAATGAGGGCGAGACACTTGCTCTATTGGCCAGGAATGTCTACAGACATTAAAAATATGATTCAGAAGTGTACAACTTGTGGAAAGTATTCAAGAAAAAATATCAAAGAACCTCTGAATCAACCAGATGTTCCAAGAAGGCCGTGGGAGCGAATATCATCTGATATTTTGTATTTCAAAGGTATTGATTACTAAGTTGTCTATGACTCATTTAGTAAATGGCTTGAACTCAAAATTCTGAGAAACAAAACTGCTTCTGAAATCATAGTCATTTTGAAAGACATTTTTTCAAGACAAGGTATACCTGATGTTTTTATGTCAGACAATGTTCCATTCAATAGCTTGGAATTTGTGAAATTTGCAAATTCTTGGGGTTTCAAGACAATCACGTCAAGCCCTACATACCCCCAGTCAAATGAACTCGCAGAAAAAGCTGTAAGTATAGCCAAATCAATCTTAAATAATGGCCTAGATTAATTTTCAGCGTTGTTAGAGTATAGAAATACTCCTATTGTTTCTATTGGTTTATCACCTAGTCAACTTTTGAATAATAGGCGTTTGAAAGATAAGTTACCAGTTAGCAACAGTTTATTGAAACCACAGATTACCGATCATGGGGAGGTTAAAAACAAATTGGAACAAATTCAGAAAGAACAAAAATGGTATTATGACAAAAAGGAAACAAAGGTTTTGAAAGAGTTAGAACAAGGTGATTGCATTTAATTCCGGAAGAATACAGAATAGGAATCAGGTACAGTGGAAAAACAAGCATGTGGCTCTAAGATTATATATCAATAATGACTCAGAAGGTAATGAATTAAGACGTAATCGTATTGAGTTAAAGTAATCTCAAAATAAAGTTCAGGATTCAAGTGCAAGATATGATCTAAAAAATGAAATTGAATTAGAGACAGATAAAATCTCTCATCAGAATACTTTACCATGTCCTCAATAGTCAGCAGAGGAATCAGAGAAACCGAATTTAATGAATGATTCTGAGGAATGTGTTGCAAACAGCAATATTAGCCCGAAAGTAGTAAGACGTTCAGGCAGAACTGTTAAACTACCTGATCATCTTAAAGACTATACTTTGTTCTAATAATTTATACTCTTAAATCAACTCTACCATTAGTGGAAGGGTGTGAAGTTTAAGTTCAGTGTTGTGAACATTCGGTATTGATTATAGGATGGATGTCAGTTTTGAAGAATAGATTGAAACTCATTTGTGTGAACAAGCTAATCTTGTTTCATTCGATCTTTTACAATATCTCTCTATCATATCATCTCACATGGACACTAGCAAACCAGACAAGTTCGCAATGACCATATGAGATGACTCCCAAGCTAGTATAACGCTCACAACTCGCAGAACAAGGAACTTCGACTCCGACTATGTTTACACTTTAACCCTGCAGTCTATCATCTGACTTGTAGGCAGTTGAGGCAGATTCGATCGCAGTGACCATATAGGACGACTTCGAAGGGTATATAGCGAGTACGACAGGCGAATGGAAATACATCGACTACATCCTTGTGAACACTATATCTCTCTATCCTATCATTTCAAATGGATACTATCGAAGCAGACAAGTTTGCAATGACCATATAACTCCTAAGCAGGAATAACGCTTACAACTCGCAAAACCCGAAACTTCGACTTCGACTATGTTCACACTGTAACTCTACAGTCTAGCTTCTGCCAAGCATACAGTTGAAGCAGATATGATTGCAGTGACCGTATGAGACGACTCTGAAAGGTTTATAACGAGTACAATAGGCGAATGGAGATAAATCGACTTCATCGTTGTGCACATTTCATCTCTCTTTCCTTTTATCTTACATGGACAATATTGGAGCAGACAACTGAAACTCTGCACTCTTGCATCTGACATTTATACAGTTGGAGCATATATGATCGCAGTGCCAATATAAGACGACTTTGAGTGGTATATAACGAGTATTATGGGCTCATGAAGATACATCGACTTCATCGTTGTACACACCCTATCTCTGCATTCAATCATCCCACATGGATACTATCGAAGCAGATTAGTTCGCAATGACTATATAAGACGACATCCGACATGTATACAGTTGGAGCAGACACGGTCGCAATGACCATAAGAGACGACTCCCATGCAAATATAATTAACACAGCTTGCAGAACAAGGAATTTCGAATCCAACCATATTTACACTGTAACTGCATTCTAGCATGTGACAAGCATAAATGTGGGGCAAATACGATCGCAGTGATCGTATGAGACAACAATGAAGGATATATATCGAGTACAATAGGCAAATGAGGAAACATCGACTCCATCGTTGTGCAAACCATATCTCTCTATCCTATCAACCCACATGGATATTATTGAAGCAGACAATTTCGCACACAACTAGCAAAACATGCAACTTAGACTTTGACTATGTTCACACTGTTACCCTGCAGTGTAGCATGTGACGAGCATACTGTTGGAGCACATACGATTGCAGTGACCGGATAAGACGACTCAGAAGGGTACATAACGAGTACAAAAGGCAAATGGAGAAACATCGACTTCATCGTTGTGCACACTATATTTCCCTATCCTTCCATCTCACATGGATACTATTGAAGATGACAAGTCCGCAATGACCATATGAGACGACTTTCAAGCAGAAATCACGCACACAAATTGCAGAACAAGAAACTTTGACTTCGACAATGTTCACACTGTGACTAGGCAGTGTAGCGTCTGACATGTATACAATTGAAGCAGGCACGATCGCAGTGAAAATATAAGACGACTTCAAAGGTTATATAGCGAGTACAACAGGCGAATAGAAATACATCGACTCCATCGTTGTGTACACTATATCTCCCTACCCCATAATCTCACATGGACACTATCGAAGCAGACAAGTTTGCAATGCAAGACATTTTTCATAAGGGTATAACGCACACAACTTGCAGAACAAGGAACTTTGACTTCGGCTATTTTCTCACTTTAACTCTGCAGTCTAGTATCTGAAATATACACAGTTGAAGTAGATACGATCGCAATGACCAAATAAGACGACTTCGAACGATATATTGCAAGTACAACAGACAAATATGGATATATCGACTTCATCGTTGTGCACACTATATCTCTCTATCTTATCATCTCACATGGATACTATTGAAGCAGACGAGTGTGCAGTGACCATATGAGACGACTTTCAAGCTGGTATAACGCCCACTACTCGCTGAAAAGAAACTTCGATTTCGACTATGTTAACACAGAAACTCGGCAACCTAGCATCTGACATGCACACAGTTGGAGCAGATACGATTGCAGTGACAATATAAGACGACTTTGAGTGGTATATAACGAGTACTATGGGCTCATAAAGAGACAACGACTTCATCGTTGTGCACACTCTATCTCTGTATTCAATCATCCCAGATGGACACTATCGAAGCGGATTAGTCCGCAATGACCATATAAGACGACATCGAAGCGGGTTTAACGCACACAAATTGCAGATCAAGAAACTTCGGCTTCGACAATATTTACACTGTAACTCTGCAGTCTAGCATCTGACATGTATGCAATTGAAGCAGAAACGATCGCAGTGATCATATAAGAGACGACTTTGAAGGGTATATGACGAGTACAACAGGCAAATGTAGATACATTGACTTCATCATTGTGCACACTATATCTCTCTATCCTATCATCTCACATGGATACTATTGGAGCAGACGAGTTCGCAATGACAATATGAGACCACTTCCAAGCGGGTATAACGCACACAACTTGCAGAACAAAAAACTTCGACATCGACTATGTTTACACTGTAACTCGGCAGTCTAGCATCTGACATGCATACAGTTGAAGCAGACACGGTCACAATGACCATATGAGACGACTCCTATGCAGATATAATGCACACAGCTTGCAGAACAAGGAATTTCGACTTCAATCATATTAACACTGTGACTCCGCAGTCTAGGATGTGACAAGCATACAGTTGGAGCAAATACGATTGCAGTGACCGTATAAGACGACTCTGTAGGGTATATAACAAGTACAAGAGGCAAATGAAGTGTTACGAGTTGATTTCACCCTAACCAAAAAGCACTGCTGAATCTATGGAAATCGAATGATTTTGTACTAACCTTCGAGCTGAACCTTTGAGCATGATTGTGGAGCCCTACGCCTGACTACTTTGGTGGAAAAAAGTAACATATCGATCTGACAGAATCTATTTTCTTTCTGAAAGTCAGCAAGCTGTTTTGTTCACGGTATAACTCAACCCTTGCCCTTCCTTGTAAAACCACCAGTGCTGCTTTATAATTCTTTAATAATAGAATTAAACACTTGAAGAATGTTGCACCAGTATTTCACCTTTGTTATTGGTTACATTGTCAAAATTCCTGTGTTTATTTGGTGCTAGTAATGAACCTTAACCCAAGATATGCTTCTTCTTCTTTCGACAATTCACTGACAGGGGACATAGCTAGCAGGTCGCTGAGCAGTGTGGTTGGTCAAGGAATGGTGTGTTCCGAATGAGCGTTGCGGCCGCGGGTAATCAAACAGTTTCAATGGTCTGATGGGAATTCCGATGTTCCGTGTTCTGTGATGTCATTTAGGCAAATGTGCTATTTCGGCTCCTGATTTCTGATTTCTGTTGTTCGATGTTCGATGGCTCTATGCTGTCATTTGGGTTACAAATTCATTGCCGTGTTCCTACTAGGAGATGAAATATGGCGGAAATAGCCCCTTGACGCGTTTGCGCACTAACTTGTGCTCAGAGACGGCGTCGTTTTATTTGTTGTCCAACAGCAGTTCTAAGCATTTGTTTTAATTCAAGTCATAGAAATGAGGAAAAAAAGCAGTTTTTTCTGGATAAAAATAAATTGATGGGAAAATCTGTGTTCAGTTTTGTTTGTCGCACAACACTATAAAATGACATCGATGATAATTGTCAAATGCTAAATCTTCACTGAGATGTTTATAATAATACATCTTCACTATCAATCCATTGAGTTTCTGTTTTTATTCAATTTAATAGTAATTTTTCCCTACACTAGTAGGTATTGTAGGTACTTCTTCACAATATTACCTGCACGAAATCGTGTCGTCCTATGAGGGCTGTGTTACAGGATGGCCCACTATGAATTTCTGGAAAATAGCTGAAGCTGTAGTATATTAATTTGGAAAGCCATATTATCGAAAATATTACAAGAAAATGCATGGATTTGTTTTTTTTTTAATTCACAGTGGGTCCAGATATCTGTATTCAAAATGAACAAGTTACAAAGGGACAGGTATGATATGAATCTTGAAATGAAAAAAGCAAATGAAATTGGAATTATATATATTACTAAAAACAATAACATTGTTATACCCATATTCCACTTGTTTTAATTATTTTTCCCACAATAAATATCAACTTGATGAATACAAAAAAATCATTGATGACTGAAAAGTACTAGTTTGCTTAATTTCTTCCTAATTAAATCACCTTTTATTTCATAGCTCTGTGACTTTGCTAAATTAAAGAGCCTTATTTTCAAATATGAAACGCATAGAGATTTTATTATTCTAGTCTTATGATTCTCAGATAAGATCAAAAATTCCTTATTATGATCATCAATGTCTAAAAATAAAGGACGATGCATAATTTCACCATAAACACTTGAAATGAAATAATTTAAGAATTGGGTTTCCCTTGGAATTTTGTTCTCAGTCACAGATAGTACATTCCTCAGTTTGCTCTCCACCAATGTACATACTTTTATGCTATCATCAGAAGGTACTATCAAATTACCCCACTTTTTTCTCAAGAGGAGTGATAAATAATCCCCTTTATTGGTATCATGAGATTGTGGAGCTTCAATACAAGTTGGACACTTGATCAATTTTATAGCCATTTTGATAGCATATCCTGTTACATAGGCTACAACATTCGTAGATATATCACTCAAGGAAGGGTTGATTGGCATACTATAGTCATGATCATGTAAATAGGATTCCTCAACTTCCAATGAATACTTCCTGATTATATGAATATCAGTAGAGTCTAATGGTATGGTTGTCCTATTGGAATGTGTAGTATACAACACATTTGTTGAATCTTGAGCCACACAGTTTCCATTCATGTTCTTGATGTCATGATGTAATAACAGTCTTTTATAACTGCGGCAAAACTGTAAAGCTGAAGGATTATTATTCCAACCATTTCTGGACCTGTAGATGGGAAATATATTGGTTAACAGAGAAATATAATGGTTAACAGAGAAATATAATATGATAATAAAGATCCAGATAAAGATTGACCAAGTTTTGTAGGCCAGTCATAATATTAATAATAATTATCATTATTATTATTATGACTGGCCTACAAACTTGGTCAATCTTTATAATTCAATTCAATTCAATTTTATTCATTGAGTAAAAATACACATGTTCATGGAACGAAATTAATTATAAATATAATTCGAATCCAATCTTCTTCACATAGGTTAGCTACCTGTGTGTGAAAAAGATTAAGTATTCATGTAAAAAAAAACATCTTGGTTTCTTTATAATCTAAATATGTAAATATTTAAATCGAATTTAAATAATTGAATAAAATAATAAAGTTTAAAAAGAGAAAATAAATGAAAAAAGAAAACAAATAAAAAGTTTTGAAAACATTAAAAATCATTGAAATTATTGAAAAAATATTTTAAATAATTAAAAAATGTTAAAAAAGATCATCAATTTTGTTTGCATTTCCCATAATCCATATTTTAATTTTATTTTTGAATGTTTTTATATTCAAACATCTCAAACTCATTGGAATTTTATTAATAATAATTATTATTATTATAACAATAATACCAATGTTTGGTAAAAGTCCAAAATGCTCATAATGATAATAATAATAATGATAATAATGATAATAATGATAATAATGATAATAATGATAATAATGATAATAATGATAATAATGCGATAATAATGATAATAATGATAATAATGATAATAATGATAATAATGATAATAATGATAATAATGATAATAATGATAATAATGATAATAATGATAATAATGATAATAATGATAATAATGATAATAATGATAATAATGATAATAATGATAATAATGATGAGAATGATAATAATGATAATAATGATAATAATGATAATAATGATAATAATAATACCTAATACTGCAGTAGAATAATTCCAAATGATCCTGGCTCAGTTTATATGTGAGCAAATATTTCAACTTGGCATCAGCAGATTTGATGTGGGCTTCATATATTCCAATAATTGATTTGATTGTCAATATAAATCCGAGAAATGGTGTTTTCTTAGTAGTTGATACAAGTGGTTTACCCTGTAGATCTTTGCAATTCAAGAAATAATGAATTGCATCTTCAAAGACTGGCAACCACAAATCCTCATTCTGGATTCGAATAGGCATTTTCATCCTTACTGTCATGGGAGTCCTTGAATTACAAAGATCAAAAACTTTATCCACAAGTCGAATGAATCTTATTGTGGCAGCAGCATCTGCAAATCTTTGATCTTCGATATCAACCATGAGGAATTCTATAGCACTAGCCACACTATCACTCAGAGTCTGAACTGCCAAATTAACCTGAAAACAAAGAGAAACTAATAAATATTTTTTTCCTGAAGATTTTGAGAAGCCAGTTTGAAATGTGGCAATAATAAATGAAGATATTATTTTGAAAGTTGTATTGAATAAGGGTAGGGACCTTCATCTTCTGTTTCTCCCATTCCATATGAGCTTTTTTAAGCTTTGTTCCAAGACGAAGCCCTTCTTGTTCTTGAAGCTCGTGTAACAGAGTTATATACTTGAAGTCTACAATACCACCATCAGGGTCCACAAATTTATTCAATACTGCCCAATTATTTCTGATTAATTTCATCATGTGACAGGCATCAAAAACTATAAATATTTTCGTTGCATCAACAGGGTGCAGAAAATATGGTTGAATGTTATTCAAATCTTTGAATTTTGCACCAAGTTCACTCATCATCGTGAAGTTTGCACTTGGTCCATCAGATGTTAGTGATGTAACAATTACATCACATTCATGTACCATCTTCAGTGCTTCACGTACGATATTGGCCTTCTCTGCCCCATTCAATGATTTGGCCAGAAAAAATGCAATTGATAACTTCCACTGTCCATTAAGGGCAACCAGCATCAAAACCAGAACTTCAGAGGCCTGATCTGTGAGGTCATCAAATTTCAAGTTGGACCCAAAATCAACATAACCCCAAGATCTTTCACCTACAAAATCAACATGCTTTTTTATGCTCATTTCATCCAGCATCAAACTGCATAGTGTGGAGTAGCCTTTGTTTTTGTTCTCTAATACTTTCTCTTTCAGAGAGTCGAAGGCAGGCTGAGAAAATCCTGGTTCACAAGAAATGTTACTCAACCAACTTCTTATGACTCTTTGGCTAGGTAATGATAAATTGAAAGTTTTTCTCACATATTCATAAGCTTTACTGGAATAGAATTGCAATGTCATTGCAAAACTTCTCAGTGTTGCATCATATTTTTGTCTTCCAACTTTTCCCCTCCTAGAATTTGTGAGCATTCTTTTCATCAATGCTAGAGACACTCCAGAAAAAGATTTCTCAGATTCAGATTTCAGATTCAGATTTATTCAGATACCATAAGTTACAGAATATTTTGATACAATGTTGTCATTATGTTTCCACTTCAAAAACAAGTAATCCACCTAAGCAATCGAGATGCTTGTATCGTAGCATTACGTTATTTTTGAGTGGTCTATGGATGAATTCGATGTAAGCGAACAGATCGTGAAATTAGGTCAGTTTATCAAGATTTAAGAATAAAGATTAAAAAGATAGAATGGTAAAAAGAAAGAGAGAAATAAAAAAAAGAAATACAATAAAACGACAACTTTAGGAATCTATATAGCGAACGCGAGAGGTGAAAGTAATACATATGCTGGGATTTATTGTGAGAAAGTGAAGCTAGAGATTTCAGCTTTTTTTTTATTACAATTTTTTTTTATTATCGAAAAATTTTCAATATATTTTCATCCTTATACTGGAATATGAATTGTTTGATTGCAATTTTGTATTTTGCCAAACGGTTAGTGATTTTGATATGATTTGGTAACAAATTATGTAATTTTGGTCCATAAAAAAAAATAAATCTTTGTGTATGCGTTTTCCTAAATATTGGTAAGACAATTGAATTATTTTCGACAAATCTGGTGTGCCTCAATTTGGGAGTGTCATATTTGTCTTTATTGTGAAACATCCAAATTAAACATTGGTAGACATAAAGTATAGAACATGCACCAGGACTCAACAAATCTTTTCTTTTGATATCTTGAACAACATCATTCAAATGACCTTCTTCCTGAGCCTTTTGATCTTCTGTTTTTCAACTTTATGTTGATATATGTTAGGAGCTTGATTCTAGAATTTTGTGTCTTCAGTTTATCACTAACTTTCTCAATTGTAGTGCTGTCATAAAAATCACATTAAATGTATTAAATATTATGAAATGTCCATGGACTTGTTTTTTATTCCTATTTTTTTTTCAAGAACTGTTGAATTGTTTTTTTCAATTAATCTAAAGAACACTAAGTAATCATAAGGAAATGTACACACCTGTATGTATGAATTTTTTTAATTAGCCTCCTATTTCTTTTAGGAGTATGCTTCAGTCCAGCACTATCAGTTGAACTGGAAAGCCTGAAAAAAAAAATGCATTCACTAGTATTTTCTAAAACAATGTTACACATGGTAAGAGGCAAACACAAAACCAAACAGGAGTTAAGTATATGGACTTCTACACTATTGTTACACATTTTTTAATAATAGGTATCAACTTATCTACCTATAGATTACTTTTTCATGATATTTCATATCCAAATGAAACATAAATACAAGCTTGAATTAAATAATCAGCTTCAATATATTGAGGTGGAAGGCAGTTATAGTCGAGGTTATAGTAGGTATTTCATCAGGAAGTATTTTGGTAAAAAATTATTGAATATTATAAGTTATATACATACTGTTCTTTCATGTGCTTTGGGATATGAACAACTTCTGCTTCATAATTATTACTAGGTTGTTTATTCATGGATGTGGAAGGTTGTTCTTGTTCCAACATATCATGGTGTTTCCTATAAAAAAATACTCCATCAGAATGTTTCATTTTGTAGTGCTTGAGTTAACAGCAGTATCATCATTTCCAAAAGTTAATTTGCATGCTATGATAAAAGAAATCTGTTTTATAACAACTAGTAGGTATGAAAACAAATCAGGGAATCTGGAGATTTTAATCAAAGTAATCACATACCTTGCAACTTTTTTTTTCGGGGGTTCAGAAGAAAGAATGTCAGTTGATTTCCTTTTGATTATGAAATGTTTGGGCACAGCTTTTGGTTTGAGCCTTACTCTGCCATGTTCACTATCAGGAAACACAACATCTGATGCATCAAAATGTTTGGAACAAAGAAGATTCCTAGAACTTATATCCTTATCAGGTATTCCCAAGGCTTCAAGCCATAGTTCCTTCCTGGAACCAGAGCTAAAAAAACAAAATAAATTAAAGCATGTTTTGGTTTAAAAATTTTCCAAGCCGGGTCTGTTTAGTAACCTAAAAAAAGGATTACTTACCGAAAATAGTAAATATTTGGGAGTTTACCACTGCTTTGGCAAGACCAAATGAAACATCTTTCAGGCATGATGATAACACTTCAAAAACGTAGAAAAAAATCTAGGGTAAAAAGGAAAAAACTGAGAAATTGTAATTAAACAACAAATAAACAATGTCATTGACAAATAACATTTACTAATGCATGCTAATGCGCAAACTCATCAAGGGGTTATCAGCGCCATTTTTGTTGTCCTTGTAGGAACAGAATCATAACACTGTTTTTCCTGTAACGGTCCACTTGAACCTTACATAAACTTGAGTGACCCTTCTACTATTCATTTTTTTTTCAGTGCAATCAGTTCGGAGTAACACTCAGTATGCATCGTATTTTCAACAGAGAAATAATAATTCAGCATTAATTTGTCGGGACAACCTGTATATAACTTTCATCTTCTTCCTGTGATTGTGATCGAGTCATACGTGAAGATGCTGATATGCTTCCCTGCTAAGAGTTTCACTTGTGGATGTGTTTATCTTATTCTTATTTTTGTCTACAAACTCACGACTTCTTCTTCTATTTATAATAATTAAAATATCAACATAGAGAATTCACTTCTATATGATTGCCTCACCTGTGTTATTAAAACAGTGTGGACAATCGATGTCACGTTAAATACAAAGTCACTAGATAAGGCCAATTTACATAGCACTCAATTAGACCCAGCGCTCTGATTTCTTAGTGTTCTGTGTCTAAGTTCGACGGTGTAATCTTGACCCCGCCGAAATTCGAGCAAGATTGACGGAGATCGTTCTCTCTCGACTGGCGCTTGGCAGAGCAACAAGTAAATTATTTTACCGTCTTTCGAAATGCCAATTATATTGGAAATAGGATTAAAACCTATAGGTATGTAAAATATGATATAAGGTTAATTTTTAGCCATTTGATAATGTTCACACAATTATAAAAGTATAAGAAAACACATCGATCAACGTGGTATTCTTTTCAGGCCTTTTTGATTTCCACTGGAGCCATTTTTGTTAATATGCAATATGCACTTGCGCGCATGACATGTCGTCATGGCGGCAATTTAATGATAACCTAACCGTCCTAACCTGTTGATGTTTTGGTTACAATAATGATAATGTGAATTATATTTCACAATTGGGACTTCCCAGATAACACACATACATCCATTGGATGTCCATTTTGAATCCATTAGGTAGCCGGATGTCCATGGATGTCCAATGGACATCCATTGTGTATATGTACAATGGACATAGAGATTTTTACATACAATGGACATCCATTTTGTAGTTGTACAATGGACAACGAAATTTTTACAGCCAATGGATATCCATCATACTTATCCAATGGAAATCGTTTCGCAAAGTATGTATGTGTCATTTATGACTCTTCTATTTCAATTGAAATATTTTTACCAATAATATATAATATATTATATATGAACATTAATCACGGACAACTTCGCACTCGGTACTATTTTTCAAGATTTTATACGTCTCATCATTTTTGTAGGTTACGTACCTATATATAGAGGTAGGTACTTATTTTGAAGTTGATTTTCATCCAATTTCAATTTTAAACTATTTAGGCCGTGCAAATAAGATCGATATGGGCAAATATTATACGGCGGGTTTCTTTCGAAAAAGATGAATCACCCTGTAACACTTTTGATAAGGGCCGTGTAAAATCTTTATTGCGGCACTAAACTTCAGCAAATTGCATTTTCTCTCGATGTGAAATACCGTGAATACGAGATACTTGCTATAATATTTATAACAGCTCAGTGGTCCAGAGGTTAGCGTTGTGATCCACGAGAGCGGGGTCCGGAGTTCGATCCCCTCAAAGGACAACTTTTTTTTAATTTCTACGTTCTGGCTGGACAAAATTTGGATATCCAATGGAAATCCAATGTATTCCTGATGAGTATCCAATAAACTTATCATTGGAATGGACATAAGTTGGATTTTTGGTAGACATCCATTAGAGTTCTGATGTGTATACAATGGTATTTCAAATGTAATGGACATACGATGGATCTTCATTGGGAATCCATTGGATGTCTGATGAGTATCCAATAGACTTCCAATGGAAAGGACAAATATTGGATGTCCAATGGAAATCCATCAGATGTCTAATGGAAAGCCAATGGACTTCCAATGTATGTCCAAACTGTTGGACATGTATTATCCAATGGATGTCCATTGGACAAATACTGGACAATGCCGTCCATCCAATGGATGTCCAGGGTATCCATAGCTGGACATCCATTTTGTCCAATGGATTCACTTGTGTTGTCTGGGTTATGGTTCGATGCCTCCCAAATTTCAACCCATATTATTGCTAATGGGGCAATAACAAGTGTTCGTCAGCTGTTGGAGTTTGTTGCCTATTTTGTTTATGTTTGGATACCATGTATATGAAAAAACTGGATACCATTTGCTGATGCAATTTATGGAGTATGAGGAAGCCACCCATACAGTTAATGGTTAATTTTGAGTAAGAGTATAATGATGGATGACTCTCAGTGAGTACTACTTGTGATGTAATTTTTGATTACCATTGAGGAGTTGAAGACATAGATCTTCACTAGCGTCTTACTTTGTTTTCCTTGTAATAAGTGTTCTCCTATTTGTGAGAAACGAAATAACAGCTGCTATTTCCTTTCGTAGGAAACCTAGGTACTTTTTTACATTTATTATTCCCAGTCACCTGGTGACTTATTATTATCACTTGCTAGCCACAGTGAGGCTGTCATAGATTTAATTTCACTAACATTACATCTTTTGGCATTGCCTAGAATAGAGTTGAAACACTCACCTATTCATTGATCAAATTTCACTAACATTGTAACCTTAAGTAATCTATTGAATTTCAATTTAATCATTACAATCAATCATTTCATTAACATTAATTGTAGTAAACATTGACTTATTACACACTGCGTGTAAGCACTTCTAACAACATCATTTAGGTAATTATATGCATGGTTTTCAAAAGGTATAGTTTGATATTTTTGTTCTGTCCTATCCTAATTCTTCTCAGTTAACTCTGAGTGGCGCCCATAGTTTGCTTTACAGATAACATCTTGTAGAAAAACAAATAGAAAATAATTTTCTCAAAATCCCACGACCGCTCTACGACTATAAAGGCCACCGTGCATTGAGGCTTTAATTTCTTTTTGTGAAGAAATTTTCAAGCGGGTGAAGAGTCGAGTAAATCATGTACTAGGTCGATTATGTAGAATACCTAAGGATTCAAGTCATGTTGAAGTTGTAAATTTTCGGGGAGATAATATTATATTAGTTAGTACTCTTGAGGAAGATTTAACCGAAATTCGGGATCAATATTTGAAAGGACAAACAGTAAACCAACCCAACTCGGCTCAAGCACTGTCAGTAAACACTTTTGCTAGTAGATCAGTACCAGTTTACAAATGGGGTATTACTTTTGATGGGACTCTTAGGAATGGTTCCCTTAGGTCATTTTTACACCGTGTTGATGAGTTACGTACTGCACGGAATTGTACAAAACAGGATTTGTTTCAATCATCTTCAGATTTATTTGATGGTATTGCGCGAGAATGGTTCAGATCTCAGTCTCGACAAAATCGTTTTAACTCTTGGGATTCATTAGTAGACGCCCTCAAGAGAGACTTTTTGCCATCAGATTATGATGATCAACTTTGGGAAGAAATTCGCCATAGAACTCAAGGTCAAGATGAACGGATTGTAGTTTATTTATCTCTGATGGAGAATTTGTTTAGTTGCTTGATAGATGTCCCACCTGAGAGAGAAAAGTTGAAAATCATCAGGAAGAATATTTTACCTCGTTATCAATCACACTTGGCATTGCAGTCCATCGACAACATAAGTCAACTTTTGGAAATATGTAGAGCTTTAGAGGATGCAAACGTAGTCCAAGCCAGATATCAACCTCCACCTAAACGAAATATTTCTACACTTGAACCAGGTTTAGCTTATCATTCTTCAGGAAATTCTGGCCATCAATGTTGTTGCAATCCTAGTAATATTAATAACAATAATCCAGGTACCAGCTCAAATGTTGATTCTAGTATTCAGATTAGGAATGAGAGATATTCTAATAATAATAATTACCGTGGTAATAATAGAAGTTATGGACATAGACATTTTAACAATAATAATTCTCAGAAAAAATTTTCAAGTGATAATACTAATAGACAGGTTGCTGTTATGCAGGAAAATAATGTTCAGCCGGATAATCGTAATTTCAGAGAGACTAATCGGCGCAAGGCACCCTATTGTTTTGGTTGCGGTAAACCTGGTGTCATACGTCCTAATTGTCCGTTGTGTTCAAAAAACGATCAAAGGGGAAGCGCAAGATAGGCCGGTGCTCTCCCAATGATTCTTCAATGGCCTACTATTGTTGTAGTATTGAAACTCCACAATTAAATGTCAGATCTTATCCTAATAGAATTTTTCTTGCTTCTAAAATAAAATCACCCTCTAGCAATGAATGGAAATCATGGTTGAATGTTGTTAGACAAATGTACATAACTAAAGTTGTAAATAGTAATTCTTCGAAATTAAGAGAGACAAATACGGTTTTTGTGAATAAAGCAAATGATGACAGACCTTATGTTGCTGTACATATTTTTGGCAAACGGATTATTTGTTTAGTAGGTGGATAGTGGTGCAAGCCATAGCGTCATAGGAGGACCTGGTATGGACTTGTTGGAAGTTTTTGGTTTACAAATTCTAGATTGTGCTGACTCAAGTATTAACACAGCTGATGGAGCTGCTCAAACAATTTCAGGTTATGTCAACTTGCCAATTGAAATTGATAATACAGTGAAACTTCTGAAAATCTTGGTTGTACCTTCTGTTTCACATAGCTTCATATTAGGGTCAGACTTCTGTAGAAACTTCAATGTTACTCTAGATTTTAATAGTAATTCTTGTTATATTGGTCAGAATCGACTTACAGTAGAAAATCCGAATATTGGTGAGATAAATGTAATAAATCGTATTCAATCTAAGTCAGAATTACAAAGTAATCAGTTATTACAGTTAGAGAAAGTAATAAATAAATTTCAAATCCAAATTAGGCAGAACAGACAAGATTGTTCATAAAATTGATACTGGTAATGCAGAACCAATCAAGCAAAGGCATCATTTGATGAGTCCGTATAAACTAGAGATCCTTAATAAGGAATTGAATAAAATGTTGGAACTCGGAGTAGTACGTCCTTCTAGAAGTCCATGGTCAAGTCCAGTATTAATAGTGGAAAAAACAAACGGAGAACCTCGATTCTGCTTCGACGGTAGGAAGTTAAATTCTGTCACCAAGAAATGTGCCTATCCATTACCTATTGTTGATCACATTCTTAGGAAATTATCTGGTTCACAATATCTCAGTAGTATTGACCTTAAATCTGCTTTTTGGCAAGTTCCTTTAGAACCTAGCTCATGTGAAAAAACGGCATTTGTTGTACCCGGTCGAGGACTTTTTGAATTTGTTGTGATGCCCTTTGGACTTTGCAATGCTGCGCAAACGCAACAGAAATTGATGGATACAATCCTTGGTCCTGAATTAGATCCTTTCTGCTTTGTATATTTAGATGACGTCATTATTGCGACGCCTACCTTCGAGAAACATATCGAAATTTTGAGTTCTGTATTCGAGAGACTTGAGAGTGCCAAGTTGACAATTAATTTGGAGAAATGTAATTTCTGTCGTCCAAGTTTAAGATATTTAGGGTTTATGGTAGATCGTGAGGGATTACGAAATGACCCCGATAAAATCAAATCAATGTTAGAGTATCCAGTACCCAAGACAGCTACGGAGGTTCAACGTTTCATAGGTCTAATTAGTTATTACCGTCGATTTGTAAAAGATCATTCATCTTTAACAGCACCTATTACTGCTTTACTTAAAGGTCGTCGTAAGTCACAGAAAATTCAGTGGACAGACGAAGCCAACACAGCTTTCTGTCAGGTTAAAGAAGCTTTGGTATCAGCACCAATTCTTGCCTCTCCAGATTTTTCTCGTGAATTCACTTTGCAGTGCGATGCTTCAAATGTAGGTGTAGGCAGTGTTTTAACTCAAAATATCGATGGAAAGGAGTTTATAATCGCTTTCGCATCTCGATCTTTATCTGATTCTGAAAAGAAGTTCACGACTACCGAAAAAGAGTGTTTGGGCATATTGTTTGCTGTAGACAAATTTCGTCCATATATAGATGGAGTACATTTCAAGGTCATAACCGACCACGGTTCACTGTTGTGGTTAAGTAATTTAAAAAACCCTACAGGTCGTCTTGCTCGTTGGGCAATGCGCCTAAGCATGTTTGATATGGAAATTATCCATAGAAAGGGAGTCTTGAATATACTTCCTGATGCACTTTCTAGAGCTCCTCTAGAGGTAAACGTTATCACAATTTCACAAAATGATGTTGAGGCAGATGTATGGTACTCCACATTAATTGAAAAAGTTTTAAGTTCTCCGGAAAAATACCCAGATTTTGATGTTCGTGGTGGTGTTTTATACAAACATGTTCCACTTGAACTTGGTTTTTCCACGAATTTCCCCGAATGGAAATTAGTTGTTCCTAAGCAGCAAAGGCTGTTAGTTTTCAAGAAATGCCATGATGATCCTCAATCCGCGCACCTTGGTGTATATAAAACGGTTAATAGAATCCGTGAATTATATTTTTGGCCTCGCATGTTACAGGATGTAAGAAAATATGTGAGACATTGTCACGTATGTAGCGAACTAAAGGTAAGCTCTTCTGCTCGCCCAGGATTTATGGGACAGCCCAAGAAAGTCAACTTTCCATGGCAGTATGTGTCAGTAGATTTGCTCGGACCTTTACCTCGTTCTAGAAACGGATATTCTTACGTTCTATTAGTATCTGACTACTTCTCAAAATTTTCCCTTGCGTCAGGCAACAACGCCTCAAATTGTCAAATTCATTGAGGAACAAGTAATTTTGATTTACGGTGCTCCACAAGTTTTAGCTTGCGATAACGGTGTATAGTTCACAAGCAAAATTTTTAAGCAACTTGCGGATAGTTATGATATTAAAATTTATTATAATGCGCGGTATCATGCACAAGTTAATGCTGTTGAACGTGTCAATAGGGTACTTGAGACTGCTATTAGATCTTATATAAAAGATAATGATCATCGTGATTGGGATAAGGAAATCCACAAAATAGGTTTCGCATTAAGGACAGCTGCTCATGAGGCAACTGGGTGTTAGTCCAACCACTTTAAATTTTGGTAGATATGTTCCGGCAAAAGGAAATTACTATGGGAAAATTGAATCTTTGAAAGACTTTGATCTGAATGATATCAATCGTGTAAATTATGGTGATGAGATTGAAAAACTTCCTCAATTATACCTCGATGTTCGACGAAAGCTAGCTGAAGCTTATTCAAAAAATTCCAGATGTTTATCACAGAGGTGATCGTGTCTGGAAAAGGAATTTTGTTCTTTCAAATAAAAGTGAGAACTTCGCCTCAAAACTAGCTCCAAAATTTCTTCTTTGTACTGTCAGTAGAGTTATTTCAAAATTAGTTTATGAACTGATAGATTCTGATGGAAAAAACTTAGGCAAGTTCCATGTGAAAGACTTGAAGCCTTATTTTGGCCCGGAATCACCACCTGATGGTGAATAGACGGAATAAGTGTGTGTGTGTATCGAATGAATGTGGCAACGAATGTAGAATGAATGTATTGTATGAATCTTATTCAACGTCTAGTCGTTCAGTAACAGCATGAATTCCATCAGTAGTTTTTTTGTATCAGATTGTCTCTACAATATATCAGTATCAAGGTATATTGTTGATTTTTTGAGTTAATAGTCTCATCCAGATAAAATTATGCTGAGGTGTGCTTTTGAATCACCGTCACCTAGGATTGCTTAAATCTGATTTCGATACCGTATGTATTCAGGAAACTTTTCTTATCGTGAATGTCGGACATTCAAAACAAGGATTAGCGAGTCGGTCAGCAACGACAGATGAGCTGGTCTGGTGATTGACTGGTTTACCAGTTTAATTACACCTTTAATGGTCTAAGGTTGTGTTAGATGTGATTCTACCAGCCGCACAATCCTGAGATATTACTTCTCAACCTAGCAACCAGTAGATGAATTTTACAAAAATATTTTCACTGCGTTCAATATTTTTTTGTGAGGAGAGGGGATGTGTAACGGTCCACTTGAACCTTACATAAACTTGAGTGACCCTTCTACTATTCATTTTTTTTCAGTGCAATCAGTTCGGAGTAACACTCAGTATGCATCGTATTTTCAACAGAGAAATAATAATTCAGCATTAATTTGTCGGGACAACCTGTATATAACTTTCATCTTCTTCCTGTGATTGTGATCGAGTCATACGTGAAGATGCTGATATGCTTCCCTGCTAAGAGTTTCACTTGTGGATGTGTTTATTTTATTCTTATTTTTGTCTACAAACTCACGACTTCTTCTTCTATTTATAACAATTAAAATATCAACATAGAGAATTCACTTCTATATGATTGCCTCACCTGTGTTATTAAAACAGTGTGGACAATCGATGTCACGTTAAATACAAAGTCACTAGATAAGGCCAATTTACATAGCACTCAATTAGACCCAGCGCTCTGATTTCTTAGTGTTCTGTGTCTAAGTTCGACGGTGTAATCTTGACCCCGCCGAAATTCGAGCAAGATTGCCGGAGATCGTTCTCTCTCGACTGGCGCTTGGCAGAGCAACAAGTAAATTATTTTACCGTCTTTCGAAATGCCAATTATATTGGAAATAGGCCGATTAAAACCTATAGGTATGTAAAATATGATATAAGGTTAATTTTGAGCCATTTGATAATGTTCACACAATTATAAAAGTATAAGAAAACACATCGATCAACGTGGTATTCTTTTCAGGCCTTTTTGATTTCCACTGGAGCCATTTTTGTTAATATGCGATATGCACTTGCGCGCATGACATGTCCTAACCTGTTGATGTTTTGGTTACAATAAAGATAATGTGAATTATATTTCACAATTGGGACTTATGGTTCGATGCCTCCCAAATTTCAACCTATATTATTGCTAATGGGGCAATAACAAGTGTTCGTCAGCTGTTGGAGTTTGTTGCCTATTTTGTTTATGTTTGGATACCATGTATATGAATAAACTGGATACCATTTGCTGATGCAATTTATGGAGTATGAGGAAGCCACCCATACAGTTAATGGTTAATTTTGAGTAAGAGTATAATGATGGATGACTCTCAGTGAGTACTACTTGTAATGTAATTTTTGATTACCATTGAGGAGTTGAAGACATAGATCTTCACTAGCGTCTTACTTTGTTTTCCTTGTAATGAGTGTTCTCCTATTTGTGAGAAACGAAATAACAGCTGCTATTTCCTTTCGTAGGAAACCTAGGTACTATTTTACATTTATTATTCCCAGTCACCTGGTGACTTATTATTATCACTTGCTAGCCACAGTGAGGCTGTCATAGATTTAATTTCACTAACATTACATCTTTTGGCATTGCCTAGAATAGAGTTGAAACACTCACCTATTCATTGATCAAATTTCACTAACATTGTAACCTTAAGTAATCTATTGAATTTCAATTTAATCATTACAATCAATCATTTCATTAACATTAATTGTAGTAAACATTGACTTATTACACACTGCGTGTAAGCACTTCTAACAACATCATTTAGGTAACTATATGATGGTTTTCAAAAGGTATAGTTTGATATTTTTGTTCTGTCCTATCCTAATTCTTCTCAGTTAACTCTGAGTGGCGCCCATAGTTTGCTTTACAGATAACATCTTGTAGAAAAACAAATAGAAAATAATTTTCTCAAAATCCCACGACCGCTCTACGACTATAAAGGCCACCGTGCATTGAGGCTTTAATTTCTTTTTGTGAAGTTACGCCACATTCCCTTCTCGTGGATGAGACTTGATGAGTGATATCGGTCATGCGCATAACTCCTTTCTCTTGCACGCCTGATCTAGGAGAGAGAGATAACAATATAGTGGGGATTCTTCCCGGAAAATCTGGACCTGATTTTTGGGATTCTTATTTTGGTGACTGGCTACAGTAGAACGTAAGATAGGATCGGAGTATTTTATTCCGTTGAGTATCGCTTATCGTATTTAATTCATTTGTCCACTACTGGTGGGATCAAGAGAGACTTCTTTCACTTCATTCTGGATTTGGAGTTCAGAAAATCTCGAAAGAGAATTATTGTGTCTTCGTTCGACGGCCATCTTCATCACCACACACCATCCAAAGGGCTTCTTGAGGTACCTGGAATTCTTGAGGTACTTGGAATTCTCGAGGTACTTGGATTTTTGATGAACTTATTGGACTTCCTGGTTTACTTGGAGTTTTTTGGTCAACCTACATGATCTAGTCTAAGACTATCAAGTTGGAGTTACAAGTTTCGTCCCCTGTATGATTGATTTCTTGGTTGTCAAACAAGGAGTCCAACTAGCTAGCTGCTGACTGCTTGCCTGCAGTAGTCACCATAGAATCTACAGCATCTTACTGCTTTGAGCCATCCTGGACTGTACTATTTAGAAGATGGTAGTATAAGTGGGAACATAACACATTAAACTAAGATCCTGCTCTCTGGTAAGCGTCTTATAGGTTATTTTGGGGCACTACTACCTGGATATTGCGAGATCTATTAGAATTATATCATCAGTCTACTGGGAGTTTACCATCAATCTACAAAAGTTTTAATAAATAGGCCATTCTTTTTATTAGGTGGAAGTTCTATGTGAGCTGAGGTGATCACCAAGGTATAGTCAACAGTACTGTGTTATACAATATTTCTTATCAGTGGGGGAAAACCCAACTGCTTGTAAAGTATAAAAAGGGGCCAAATTCGTAACTGCAACACCAGAACAGCACCTGTGTTGTGTTTTATTAAATTTATTGATTGAACACTCTACCACTTTCATTCACACCAACCTTACTCGCCCCACCGTCCACTGAGCAGTCAGTGTTCTATTCCTTCGGAATGAATGGGGCACTTTAAACACTAAATTTTATCACAAACCTCATTATATTTAGCCTACCCAGCAAGGTTAAAGGGATAACAACCATTCCCTTTTGAAGAAACTTCACAGCCACCTCTTACCCTTCAAAAATTTAGTAATAAATTGCGCCCAAATTGAATCAACCTACCTCAGTTAGTTACAGGGTGGATAAGGTGGAGTGATCAATATTATTATTATTATTAATATACTTTATTTCAAAAAAAGGTTTACATTTTATATAAAACATATAACAAAGAATGAAACAGTGTCACAAAACATAGAAAATAAATAAATAAGTTTGAATTTAGATATTTACATTCAAATATTCATCTATAGAATACGGTTCTAGTTCAGTAAGCCAGTTCTTCAGATGATTCTTGAATTTTTTCACACTATCAATCACTTTCATTTCATTTGGTAATCTATTGAAAAATCTAATTGCTGAATAATTCGGATGCTTTTCTGTTGAAGTCAACCTATGTGTTGGAAAAGTGAAATTACTGTTCCGAATGGGGTATCTGTTATTACTATTTTGTGTGAAATTCATTTTATTTTTATACAGATGCATGACACATTCATAAATATATAGACCAAATACGGTCATTATTTTATTTGATCTGAAGGTACCTCTGCACGTTTCAACATATTTCATATTGTATAATGATCTTATAACCCTCTTCTGGATCTGGAATATTTCCTTAGTTTGACTGCTCGATCCCCAAAATATTATGCCAAATTTTGCAGTGGATTCAAAGTTCGCATGATAGATAATTTTTAGGGACTTTTCATTCAAGTATTTACAAAGTATACGAATGCTGTATGCTATTTGGTTTAGTTTTGCTCCAAGATAGTTGATGTGTGTATCCCACTTTAAGTTTTCATTTATAAAAACACCCAAGAATTTTGTGTTACTTTCTATATTGATGTTAGTTTCGAGAAGTCTTATACTAGTTGGAGTTGTAATTCTTTGCTGTGAGGTCCGGAAAAGGATAACATGAGTTTTTTCTTTGTTGAGTAAGAGATTATTTTTTGAGAACCACTCGATCAGCTCTCATAATGAGACTTTTAGAATTTTCGCAGAGTTCTGGGTAGTTTGAACTTGAAGTTAGTAAATTGGTATCATCAGCATAGCTGGTTATCAGGCTGTTATCGTTGTTTAATATTGATATTATGTCATTCATAAAGATTGCAAATAAAATTGGACCTGTAATACTTCCCTGTGGAATCCCTATTCTGTATTCTTTTATGTGTGACTTAGTGATTTTACCTTCATGCATAATTTTTACTCTTTGTTTTCGATCTAATAGGTATGACTCAAACCATTTGAATGCATTGCCACGGATTCCATATTTCTCAAGTTTTGATAGCAAACAATTGTGGCTCAAGCAGTCATAAGCTTTAGACAAGTCTAAGAAAATTCCTAGCAAAATCTCATTTTTTTCAAAAGATTCTATTATTTTTTCTGTAAATTGAATAATAGCAGTTTGTACAGATCTTCCTTTGATATAACCATGCTGATGCAAGTTTATTAGGTTACAGTGATTCATAAAGTTCATTAGTCTAGTGCACATGGCCGTCTCAAAAAGTTTCGAGAATGAAGGCAAAACACTGATAGGTCTATAGTTCTCATATAATTCATGATTTCCTTTTTTATGAATCGGTGTTATCAATGAGATTTTAAGTTGTTCAGGAAATATTCCATATCTGAAAGAATTATTCATTATATAGCATATTACTTCAGCTACAGATTCTATACATGATTTCACTATACTGACAGGAATATCATCATCACCACAGGTGTGCTTAGTTTTGAGTTTATGTACTATATCTTTCACCTCATCTGTAGAAACTGGTTTAATGAACATTGATTGGGGATTGCTGGGAATGTTACAGACAAAATCTCTTTGATCTAGCTTATTCATCAATTTGGGGATCACTTCTAGCAAAAAGTTATTATACTGATTCGCGACGTAGGTTGGATGTCCATCAAAGGTTGAATTGGTATCGTTTTTACCTACTATTTCATTATGTACATGCCACATCGTTTTCATTTTATTATCAGACAATATGTTGGTAGTAGTGCATATTATCTTTGATTCATTTGGTTAGGAACTTGAAATCTATATTTCCCCACTGTTGAACATAAATGGTATTATTGTTTTCTGTCTTCAGATATTTTTTTTTAAGGAAATTCTGGAAAGACAGTACAGGGTAGCTCTTTTTTTTTTCGCTCATCAGATTTGGCACTCATTAGAAATGTGTAAATTATTATCTCGATTAAGAAAGTATCTCATACATTTCTGCAAAAAAAATCCCTTGTTCAAAATCAAGTTTATATTTCCAGTATACTGGGTGGTGAAACCTTGTGGACATTTTTTTTTGTTTTGCCTCATCGAGTTCACAGGGCGGTTCAGCAGAACAGTAGGTATAAGTTGAACTCTGTTTCTAGTAGTTATTGGGAAATATATATATGATATTTTCTCGAATATCATACAGGGTGATATTGAGATATTGTTTTTTGTACATTTTGTGTAAGGAGTTGAAAAAAAATCCATTTTTTTTGACATTATACAAGGTCGGTATACTTACAGTACTTACAGTTGGAATCATTCAGCGTGATTCTGCATTGTGGTTCAACTTGTTGGGATACTTGTATTGGATTTCGATTTTTTTTTCCTGCTGGGAAAGCGAGGAAACTGCTGTTTCACTTTACATTAATTCAAAAAAATAATCGAATAGTTTTCACTTGCTGTTAAAATAATTTGAGGATTGCTGACTTGGTAAATTTCAACTAGGATTGAATACAGGGTGATTCTTCTGGGAGACTTGGTGCCTGGTATTCTTGGACTGCGATTTTAATTTGAAGATTAATTCAAAACGGACGTCAACAGATTATTAGGAGACGAATTGACCTACGAATTATTAATTCGTAATTCGTGGTGCAGGTTTGGGAAACGGTACTGTTCAAGAAAAACATTTTTTGTTGAGACAGGCTTCGATTCGTGAACGCGAATTATGTAAGCCCTGATAGAATGCGATGTGACCTGAATAACGAGATTACAGTTTGTAGTTATGAATTAGGAGTTAATGGGAAATATCCAAGATATTAACATCGATAATTTAGAAAATGAATATAGACGTATCGGAACTCGACTTTCCCACATTAATAATCGGCTGTCAAGAATCACTTCAGAGTCTGACGAGATTGAGGGCGTTGAGGTTAAGGCAATCAATGCAAATAAGTCTGAAATTTCAGAGCAACCGGTCCAGTTGGACAATGTATCACTGATTGATGAACCAAATTGTTTATTACCAAATTCATCATCTTCACGTGGCGATCTGGAGCCGGTCCCAACAAGCTGTCATCGCCTTGGAGCATTTTCATCTGGTTCCAACAAACCCAGAGGTGTGATGATACATTTTACAACCGATTCCCTACGTAATAAAGCATTTATGAATAAAAAGCAGCTCAAAGGTTCCAATATGGTTCTTGTAGAAGATTTAACGAAACTAAGATACAATCTGATGATCAAAGCCAAAGGGAAATTGGGGAAAGAAAATGTTTGGTCACAAGGGGGAAATATTTTCGCCAAAATCGGGGAAAATAAACATCATTTGAAGCATGAAGAGGATCTTGAAAAACTATCCTGAGGTCAGAAGCAACCGTCAGTCTATATCTACGTAATATCCCGAATTCATTCAGCAATACAACTTCAATTACTTCTATAATCACTTAATATTAATTTGTACCTAACTATCATCTATCAGTATACAATTGAAATAACAAAAATAATTTATCGATATTCTTCTCTCTTTTTTTTGCTACTAAGTCAATCTTTTTTACGTTTATTTGAAATAATCACTGAATTTGGTCTGTTTTTATATTCATGTTATTCTTTTTTGTGTATAAATGAGTTTTGTTAATTTATGCCATTTGAATGTGAGATCTTTGCTATCATCCTTTCAGGAATTTAAAAATGCCGTTCAGTCTTATGACATTGTGGCGATAACTGAAACATGGCTTACTAACGACTCGAGGGATGACACTGTATCTATGGCCGACTATAATCTTTTCAGGTCTGACAGAACAAGATCTCGCGGTGGAGGTGTTGCTTTTTATGTCAATAAGAATATTTCATGTGCTAAATATGATTTTCCCTTCATTTTCGATGAAAATATTGAACAAATCTGGATTCAAATCAAAGTAAACAATCGTAAAATAGCTATAGGTAATATATACAGACCACCATCTGGAAACGTTAAGCAATTTATAAGTGATGTTGACGAGTCCCTTTCTCAAATTATACCCTCTGTGGACGAAATTATCTGTCTAGGCGATATGAACATTGATCTTCTCAAACCCGAAAATATTCTCAGCAAATGTTTTGATGTCTATGACTTTGAACAAATAATCAATGAACCCACTAGGGTATGTAATACATCGTTCTCATTGTTAGACCCCATTTTTCTATCTAATTCCAGTCTCTGAAGCACTTCTGGAGTTCTGGATGCCAGTAATATATCAGACCATAATCTTGTATTTTGTACATTAAAAATTGAAAAATTACAGCGTGACCCCAAATTTATTACCTTTAGGGATTTTAAGAATTTTCACCTTAACAGATTCCTCGAGGACTTGAATAACGCACCACTCAACGATATTTTTCACATTAATGATGTTGATGAAAAAATCTATTTTTTCAATAATGTTCTGCTCGCTTTATTTGATAAACATGCCCCAATCGGGACAGTACGAGTAAACAAGCCCAAAGCACCATGGCTCACATATCCTCTTAGAGTTATGATGAAAGAACGAGATGATGCGTTGACTAAATATAAAAGAACCATTAACTTATCTGATTGGGAGCGTTATAAAGAACTCAGAAATTTTACGTTAGCCGCAATTCGCCGCGAGAAAAAAGCATTTCATGCTCGAGTCCTCAGTACAAACAATTACAAACATCTGTGGAAAGAACTCAACCGACACGTCTTGAACAAAACATCAGTCGCTATTCCTAGTCACCTCCAGAATCCAGATGTAATCAACGATTACTTCTGCTCTGTCTTTGTTGACAAAGAGCCTGACGCCGACTTACTCCATTTCTATAATAATAATCGCTTCAATAATATTGGAATCAACTTCAACTTTGAATTTCTCACCATTTCTGAAGTTAACGACATTCTCAATAGCCTAAAATCTAATGCATGTGGATCAGACTGTATTACTCTATGTATGCTTAAGTACTGCAGCCCCTTCATTGATTGTTACTTAACCCATATTATCAATTGCTGCCTGGAAAAGGCATATTTTCCCAAAATTAAAAAGAAGCCATTGTTAAACCGCTACCCAAATCGAAAAATCCACTTACTCTCACAGATTTACGTCCTATAAGTATTTTACCAGCCGTTTCTAAAATTCTTGAAAGAGCTATTCGCGCTCAACTAACAGCCTTTATTATATCCGAAAATATTCTTCCAGACTATCAGGCAGGGTTTCGTAAAGGGTACAGTACTATTACGGCTCTACTTAATGTTAGTGATAGCATTGTAGCCAATATTGATAAAAAAAACGTCACCGCTCTAGTGTTATTAGATTTTTCTAAGGCGTTCGATACCATTAGCCACAAACTCCTTCTTTCCAAGCTTAAATATTACGGATGTTCAGCCAATGTCATAAATATTTTGAATTATTATTTGAACAACCGATATCAAAAGGTGTCATGTCAGGAGTACCTCAAGGCTCAATTCTTGGTCCTCTTCTATTTTTGTTATACACTGCAGATATTTTTTCTCAAATTAGACATTGCCGGGTACAAGCATTTGCGGATGACACGCAGTTATATCATAGAATCGCATCTTATGATATCGTAGTTTCCCAAAATCAAATAAATGATGACCTTGAAGTTATAAATACTCTGTCGAACAAACACAATTTGAAGTTGAATCCTGGCAAATGCCATGTCATGTTCTTCGGCAACATAAACCAAAGACAATATGTTAAAGATCATATGAAACTAAAGATAGGTGAACAAATACTTAAATCGGTTGACTCTGAAAAACTTTGGCATCACTTTCGATGAAGATTTGAAATTTAATGCACATGTAAAACAACTCGTGATTAAATCCTATGCCACTCTCAAAGTTCTCTATCCACATAGACAAAGCTTGTCCCCTAGTACATAAAAGCTTCTTTCCCAATCGCTTATCCTTTCAACCATCAATTATGGAGACCCTGTCTATGGTCCCTTCTTGGATTCGGCTAATCAATTTAAAATACAACGTGTGCAAAATTCTTGTGTTTGCTTCATCTTAGGGATACGTAAATTTGAACACATTTCTCAAGCTCGTACCAACCTTGGTTGGGTATCAATGTCCGTTCTCAGGGAATATAACTACTGCAACATCACTTATTCAGTATTGAAATCGAAGAAACCTGTTCCACTATTCAATAAATTGACAAAGAGGTTAGAGCTCCATTCTTTCAACCTTCGAACTAACGAAAACCTTCACATCCCTCGTCATTCGTCAGCCATGTTCAGAAAATCATTTTCCTACTCAGCTGTATTTTTTTACAACACGATTATTAAAGATCTCATGCAATACTCGAAATCCACATTCAAAAAGAAACTAAAGGCAATATTCAATATGTGATAAGAAGAATTACATTTGTATTTCAAACTATGTAGCTTGTTGTATACTACTAGTAATATCCCATCACACAATCTTATTATTTTGTCCAGTTACTCTGATTCCCATAATACATATTAGGTTAAGTGTAAGAGTAGCTTTAGCTAAACTTCGCCTACTATATGTAATATTGAAATACTAAAAAAAGTCGTTATTATTATTATTATTAAACAACGTGGAACCAACGAATGATAACGAGGACTTGATCGAGTTCCTCCAACAACCCTCTTCGAAACCAAACTCAACCAACAATACTAAGCCTAATTTCGAACCTAAATCAAAGAATGTCACTATCGTTTCCGATCACTTGGTGGAAAAATTGAAAAATATAAGCCTCGGTCAGTATAAGAATTCGAATTTATTGATGAATAAATCATAGCCAACGTTGCCAGACTTAGGTAATTTCCCTCAGACTTCCGGATTTGGTCGAGATACTAATTCTTTCAATACTCTGTGTGCCACGTTTAATTCTACGACACATCAACCATCTTTTGCTAATACCGCTCATGGATGTAACCCTTCAGCTTCAGTGTAACCCCCACAGTATAATCAGCACTGCAATCCAAACTCAGTTAAACATGAATTATCTAAATTTTTGCTCAAGTCAATCTAATATGAATCCTCCAAATGTTGTAGACCCGTACAAATTTGTCGCTTCTAAATTCGTAGATGTCAGTCGCTGGCGGTTGAGATCCGATGGAAATTCTAGCGTTAACGATTTTATTGAAAAATTAGATGAGATGCGAATCTCAAGAAATGTTTCGAAGAAGCAAATGTTTGATTCAGTGTCGGAATTATCAGAGGGTGATGCCGCTGTATGGTTTCGATTTGCTAGGCATCAGATGAGGGATTATGACGATTTTCTGGAGTCAGTTCGGGTTAGCTTTTTGCCAAGGAATTATGAAGAACGAATTCGGGATACCCTCAAACATAGAACACAGGGCGCTACAGAATCGGTAACCATTTATGTCGCGTATATGGAGAATATTTTTGCGAAATTGTCTAGTAAGCCTAGGGAAGAATCTCGCGTGAACTTTATTCGCGGAAAAATGTTACCACATTTACAGATGGCTATGGCTGGCAAAGGCATTACAACTTTAAGTTCATTGATTAGTGTCGGTCGCGAAATTGAGGAGGCAAGTTTGAGCGCTCAGGAGTATAGAGCTATGGTGGTTTAACCCAGACATTCCGTAGAACCTGGCCTCGAGTATCAGCGTAAGAGTCAGTCGAGAGTATCGATGATGGGTACCTGTCCTGACCAGCCAAATCACGACGATGGGGGTACGGTTCCTGCCGTCCTTAGGTCGGTTCCGGTACGGGAGTCTCCGGGAGCCGCTCGTTGCTGGAATTGTGGCCAACCTGGACACTTGCGCTCGGTTTGCACCCAAGCACCACGTAGGCACTGTTTCCGTTGTGGAGCTCAGAGTGTGACGGCCAGGACCTGTGTGAGTTGTTCGGGAAACGGTCAGGGAAGCCACTTACTGGTCGCACAGTGAGCTCTCGTTTGCCGCCTTCAGCGAACACATTTTCCGACAACTTACAACCGGTTCTGTCCTTCATCATGTCTCATTGCGAGGGTGACAATCGACCGTATCTGAAGATTGACGTACTGGGATTGAAATTTAAAGCGTTGCTGAATAGCGGTTGTAATAGGAATGTCTTTGGGGAACTTGACTGGACAGTGTTGCGGAACCTAGGGATCGAACTTGGTACATCTAATATTGAATCGTGTACGGTAGCTAACGATGAATCCTGTAGGGTAATCGGAGTCGCATGCATACCATTTAACTTAGAAGGAAAGGTACGGACCCTTGAGGTGTTGATCATCCCTGAACTTGCCCATACGATTATTCTCGGTGTTGACTTTTGGGTTTCAATGGGTATTATTCCGGACTTGAAGCGTGGGTGTTGAGAATTCGATCAATCTCTTCCCCAAATTAATTCAGTTAGTTCAGTTGTCCCTAAAGAGATCTTGACATCAGAACAGCAAAGCGTCCTAGACAAAGTCATCAAAGAATATTTCGAGCTACAGGGTGATTTCTTAGGTTGCACAACTATGGTACATCATAAAATCGTGACTGAGTCGGATCCGATAAAACAAAGGGCATATCGTGTTTCGCCTGCGATGCAGCTTCTTATCGATAACGCGGTGAAGGAATTGTTAGAAAATGACGTGATCGAACCTTCAGAGTCAGCATGGTCTAGTCCGGTACTATTGGTCCCAAAGAAAAATGAAGAATATCGTTTTTGTGTCGACTATCGGCAATTGAATCGTGTGACGAAGAAGGACGCTAACCCACTTCCTTTCATTACTTCGATATTTGATAAATTCAGGAACGCGAAATATCTCAGTTCGATCGATATTAAGTCGGCTAATTGGCAAGTGCCGATCTCTCCTGAATCTCATGTTTTAGGGGCTGATTTGGAGCCAAACGTATTCGTTTACCTAGACGATGTTATTTTGGTAACACAAGACTTCGAAACGCACTTGTCATTAATTCGTGAAGTTTTTAATCGGTTCCGTGAAGCAGGGCTAACTGTTTCGAAAGAGAAATGCTTTTTCTGTAGACCAGAATTACACTATCTCGGATACGTCGTTGACAGCCAAGGTCTTCACGTGGACCCTAGTGAAGTTTCTGCAATACTCAACATTCCGACTCCTAAAAACACTACTGAAATTCGACGTCTCGTAGGCATTGCATCGTGGTACCGTCGGTTTATTCCGAATTTCTCGAGTTTGGTCGCACCTATGACAGCTTTGTTGTCGAAAAACAAAAAGTGGTCTTGGACAGAGGAATGTCAGAAATCTTTCATTTTTGGTTCAGAAGGACGCGTCAGCCTATGGTATTGGAGGTGTTCTTTCGCAGAAGTTTGAAGACGGAGAGCATGTAATATTTTATGTCAGTATAGGTCACTAACTAGGCAAGAGAGAAACTATAGCACGACCGAACGTGAATGCCTCGCGGCGCTGTACACTATCGAAAAACTTCGAGCCTATCTGGAAGGTTATAAATTCACCTTAATCGCGGACCATCATAGCTTGATATGGTTAAACAATTTACGTGAACCGACAGGTCGATTAGCTCGTTGGGCTGTTAGATTACAGCAATTTGATTTTGATATTTTGCACCGCAAGGAAAAGGACCATATTGTCCCTGATGTCTTGTCGCGAGCCGTTCCGGAACTGGCATTACTAAGATTCTTGGTATAACAAATGATTTCCGATGTACGTAAGGACCTGTTGAAATTTTCGCGATGGCGCCTAGTAGACGGCAACCCGTATAAGTATGTTAACTGTAAGTATCCAAATATGCAAGATACTAATGATTTTTGGCCAAAAATGCGGATAGATGTTGCGAGTTACATCAGAAAATGTACTATATGTCTTTCTAGAAAACTTATTCTGAAGGCTCCATATGGTGTTATGGGTAGACCTCCCGAAGTAAAAGTACCTTGGCAAATGATCAGTGTCGACCTATCTGGCCCACTTCCACGTTCTTCACAAGGGTACAAGTTCATATAATATGTCATAACCGACACGTTCAGTAAATTTTCGCTGTTTTTCCCACTGAGAACTGCAACAGCAGCAGCTGTCACTCGTATTACCGAAGAGCAAATATTTTCGGTTTTTGTAATGTATAATGTCACTATTCGGTTTACCCCTCTGTATTACGCACAAGCCAACCCTGTCGAAAGAGAGAAATTATATTGAAGATAACCATCGGAAATGGGATACCTTACGTCCTAAGGTAGGCTGTGCGATCAGAACAGCTGGCCACGAGACAACTGGTTTGAAACCTTTCTTCGTAAATTTCGGGCGTGAACACATTTTTAGTGGCGAAGATTACCAAAAACCAAGCATTGATGCTAATGAAGGAGCACCGGTTAGTAGGCTATGATATCTGCGGAGTATAATGATATTTTCAATGACAATGACGTGCGCACGCACGTTCAAAAGTCAGGTACAATCTGCGACGCCGGCCCGAATCGTTTTCGGTAGGTGATAGAGTATATCGTAAGAACTATGTTTAATCGGATGCGACTAGGGACTTCACGGCAAAATTTGCTCCGAAATATGTAGGCCCATTTGTTGTTAAGAAAAAGTTATCACCAATCACATACGAGTTGGCCGACGAAAATGGCAAGTCTAGGGGTACTTGGCATGTCGAGGACCTCAAAGCACACCCTCCCGACATAGAACTAGACGACCTTGATTCAGATATTGACGAGTGAAGGCTGCGTTGTAGGTCAAAGAATACGGATGTTTTTTGTGTGTAGTGTTGTCATAGTTTTGGGTATGGTGAATGTTTGTGTCTCATTATCGGCGGTTTGGAGTTCTTCGGAGTCTTCCAGTGAGCAGTATAGGTATAAGGTTAACGTATCGTCTCGTTCTCGTTCTGGTCTGTTGTAACCTTGCCTGATTGAGGGATTATTACCGCTGCTCATTAATTTGTCTCTTGTAGAATATCACTTCGGTGGATAAAAAGGATGACAGCACGAATGAAATCCAGACTTGATGAGGAGGTCGGCGAAAGGTGAGTTCACTCGTGTTTGTGACTGTTCAGGGAAGACGCAGCTGTGCAGTTGACGGCTTGAGAATATCACTGTAGGGGAGGTCTCCTGGCGGTAAAAGTCCGACCGAATGGGCCTGCTGTCCGAGTAAGTTGTACACAGCTTTTGTACCGGTATCGTTAGTTGTGGGTTTCGGTTGAGAAACGATCTCAAAATTTTGTGAAATGTGTACGATGATTCTTGCAGCTCACCCAATTTAGAATTTCTCTCGCGTTGGAGAGGCCTCTTTCGTTTTTGTTGTTTCTACTGTCAAGATTGATGGTGCTCGTTTCCCTGGTTGTGGTTGGTGTGATAGTTGGTGGTAATAAGCTTTGGAGAGCATTCGTTTGGAGCTGTAGGAGACCACATGACCTGGTGGAGTTGTTCTTCGGCTGGTGCTAGGCTTGAGTGCGTGTCCTTTCCTGTGGGTCCAGGAGCGAGTGACTTACTGGGACTGCATCATGACTTCGGCCTTGGAGACCAAGTTGGACAATACTGATAGGCGAGGCTTTTTTTTTGTGTGTCTTGTGTTTTTCCTGGTGTTGTGGGCGCTGAACTATGACAAGCATCATTCCGGGCGTAATCGCCCGAGTTCTCCAATCTTCTTCTTATTTCTTATTTTCAGTATAGGGACTCGTCGGTATTGGGTGTGGTCCGCGTTCAGCTGAACTGTCTTCAATGATGGGACCATGGACGAAGGCAAGTATTGGGGGGTGGCAGGGCGGCCCGGCAGACGAACCTACAGGTGTCTGTTCACAGTGCCGGTTGGCTACTACTGTGCTTTCTGGAAGCTATATAATCCGTTCAGTTGAGGGGACGGTCCACAGTGCTACCGACGGGAACACTCCCGCCTTAGAGTTCTTTCCCGGCATTGGTCTGTCAATGTCGTTTCAGCTGGTAGGGCTATCTTTACCCCAATCGAGGTGGCAATTGGTTTGTTTCTTATTGGTTACTTTGATATTTTGCTGATTTTTGTTCCACCAGTGGCCCTCTGTGGGCTGGTCACTGTTTCTGCGAGTGGGTCGCGGAGCGGCTGCTGTGTTAACTCAGGGACGAGTAAGTGATAGATCCTCGACGGCGCTGGATTACCATCTTATAGCGAAGAGATGATCCTGGCTGAGTTTTCATAGGGGGCGTTTGTGTGTCCTGGTCGCGGAGGTAGGGATCGCCCTGTAAGGACGTCACCATCACCTGCCATTCAGAACGCTGAGGTATTGCGGAATGGTAGTTTCACTTAGGGGTGCATCTTCTATGTTCCTGGGCTTCGTTCCCGAAATAAAAATTTACTTCATCGTTTTGGCTTCATAATTTTTTTTATTATTGAATAGTGCTGCAAAGTAACATACTCACTTAGAAAGAGATTTACAGGTAAACCTCTTGGGAGTTGAGGGGGAGTTGTTACGAGTTGATTTCACCCTAACCAAAAAGCACTGCTAAATCTATGGAAATCGAATGATTTTGTACTAACCTTCGAGCTGAACCTGCATGATTGTGGAACCCTACGCCTGACTACTTAGGTGGACAAAAGTAACATATCGATCTGACAGAATCTATTTTCTTTCTGAAAGTCAGCAAGCTGTTTTGTTCACGGTATAACTCAACCCTTTGCTTTCCTTGTAAAACCACCAGTGCTGCTTTATAATTCTTGAATAATAGAATTAAGCACTTGGAGAATGTTGCATCAGTATTTCACCTTTGTTATTGGTTACATTGTCAAAATACCTGTGTTTATTTGGTGCTAGTAATTAACCTTAACCCAAGATATGCTTCATCTTCTTTTGACAATTTACTGACAGGGGACATAGCCAGCAGGTCGCTGAGCAGTGTGGTGGGTCAAGGAATGGTGTGTTCCTAATGAGCGTTGCGGCCGCGGGTAATCAAACAGATTCAATGGTCTGATAGGAATTCCGATGTTCCGTATTCTGTGATGTCATTTAGGCAAATGTGCTATTTCGGCTCCTGATTTCTGATTTCTGTTGTTCGATGGCTCTATGCTGTCATCTGGGTGATGACTTGATGAGTTATATCGGTCATGCGCATAACTCATTCCTCTTGCACGCCTGATCTAGGAGAGAAAGATAAAAATATAGTAGGGATTCTTCCCGGAAAATCTGGACCTGATTTTTGGGATTCTGATTTTGGTGACTGGCTACGGTAGAACGTAAGATATGATTGAAGTCTTTTATTCCGTTGAGTATTGTTCATCGTATTTCGTTTATTTGTCCACTACTGGTGGGATCAAAAGATACTTCTTCCACTTCATTCTGGATTTGGAGTTCAGAAAATGTCGAGAGAGGATTATTGTGTCTTCGTTCGCCGGCCATCTTCATCACCACGTGAAGCCCACACACCATCCAAAGGGCTACTTGAGGTACTTGGAATGCTTGAGGTACTTGAAATTCTCGAGGTACTTGGATTTTTGATGTACTTGAACTTCCTGGTTTACTTGGAGTTTTTTGGTCAACCTACATGACCTAGTCTAAGACTATCAAGTTGGAGTTACAAGTTTTGTCCACTGTATGATTGATTCCTTGGTTGTCAAACAAGGAGTCCAACTAGCTAGCTGCTGACTGCTTGCCTGCAGTAGTCACCATAGGATCTACAGCATCTTACTGCTTTGAGCCATCCTGGACTGTACTATTTAGAAGATGGTAGTATAAGTGGGAACATAATACATTAAACTTAGATCCTGCTCTCTGGTAAGCGTCTTATAGTTTATTTTGGGGCACTACTACCTGGATATTGCAAGATCTATTAGAATTACATCATCAGTCTACTGGAAGTTTACCATCAATCTACAAAAGTTTTTAGGAATAGGCCATTCTTTTTATTAAGTGAAAGTTCTATGTGAGCTGAGGTGATCACCAAGGTATAGTCAACAGTACTGTGTTATACAATATTTCTTATCAGTGGGAGAAAACCCAACTGCTTGTAAAGTATAAAAACGGACCAAATGCGTAACTGAATAGGGCACTTTAAACACTAAATTTTACTACAAACCTCATTATATTTAGCCTCTTCAGCAGGGTTAAAGGGATAACAACCATTCGCTTTTGAAGGAACTTCACAGCCACCTTTTACCCTTCAAAAATTTAGTAATAGAAGATACATCGACTTCATCGTTGTGCACACTATATTTCCCTATCCGTCCTTCTCACATGAATACCATTGAAGCAGACGAGTCCGCAATGACCATATGAGACGACTTTCAAGCAGACACGATAGCAGTGACCAGATGAGACGATTTTGAAAGATATTGCAAGTACAAGAGGCAAATGGAGATAAATCGGCATCGTTGTGAACTATATATCTCTATTATATCATCTCTCATGGTTACTATTGATGCAGACTAGTTCGCAATGACCATATAAGACGACTTCCAAGCGGGTATAACGCACACAACTTGCAGAACCAGAAGCTTCGACTTCGACTAGGTTCACACTCTAACTCTACAGTCTAGCATCGGACAATCATACAGTTGAAGCAGATACGATTGCAGTGACCGTATGAGACGACTCTGAAGGGTATATACCGAGTACAATAGGCGAATGAAGATACATCAACTTCATTGTTGTGCACACTTTATCTCCCTATCCTATCATCTTACATAGACACTATCGAAGCAGACGAGTTTGCGATGACCATATGAGACGACTTTCAAGCAGGTTTGACGCACACAGCTTGCAGAACAAACAACTTCGACTTTGACCACGTTTACACTGAAAATCTGCAGTCTAGCATCTGACATGTATACAATTGAAGCAGATACGATTGCAATGACCATATAAGACGACTCTGAAGGGTATTCAGCGAGTACAACAGGCGGATGGAAATATATCGACTCCACGTGCACACTATATCTCTCTATCCTATCATCTCACATGGATACTATTGAGGCAGGCAAGTTTGCAATGACCATATTAGACCAATTTTAAGCGGGTATAACGCACACAGCTTGCAGAACAAGAAACTTCGACTACGTTCACACCGTAATTGTGCAGTCTAGCTTCTGACAAGCAAACAGTTGCAGCAGATACAATTGCAGTGACCGTATGAGACGACTCTGAAGGATATATAACGAGAACAATAGGCAAATAAAGAAACATCAACTTCATCAATGTGAAAACTTTATCTCCCTATCCTATCATCTTACATAGACACTATTGAAGCAGACGAGTTTGCAATGACCATATGAGACGACTTTCAAGCAGGTTTGACGCACACAGCTCGCAGAACAAAAAACTTCGACTTTGACCACGTATACACTGTAACTCTGCAGTCTAGTATCTGACATGTATACAGTAGAAGCAGATACGATTGCAATGACCAAATAAGACGACTCTGAAGGGTATACAGCGAGTACAACAGGCGGATGGAAATATATCGACTCCATCGTCGTGCACACTATATCTCTCTATCCTATCATCTCACATGGACACTATTGAGGCAGGCAAGTTTGCAAAGACCAGATTAGCCCATTAGAGCCCATCGGCAACTAAAGTTGCCAGCACTTATTCGTATTCGCGCTATGCGCATGCCTGTAATTGAACCGTTGCCATTGGTCAGTAGGTCTTCAATTAGGTCTTCTCTATCACATAGCATGGCAGTCGCTCAGTTCTTGCTATACAGTAACAGTGTGTGTCACGTTTTATTCAGCGTTGTCGAACTTATTCGTTCATCATAATGGCAGTCTATGAGGGATGGTGAGTATACACATTCTAAAATGCATTTATATCCATTGTAACGTTGAATTTTTCATTTAGAGCAACTTTCAACAGTTATCACCAATGGCACACTTTATAGAGAAAAGTAAAAACAACACCAACTTATTTTCATTAGGTATTCAATCAACTCATAAGGACAGGCACATTTCTTGAGTGCGGTACTGTACCCTACATCCACTCTATCGAGTCACACCGAAACCAGGCCTCGCTGTCGCTGCCTGAAATTAAAAACATTCGAGTTAGAATTTCAGTAACGCAGATTTGTTTATCATATCGTATCACCTATGGGTTTTTCCTACGTACCTATATCAGTATATTATTATGACTAATGATTCGGGGGTCCCTGGAGGTTATCGATAGGTGTTCCTGGTTCCTCTGATTATTGTAAATAATACATCGACGGCCTGGAAAGGTTAATGGTATAGTTGGTTGTTTTGTTTCTATAGATCAGAAGGTTCGTTAGGTGTATTTTAAATAGGTGATGAGCGTCAGTAGAATTGATTATAGGACGAGAATTTATGCCAGTTTAACTTACCTGATGCTGCGATATTTTTATGTTTTCCTCTACATTTCCTGGATCTCATTTCAGTTCATTATATTTTCTCTCTAATAAGTCTAATATTTAGGTTATTGTCAACTTTGTGTCAGTCTGTCAATTAATAATGATATGTCGATAATGATATGTCAAACATGTCTACCAGTAGTACCAATTGTTTCGATTCGTTCACCGAGCGTGCGGTGTTGCCAAAGTTAGTTCCTGAAATTCCTGAAGTAGCAGGGGAAATTTCATGAATAATCAGGCTTAGTTTTTAGATTATACTGAGATTTCATAGTCCAGGGTGAATAGGGTTATTAGGTGCCTATGATTCTGGTTGTATTGTATGTATATATTTAGGTAATAGTTATTGCTTTCGAGATTTGGTAAAGGTCCATCTAGCGGCGAGTAGGCACACTGGATCAGAACGAGGATAACGACAGATTGGGTACTCGTCCTGAGTACGGGGTGGTAGCACTGCGGTCAAGTTTGATCAGCACGGTCGATTAGGTCTAAGTGGTCGTCTGAAACGATCTCCAGAAAATTTTGATTATTTCAATCATCCAGCCATTGGGATTTGTTCTGGAGATAGTTTATTTATTTTGGGAAAATTTGTTGCCTATGGTTGTTGGTATTTTGATGGTTTCCCAAGATTCATCTCTCTGTTGAGGATTTGTACGACGCCACGCCTTCAATCGAAAACTATTGCAGGTATGTAATTTGTGCTATCATTCTCTTTCAATCGTTAACGGCTATTTATGCCACTCTGATGAGCAGTGTGAAAAACTAGTTCGAAAGTAATAGATATTCTTCGAGTTCTATTTTTTTTCCTTATCGACAGATACCATAAGGCCCATAGTCGCTTGCGGGCGTGATAACATCACCTGGAAGCCCTATAGGTATAATTACCTAACATAAAAGAAACCCCTTGGCCAGGGTGAGTAAAATTCTATTTCAGTTCGTTAGGTTGTGGTATTTGTAAGTATTATTTCATACTTTCATTTATTTCTTGATAAGTCATAAACATTGGTAGACAGGAAATCCAAACATATTTATTAAGAAATGGTATCTAATGGGTAATGGGTAAAGTGGTAACAATTCCAAATACATTTATTGTGGTTTTCTAGGTCAGATAATAAAAGGTTTTTCAGGGGTACAAAATATTGGTGAACTTATATTAGTTTTCAGTTTGTTTTTAAAGTCAATTTTCATCACTGGGACCTCATAAGACTGGGTTGCCACTTTTATTATTTAAAGGATTTCTGGGGAAGTTTCTCTTCTCAGATTTTCTTGTTGTAAAGGGATATTTTTATTCAATTATAATGGGATTGCATATTCGCTTATTGTTTATGGGGAAGATTTTGATATAATTTATTCCTCACAGGGTTTTTTTTCCTCCTTGAAAGAGTCGGTCAGGAGTACTATCTACAGGGTGTACCATCCCAATCATTATACAGAGAGGAACATCTCAACTAGTGCACAAGGTGGACCATCCCAATTACTATACAGGGAGGACCATCTCCACTAGCATACAAGGTGGACCATCCCAGTTACTATACAGGGTGGATCCTTCCAACTTTAAGAAATGGAATACTAGTACGATGGTGTATGCTGATCTGTTGTGGAGAACGTCGCGCTAGGATTCACGCAAGTTTTTGAACCCGCTAAGCTTATTTGTTTGTTCATGCAATTTTTTTTTATGCTTACCCGCTTAATTATTGCTTCGCCAATGCTCTTGCTTCCCCTTTATTTTTTTTTTGTAAACCCTGAATTAAGCGTAGTGGTGTGGTACTTCCCGTTGGGTATAATTCTATGCGCCTGCGCCTGAGCTCAAGCGACGCCGACTCATTCTCCCATTTCTCTTATCCCGCTTAATTCCTGAGTTGATAATATTTTTTTGTGCTAACTGATTTGTGTTAACCAGCGGCTATCCATTTTTTTTATTTTTTTTTATTAATATGAATAATGTGCTAATACTTATGTAACCATTGCTATGCATGTAGGTTTAGCGTGCTTCCCGAAAGGATAAGGGGCGAATATTGAATTTTCCTTCATTTCCTTTATTTTTTTTTATTGTTCTTTTTTTGTCTAATGAGTACTACTTGATGATGATGTTTGTTCACATTCAACTTTCTGCATATTGAATATATTCTTGTTCTTGTACTTGATTTGGTTTTACTCTTATTTGGTAAATTTGGAGAGGAACCCTTGTGGGTATTTGTGATGGGTAAATTTACCTGGCGCCCTTGAACATCAACTATTTGTATTGGGAAATCTTTGACGAACCACCCCATCTCCACTAGAGCTAACGGCAAATGCCCACCTGTCACTAGACAGCCGTGGCTTAGTAACCGATCAAATTTTGATTAATTATCCGAGGTAACAGTGAGGTAACATTTTAGGTAACATGTGGTTACACTTGAGGTAACAGTTGGTTTTATTGTGGTTAACATATGTTTACATTTTCTGGAAACGTTTGGATATATTTCAGATTATTTTAGAAGTCGAATTTGAGGTTACACCATGTTTCTCTATTGATTCTATACAATATGCATAGGGCAACATATTTCTATACCTGGATTGAATTTTCATAAACGCTATTATTTTTTATATACGTGCAAACGTTGATGGCAACTAAAGTTGCCAATGGGAATATATGCATTCAATTGAAGTATTATTCAGATTCTTTACAAAATAATGATTTCGACAGGTATACACGTGGGAAATCTGGCACTGGGCTTCTACTTCATGAACTTATTGACCTCATGGAAGACGATGAAAACATAACACCGGACTCGATAGCTATATGCCCACCTGAGGAGCCTCCAGGTGCAGACACAGACAAGGACTCTGACTTGTCGGATGAAGAGGTACTTGGAGACGTTGATCACCTTCCCACCCGTATATTGCGTTCTAGGGTGACAGTGAGGTACAATGAAGATGCTGATATTCCAGTCATCCAAGATGAGGATCATGCTCAAGGATCTGAACCAAGCACTTCTTCACTTCAGGACATATTTTTCAGAAGGTTTATCACAGCAGATTGTTACCGAAACGAATCGTTATGCTATGCAACGTCTAGTTCACAGCATCAACGCTTCTGCTGATGAAATCATCACCTTCGTGGGTTACCACCCTCTTCCATATAAAAGACTTTACTGGAAGCAAGATCCAGATGTACACTCGAAACTAGATTCCGATGCAATTCATCGGAACCGATTCGATAAACTCATGAGTTTTATTCACCTCGTAGACAATCAAACTAATGATGGGACTGATAAAATGTATGAGGTTCGACCAATTTTCGATCATCTCAACAACTCTTTCAAACAAATCAGTCCTGGACCAACCGTTAGTGTCGACGAGAGTATGATTCCTTACTATGGAAGGCATGGGTGTAAACAGTTTATTCGTGGCAAACCAATCAGATTTGGCTTCAAGTTATGGGTTGCCGCGGATTCTTCTGGATATATTCATCATGTTGAACCCTATTGTGGTAGTTCAACCCGTCTTCCTGAAACTGGTCTTGGTCAAGGAGGTGACGTGATCATTGGACTTGTTGATCACATGCAATTGTCAAGAGGTATTCGCCTTCACTTTGACAATCTGTTTACATCTGTTGGTTTATTGGAAGAGCTGAGTCTTAGAGGACTTGGTGGTACTGGTACTCTGCGTGAGAATCGTTGCAAAGCTGCAATGAAACTGCCAGATAAAAAAATGTGGAAGAACAAACCAGTCCGCTGGAATGACAACAACGTTGTAACCGTACTCACTAATTGTGATGAAGTAAATCCCATGAAGAAATCCAAACGTTACTCCAGAACTGAAAAAAAAGTCATCTCGGTCGAAGTTCCAGGTCCCATTGCTCGTTACAATAGTAACATGGGAGGAGTAGATATTTCCGATCAGATTTTGACTTCTTACCGAAGTAGAATCAGATCAAAGAAATGGTGGTGGCCATTCTTCATATGGCCTGTGGATGTATGCTGCACACAAGGCTGGCTATTATATCGTCGCCTAGGTCACGATATAGCTCTTCTAGATTTCAGACGACAGTGTGCAATTTTCATTCTGAAGTCCTTTGGCAGTCCTTCACTTGCACCTGGTGTTCGATCATCTCTAGAATACACACCAGCTCTCGAAGAAATCAGGAAAGATCGAACAGATCATTTGATCGAGAAAGGCGAATCTAAGTACCGCCGTTGTAAAATTTGTGGTAGACGCACGAGTTTTTTGTGTAGAAAGTGTGAAGTTCCACTCCACCCTGATGAGTGTTTCAAAATTTTCCATGATGTCAAATAATGATGTTCAATATGATTATGTGAATTACCAAGCTCTTGAAATATAATTAAATCATATGAAAATGTAGTAGGATTTATGGCAATCTTCAATAGAAAAACCAGGGCCTACTGTATCTCACCGGGCCGTAGTCTATCCCCTCTCTCTCGACGCTGACGTCACACTAGTAGGTTGAGATTTCACATCAGTCCGTAATGATGCGTTGGTAATTGATAGGATATAGCTCATTTACTATAAATTTTAGAAGCACACTCAATCGAGACGAAATGATCCCCAACAAATACCTCAACTTTTGGTGAGAAAATGAATCCAATAGGATGAATCAATACCGAGTTATGGCGTTGTAACGAAATTCCATTTTATTGAAAATCAGGACGTTGTACTACAGAATACTATTTTTTGCAAATTTGGAATTGGAATAAGATGAAACTAACTCAATATATCAAACAACGATAATGAATCAATTGAATAGTGAAAAAATTGTAGAGTTACCTACAATGAGTCCGAAAGAAATTGAATATAAAGAGCGCGTAAAAAATGGGCCGTTATACCTACCTACCCAAATTTCGCTGTATTACGATTTCGCGGTATAATTCCTTGGACTGGTAAAGGGCGATATACTTTTTATTTTATTTCATTTCTAAATGGCGTATGGTTCAGACCAACTAATATTGGTGTCTGAAAAATTCGAAACAATATTTCTACAATGTAAGTCACAACATAAAGTTTTGGAGAATTTAGCAGAAATTAAAATCAATTCCCTTCTCAATTATTCCGAGAATCGATGTTGCAGTTGTGGGTCTTTCGATTCAATCAGCAGAACATTCTCTAAAACCATTTCAAGTATTCCGTTGAACAATTATTGCGAAATAAAAAAAAATTAAAAAAGAAAAATCACTAAACTTTCAAGATGGGATATAGTTCAGATTTCAATATTTAGTTTGTGATTAAGATGATGTATATATATTTTTTGTTATGAGTGTATTTCATTTTGTGATATCTATAAATTTTTTTTATTTTGTTATGTTGATCATTTATACAGTTTATTTTGTTTGGTTTTGTGTGTGTATAAGGATTCAACGTTTTTTTTTGCTTATTTATTCATCTATTGTTGTTCTGGGTATTTTGTTATTCAATTCGTTATATTCATTTTTATATCTCTCATTGTTGAGATACATATTTTTTCAATTATTTTTGTTAGGTTGTGTTCATATGAACTCCACATATTTTGTTCTTTTTAATTTTGATAGTTTCCAAATATATTCAAATCAAATGTTTTTCATGAATTTAACGTTATCATTCAAATATATACTCTTCAGCAGAAAATAATTGATACCGAATAGGCGTTTTTGTGTAATAAAACACTCGAGTGATAGGATTTCGAACGTCATCAAAGTGCGTCCTGATCATCTTTAGAGATAAACGCTGCTAAAACCCTTCGAGATAAAGTGGATGTGTATTATACCGATTTGTAGGCAATCAAATTTCCTACAAAAAAGTCAGTGACAGCATATATCCACAGTTGATAGGATTAGCATGGGAGGCGTCCGAACTTTTTGAACTATTCTGTAATGAACACCTGAATCATCGTTCTACTTGAATTGAAATATCGGTTTGTTGTTGGCCCTTGGGAATTTCAAAAAAAAACTCAGTCAATCTAGATACTATGCGAAATCTTTTCATGGTTGAATCATTTCTGTAAATTGAATATTGGAATTTTGGTAGCTGTTTGAAAAAGGACAATTCTGAATGGCGTCAATTAATTTTGATATGCCATATTTCTGAAATTAATGATCGTAAATCAGTGAAATTTGATTCATCTTCTGGAAAATTCATTTCTGTACATACTGTAACCGTTTTCCCGAGGTAAATCAATTAAACGGGAGAGACAATTTCCACTGCCTTGATTTTGTCCCTACTAGTGTGACGTCACGAAAGCGATGCTCCGGCCCGGTAAGATAGAGTATATAGGCCCTGAGAAAAACACGGGGAATCTCTAGCTGTCGCGTTGGACATATCGAAAGCATTCGACCGTGTTTGGCACGAAGGACTCCTCCACAAACTACCATCATACGGCTTACCACCTCAGCTATGCCATCTCTTATCGAGTTTTCTTTCAGGCAGATCGCTTCACGTGGTGGTGGACGGTGTATCGTCTGATACCATTGGCATCAATTCCGGCGTTCCACAAGGATCAATTTTGGCACCAACATTATTCCTGCTTCATATCAATGATCTGTTGGGAGTAACAACTTGCCCCATCCACAGCTTTGCAGATGATAGTATCCTCCATACTGCGTTCTCTTCCAGAATTCCCATTTCTTCCCAGGAAACTAAGAACTCACGGCGCAGGCAGGTCAATGCTGTCAATGAAGATCTTACTGAAATCACAGCCTGGGGAACAAACAACCTAGTTGAATTCAACGCCACCAAAACTCAAGCCTGCATTTTCTCTAGAAAGGCGGAACTCAGTATGCCCGATATTGTAATGTCTGGCTCCACCATCCCCACCAAGCCCACCATATCTATGCTCGGTATTTCCATCAGCAACACTCTTTCATGGGATAATCATGTCAGATCCATCGCAAAAGCTGCTTCACAAAAACTAGGATTCTTGTTCCGTGCGAAAAGCTACTTTACACCTCAACAGCTTCTCATGATCTACAAAGCGCAGATACGGCCTGTCCTAGAATACTGTTCCCACATATGGGGTTCAGCACCAAAACATACGCTGATGCTCTCAGATTCCATCCAGAGAAGAGCCATTCGCCTGGTGGGTGACGCCACACTCACTCACTCTTTGACATCATTGGAACACCGTAGAAAGGTCGGCGACCTTTCACTTTTCTATCGATACTTCCACGGGAAATGTTCTTCGGAAATCTCTGCAATCATCCCTTCACTAGCAATACCAATCAGACGAACTAGACAAGCCAAGTCAGCACATCCTTTCGTCGTCAACCTCGAAGGATTATTGGTTGATATATGTCATTGAATGCAAATCGATAGCCTTTGTGAATTCGATAAATGTACTTTATCCAAAATTGAAAGAATTGAGAAAATTACATATTTATACAAGCGAGTTGCACTATGGAACGACTTACCCTTATGGGACAGGTCTGGAGATGTCTTGGTGCCCAAACTGCCTCTGATGTCTCAAAGGGCTGCTCTCGGTCAGTACCTCGTGGTAACTTGGTCGGCAGCTAATCCAAGGTATACCCATGCACAATTCACCCAAAGTCGCTAGCCAAAACCGTTATTGCACAATAGCTGAGTAGCAGAAGTTCGTAAGACAATAAGCAATTAATAGAGCAGAGCAAAGCGAGGTTTAATCACACGTGGGCACCAACCGGGTGTCACGCGGGAGCAGAATCTCGATCAGCGTCAATGTCTCCTGACCACTATCAATTTTACTACTAAATTCGGTGTAGAAGAACATCCGGAAACTGAGGTAGGGCAGCGCCACCAGGTCAATAGGTCGTTTTAGTGCAACTAATAGAAGCGCGGTCAAACTACATTAATTTCAAATATATAACAAAGGCTTTACGAAACATTCTGCCCCGCAAAAATGCATATCTTTGGGAATTTTTCAACCCAATTATAAACTAATTAAAAGAACATCAACTAAAGAAAGTTCAGTTAGTAATCCTATTCACTATAATAACCCAAAAAAAAATCAACTGTAAGATACACAGCATGGAAAAAAAATTGAAAATATTGAGAAAAAAAAACAACAGAAAAAAACCCTAAATAAGCGAGATCGATAAAATTTTAATCGGAATCCGCCGTCGGTAGCGGACACAGTTTCACCAGTGGGCGTGTCAAAATGCCATTATTAGTCCAGACCGTGGCAACGCGGGCCACAGAATCACGGCCAGGATGAAGGGAGGAAATACGGCCTAGAACCCAATGGCACGAAGGAGTATTCTCTGATTTGAAGAGCACTAATGTCCCAGCTTCAGGAGCGACGGTATCTGGTTTCAGCCACTTGCCTCACTGCTGAAGAGTGTGGAGGTACTCTCCATGCCATCGTTTCCAGAAATCTTGGTGTAACCTCTGAAGCATCTGCCACCGGGACAAACGATTGATATTGAGAGGCGTAAAATCAGGGAGCGGTAGAGGTGAGACTGGCTCGAGGGTTAAAAAATGATTTGGCGTGAGCGCAAAAATATCCTCTGGATCATGGGTTAAGGGGCCAAGTGGTCGTGAATTCAGGGTCGATTCGACCAATGCTAGGACAGTCGTGAATTCCTCATACGTTAGGATCTGTTGGCCAATGACGCGAGATAGGTGTCCCTTCACCGATTTCACTCCGCTCTCCCATATCCCACCCCAATGCGGCGAGGCTGGCGGAATGAAAGAATGAGTAATTAATTCGTGTTCTGCCGTATTTTTCATCAATCTAGCCAGTTCCCAACTGGCACCCACAAAATTCGTCCCATTGTCGCTATACAGATGAGACACTCGCCCCCGACAAGCAATGAGCCTTTGTAACGCGGCCAAGAAGGTTTCTGTGGATAGGTCAGTTGCGAGCTCCAGGTGGAGAGCCTTAGTAACAAAACAGACGAACAAACACAGATAACCCTTGCAGGTTTTAATACCTCGATGTCGAGTCATTGTTAATACGAATGGTCCACCAAAGTCTACACCAACGTGACTAAATGGTTTTACTTGCGAAATTCGAGACGGGGGGAGGTCACCCATAGGGGGTTGAAAAGCTCTGGGTTTCGTTTTCCAACATGGAATACATTTTGTTAACACCGAATTGATTGCACGCATGGGCGACAAAATCCAAAATTGTTGCGATAAAAGAAATTGAGTGGTGCGGAAGCCTGCGTGGAGATATTTCATATGAAAATATTCGATAATCAACGTAGTGAATCGACTGGTTTTAGGAAGTAGGATCGGATGTTTGGCATCATGGGACAATGATGAATGTTTTAACCGACCACCCACGCGAAGTATATCACTGACATCCGTAAAAACATTCAATTTGCGTAGCGGTTTGGAATAGTTACGATTGCAAATTTCATCAGCAAAGTGTTTATATTGTGTATATTTTATTGTTTGGTTGAACACAGATTATACACAGATTCAACACGTGAGGAATTTAATATGAAATAACACTTGTACATGAAAATTATAGAAATATCAGGAGATCAATAATTCACCGAGTTGACATACCTACATTTAACATATTATGTGACATATATTATATAGTATCTTTACACGACCAATATACAGAGAGATTTAGTCTAAAATAGAATTGATACTTCAACACCCTCTCCCAATTCTATGTTACATCATTTGAACATTTTCCAAAAATTCTCTAACATATTGAACAAAAACATGTCGTTCAAAAACTACTCAGATAACATCTTAACAGTTTGGAGTTTGGGAATTGAACATTTTTTGAAATTATATATTGTATTCCATAGTTGAAACAATTTTCAATATTGTTAAATTTGAATTTAGATAAATTTCAATCCCATTTCCCCCCTAAATTTCTCGAATTTAACTACACCCAAACCTTTGGTTAGTATATCAGCAATCTGATTCTCAGTGGATATATAATTCAATTTAAATTTTCCTTGAATGACCAAATCCTTAACGAAATGATATTTGACATCCACATGCTTAGTTCTCTTAGTCTCCAAAGTTTTGGCCATGTGGATACAATATTGGTTATCTTCCATAACAGTTATTGGAAACACAGATTCATCCAAAATTTCCTCAAGAAGTTGGCCCAAAAACAAGCATTCACACATACAAGAAGCTAAAGCAATGAACTCAGCCTCACTTGTAGAAAGAGCAACTACGGGTTGCTTTTTAGAATTCCAATATACAATATTATTATTCATTTTAATGAGAAAACCAGATACACTTTTTCGATCATTAAAATCTGAAGCGAAATCAGAATCAGCATAGGCTAAAATATCTATATTTGATTTACTACATTTCTCAAAACACAATCCCAAATCTTTTGTACCTGACAGGTATCTCAAAACATTTTTTAGTGCTTTCCAATGAGAAATATTGTAACAACTTTGGAATCTTCCAAAGTATGCAGTACAAAAACAAATATCTGGTCTGGTACCCAACATCAAATACATCAAACTTTCAACTAATTCCCTATACTGAAAATTGTCGCTTGAATTCGTATTTTCTATTTTTATCAAGTTTAACTTAGGTTGAATAGGCACCTTAGCGACCTTAGAATCTGTCATTTGAAAATGTTTCAATAACTTTTCAACAAGTAACTTTTGACTTATTTTTACAGAATTTTCGGTTCTCACAATTTCAATTCCAAAAAAGATAAACTTTTCATTATTAGTAAAAATTTTCACATCAAAACATTTCATCAATTTCTCTTTTATACATGCGACTTCATTATCATCACTTGATGCAATCAACATATCATCAACCCAAATTAAAATGAATGTACAGCCATCATTATGATACAAACATGGATCAATCATGGATCGTTTTAACTTCAAACCGACGAGTTTTTCATTCAACAAATCATTGAAACACATAGGACTCTGCCTAAGACCATATAAGGCTTTCAACAACTTACAAACTTTCGCGTTAGGTGCGTTTAAACCATGAGGTGGTTTCATGTAAACCACATCATTCAAGGGACTGGCAAGAAATGCAGACTTCACATCAAGTTGATGAAATTTCATGTCACGTTCCACAGCCAATAACAAAAGAACTCTCAGCGTGAACATACGAGCCACTGGCGAGTAGGAATTTTCAGTGTCCAACTCTGGTTGTTGGTATCCTCTTGCTACCAAACGAGCTTTCTTCACAGTTTGTCCATCCATCAATTTCTCGGTGAAAACCCATTTGGAATCAATGACAACTGCATTGGGAGGGCAATCCACAATCTCCCAAGTTTTGTTAGCTTTCAGAGAGTTGAGTTCATTGTCAATTGCAGCTTTCCAGCCATCATCACTCTTCATCGCCTCATGGTAGGAAGAAGGAATATCCGAAGGTAGGTTTCCAGCAGACAATGCCATCATCATCTCAAAATCATTGAAGTGATCAGGTAATACTCGTCGTCTAGTACTTCGTCGTACTCCAGGTTCACCATCCGCTTGTTCAGAACCGCCCCCATTCAGTGAAACTTGCTCTGTAACTGGTGACAGAGATAGAGGATTTTCGGGTGCCAATGGAATTAGATTATCATCCATTAACCCAACCTCTTGATCACAAGTATCAACAAAAGTGACTTGGTTCACAGGTTCATCGAACACCACTGAGCGAGCAGTGACAATCCTCTGCTGATCAGCATCCCAAAGACGATATCCATTGTTACAATACCCAATAAGTGACAGCTTCTTTGATCGAGACGACAACTTTCCATTCCGATCTTCTCGGGGAACTAGAGCATGAGCGGTACAACCAAAAATATGTATTTTGTTCATTTCAGGTTTGTACCCATACCATATTTCAGCCGGAGTTTTTCCATCTAGTAGCACATTAGACGGAGTTCGATTCGAAAGATAAACGGCAGTCAAAACAGCTTCGCCCCACATCTCTTTTCCAAATTTCGAATCAAACATCAAGCACCTTGCTTTGTCCATAATCGTCCTGTTGAAACGTTCTGCGATACCGTTTTGTTGGGGATTCCGAGGAACAGTATAAACTAATTCAATTCCTTTTTTAGCACAGAAATCTCGAATCCTTGGTGACATATACTCTCCTCCATTATCGCATCTTAGTTTGGATAATTTTATGTTGAACTTAGCTTCTACAATGGCAACGTATTTCTTCAGACATGATTCCACATCATTTTTCTTCTTCATCAAATACACAATAATAAAGTGGCTGTAGTTATCAATAAAAGATACAAAATATCTATAGCCGTCATGCGTTGGAGGATTTATATTACCGCAGACATCTGATGAAACACTTTCTAGTACTCTCTTTGCCATTTTCTCAACAGGAAGGGACTTCAAGAATTTCTTACTCGACTGCTTTCCTTTCAAGCAAATTTCGCAGACACCATCAGCAGGAAATTTAGACGAATGTCCCATTCTCCTATGCCATATCTCAGAAGACTTACTGACAAGATTTGCATCAAATGCGGTTTCCGCTTAGGACATTGAGAGCGCAAATGTCCCACAGCTTTACAAAACCAACATCTAGGTCCCGATTTTCTTCTTGTAGCCTGAACTGGCTGAATAGTTTCTGATCCGCTACTTCTCTGATTTTGACTTCCAGCATGTCGATCGCAAGGAATGGACTTATTCTTGAAAAATTTCATTTTATTTCCAATGAAAGCATTGCCATTATCAATCGATCCTGCTTCCTCCGATTTCTTCACTCTTTCCTCTTCAGAAAGAAGTTTGTTTTTCACGAAATCCTCAGTCACAAAATCTGGATTTGACGTTAATAAAATATCAATCGAAGTCACAACAGACTGATACACATCCGGCATCGACGCAAGTAGTTGTGAAACATACTCTGGACTGTCTAACGAACCACCAATATTCTTGAGCTCCGATACTAATTTATCAAACTCTATAATGTAGCTATTGAGCGAGCCACATCCATCAAAAGTCATATTTCTCAGCCGTTTCTGAAGAGAAATACGTGTTGTTAAACCAACCCTCACGTATGTTGTCCGCAGCGTGTTCATAATTTCTTTTGCAGTTTTCTTTGTTTTAATCAACTCAAGCACTGAGTCAGCAACACATTGTACAATCAAATCCCGCGCTTTCGCATCTTCCTTCTTGAATTGTTCCAATGCTGCAACCGTTGCATTTACTCCAGGTACATCTTGAGTAAGTAAATGAAGAACACCACTTCTCTCCAAGAGTCTTTCAACACGGAATCTCCAATTCTCGTACCCCGTTCCATCGAAGGGACGAATGTTCACAGCACCATGACCGCAAGACGCCATTGTGTCTGTCAAGAACTAGTACTTCTCAATACAGATTTTTTCAAATTAAATACCGATCTGGGCCCATAACCTATTGTTTGGTTGAACACAGATTCAACACGTGAGCAATTTAATATGAAATAACACACCGAGTTGACATACATTTAACATATTATGTGACATATATTATATAGTATCTTGACACGACCAATATACAGAGAGATTTAGTCTAAAATAGAATTGATACTTCAACATATTTCACTAAAATTATCATGGCCTCGTACAATTCGGAATTAATAAGTGGACCCCTTCTAGGTGACGAACGATTGGAACAATTGAATATGAAGCGCATTACGAAGGCAGTGACTCGTTGCAGTGTTCTAAACGAGGAAAACTAATTAAGCAAGTCTTCGAGAATATTCGTAGAACCAGTGTGAACAAAAAAGGCATACTTTCGTGCTTCTTCAGGAGGCATAGCACACTGGAACAAAGAAGCAGGAGGGTCTAACCAAGGGGTTTTTGTTTGTCGTAAAAATGCAGGTCCATGAAACCATAATAAATTATTAACCAATTCAGAGGGAAGGATCCCGCGGGATGCAACATCTGCTACATTATTTTTAGAATCAACGTAATACCTTGGACATAGGTCACCCGATTGGCAACGAAGGTTTGAAAGCGATGTGGTGAACTTTTCACCCACTGTAGCGTAATCTGAGAATCAGACCAGGCACAAATTGTAGTAATGTACAGGTGGTCTTTCAAAACATTGGTTACAAATGACATCAACTTGGAAAGCATCACTGCTGCGCAAAGTTCCAGTCGGGGGATAGTGATTTTTTCAATGGAGCCACCTTAGATTTACCACGAGCAAAATAGGTAGAAATTATATCACATGAATCAATAATCCTCAAAAAGATGACACAAGCGTACCCTCTCTCACTTGCGTCACAAAATCCGTGCAACTCTGAAATTTGGGTTGAGATTAAATAGCGATTAATTTTTAAGTGGGATAACAGCGATAACTCTGTCTTATACTGGGCCCATACACGAATAATTTCATCACTGGGAGCCTCATCCCAGGCGATTCCAGAAATCCACAATCGTTGTATCAAATATTTGGTGTAAAAAGTAAGAGGCGCCAAAATCCCTAACGGATCATAGATCTTGGCCAGTTCGGAAAGCATTATTCGTTTAGTACATATCTGCTTCTCTGAGGGATTGACTGAGAATTCGAAACAATCAACTTTGGGATTCCAGTGTAATCCTAATATCTTCAAAGATGCATCTGGATCAAGAGAGGAAGGATTGTTCGACAAATGAGAAGGAGGAAGCTCCGCCAACAGAGAGGTTTCATTGCAAGACCACTTATGAAGCTCGAAACCCCCACATTTCAATAGCGAAGTTAATTCAACAATTAATTTTCGTGCATCTTCAAGTGTGGATGCGCCAAAAACGAAATCATCGATGTAGGATGAACAACGAATAGCTTCTGCAGCCAATGGATATCTCTCACCCTCGTCCTCCGCCAACTGTAATAAAGTTCGAAGCGCTAAAAAAGGGGAAGAAGTGACACCGTACACAACGGTGTTCAACACGAAATCTTGAATCGGATCGTGCGGAGTAAATCTCCACACAATTCGTTGATAGTTACGATGAGCAGGGTGGACTAAGATCATGCGATACATTTGTTTTCTATCAGCACACACCGCGAACTGAAAACAGCGAAACTTAACTAAAATTGTGACGATATCCTGTTGTAATTTATTGCCGGTCAGTAGACAATCGTTGAGTGACGGTTGATTGGAAAATTTGGCCGAAGCGTTAAAGACCACTCGATATTTAGTAGAACTACTTTCCGGCTTCAAGACGCAGTGATGCGGAATATAATATCCATTTTCTGGAGCTGACAGAGTGGAGACACGTGTCATATGATTTAATTCGAGATACTCTTTCATAAATTGTTTATATTGATCATACACTTCCGGTTGCTTTAATAGTCGTCTTTCCAATGACATAAATTTTGTGACAGCTAAGTCGCGCATAAATGGAAAGGTAGCATCAGGTAGCCTGAAAGGTAGAGACACAACATATCGGCCTGAACCCTCACGATAATGGGTGGCCTTGAAATGAATTTCACATGATTCTTCCTCAGGTGAGGCGCACTTCACCCCAGGTACCTCCTCTACCTCCCAAAATTTTCTAATGGCCCCTTCAACATCAACAAATCTCGACGAGTGACCAAAGAACGAAGAAACAGAAGGAGTGATCGTTTGTATGCGTCCCGTCACGATATATCCAAAGACAGTAGCTATGGCGTCAGGTTCGTCCGTATTACCCGGAATTTTACCATTCAGGAGAATTTTTGAAAATATATCTGCCCCTAGCAATACATCAATAATAGCAGGGGTATGATATTTGGCATCCGCAAGTTTGATATTCGCAAAAAGCGACCAACTAGCTACATCGAGTGGTGATGCAGGCAAATTTTCGCATATTTTATTTAAGATCACTGCGTCTGTGCAAAGTAGCGGAGATTTTTCGCCTATAGGCTTAACGGCAAGTGTAACTCGACCATAATGTGAATTAGTGTGCATGGAATCGATTCCTTTAATTTCGATATCAAATGCGGATTTAGGTGATTTTAATTTATGAACAGCGCGTAGAGTGATGAAAGAAGTCATACTTCCCGAATCCAATAAAGTGCGTAACGGCTGGAACATTCCCCGATTGTCTATTACATCAATCCGGGCGGTTGCCAACAATACCCCTATTTGAAAATCAACTTCAGGTTCGGCGAAACAAATCGTAGAAGGTCCAGCCGAGGTGATACCCGGGTTAGACGAGTTAGGGTCAGTAATGTTAGAGGTACCCGAGGGACTACCTAGGGAGTTAGCGATAGGGGTTGAAGCGGTATTCGATTTATCTACGTGCAAGAGAGTGTGATGAAACTTAGACTTACATTTTTTGCAAGTATATGCAGATTTACACGCCCGAATATCATGAGACCCACTCAAACAATTAAAACATAAGTGATTCGACCTACAAAAGGCATAGCGTTGCGTAGGTGACTTAACAGCAAAGGCAGGGCAAGTGTATAGCGAATGACTATCTTTACAAAGGGCACAAGTCGTGGCGGGAGATTTATTTATGACAAATGCGGACGTGCGAGACGTTGAGGGTGGTACAGGCGGTTTAGTAACCGTGCGTTTTGAGGAAGTGGCAGAGGGTGAAAAGTTGAGCGTGTCAAGGGCTACGCAATGTTTATTCAAGAACAGAATCAGATTTTTATAAGTTGGAACCTCAGAGGATCCATGCTCTATTTCGAATTTAGTAACAATATTATGATCCAAACGTTTCAATAGCATCATCACAAGCAGGAAATCCTATGAATCGGTGGGAAATTTCATTTGTTTAAGTGCAAATAAATTCTCGGAAAAAATATCCAATAGTTTTCGTAGATCATTTGGATTTTCAGAATTAATCTTAACAGAGTTGTCAAGTTCAAGCCAATGGGCTTGAGCACGTAATCGAATATTCGAATATCGTTCAACTAATGTTGTGTAAGCGATTTCATAGTTGTCGGAAATTAAGGGCAAAGTACGTACAAGGGAGAGGGACGCACCTTGTAACGAAGTCAACAAGTAATTAAACTTCTCAATATCGCTGAGAGCAGAGTTGTTGTGTACGAGGGCATTGAACAAATCCAAATACGATGGAAATGATTTATAATCACCCTGAAATTTAGGAAGTTCGATTTTAGGCAGATGAATATGCGAATTTGCTTGTCCCGGAGTGGCAAGAGTTGAATTTAACAGCGGCATTCCACTAGTATCTGGTTCAAACAAATCCGTGTAAACACTTTTAATAAAATAAAAATCCTCAAGGAAACCCTCGCGCACGACATTTTCGTTATCGACATCGTTATCTGGATCGGTCAAGAGCGCAGCGACAATATTGTTGTGTTGTTTTTGGAATTCATCGCGAGTGGAGTCCAAATCACCACATCGAACTCGAAACAAGGTTCGAACAGAGCGGTCGACCTTAGCACGATCAGCTAATGTTCGTAAAATACTAATTTCATTCAAACAAGTTTTCTTGTACGCCTGGTATCTCTTCAGTTTGTCCATTTCGAAATATTGTAGAACGCAAACAAAAATAAATCCGCGGTGAAAACAATATCAGTGAGGCGACGAGGCGATGAGGAATCAAGAAATCAGCTGATGATTGTCGGTTGAGAATTGCGGGAGACTGAACACCACGCATGAGTCAAATTGACACGCCCATCTGACGAGAATGACCAGCGCTGTGTCCACGTCGACCGATCGCACCGATCTCGCTTGTTTACCGGTGCAATTAAATGGCAAGTTAATTTCGATTGATTGTTGAATGATACGCGTGACTAATTATTTGAGATTAAGGTTGGAAATGGAATCATGAACATTTCACTCGGAAACAACGGTTTTCAGACGGAAAATCGATGAATCAACTTGAAATGATGATGTTCTAGCGTCATTCAGTCAAAAAATCACTTTGAAGAATATACATATATACAGGGTGTCCCTAGACCAGTGGGACAGTTAAATATCTTCTGAACCAATAGGAATTTTTAAAATATTATAATTTCACATCATATCGCATTATGAGTGCTAACTTCAGGAATGACTATATTTTATACGAGGGGCGCAAGAAAGGCTCACAAAATCAAACATCAATTTTTTCAAATGGAACACCCTATATTCCACTGCATTTTCATATTCTCATAGAAGAGCTAAGTTCAACGACCTAGCACACTTGGGGTCTAGCAAGAATGATTTCCGAGATATAGGGTGTGGAAAATCGAGATTTTTCATTTTTGGGAATTTTTTGTGTCGAAACTATTCATTATTGGTCAAAACGGCTTACATGTCCATATCTTAACTTTTGATTTACTGTTTACTCGTATTTAATTGAAACAAATACAGGGTGGTGTAGAATTAACAGTTTCAGTCAGAATTCTACACCACCCTGTATTTGTTTCAATTAAATACGAGTGAATAGTAAATCAAAAGTTGGGATATGGACATGTGAGCCGTTTTGTTCAATAATTAATAGTTCCGACACAAAAAATTCCCAAAAATGAAAAATATCGATTTTCCACACCCTATATCTCGGAAATCATTCCCGCTAGACCCCAAGTGTGCTAGGTCGGTGAATTCAGCTCTTCAAGGAGAATATGAAAATGCAATGAAATACAGGGTGTTCCATTTGTAAAATTGATGTTCGATTTTGTGAGCCTTTCTTGCGCACCTCGTATAAAGTATAGTCATTCATGAAGTTGGCACTCATAATGCGATATGATGTGAAATTATAATATTTTGGAAATTCCTATTGGTTCAGGAGATATTCAACTGTCCCACTGGTCCAGGGACACCCTGTATATATATATTTTTGAGTTTTTCATAGCCCAAAAATAACAAATTTGTTCAAAATTGACCAGAAAATCCGGCTCGAAGGACCAATTAATGCAAATCTATAGCCTTTGTGGTTTCGATAAATGTACTTCGTGGTAACTTGGTCGGCAGCTAATCCAAGGTATACCCATGCACAATTCACCCAAAGTCGCTAGCCAAAACCGTTATTGCACAATAGCTGAGTAGCAGAAGTTCGTAAGCCAACAATAAGCAATGAATAGAGCAAAGCAAAGCAAGGTTTAATCACACGTGGGCACCAACCGGGTGTCACGCGGAAGCAGAATCTCGATCAGCGTCAATGTCTCCTGACCACTATCAATTTTACTACTAAATTCGGTGTAGAAGAACATCCGGAAACTGAGGTAGGGCAGCGCCACCAGGTAAATAGGTCGTTTTAGTGCAACTAATAGAAGCGCGGTCAAACTACATTAATTTCAAATATATAACAAAGGCTTTCCGAAACAATCATATTGATATATATCAATATACAGTATGATGCAAATGTATGGAATAAATTCATTTCAAAACAAGACGACTTTCGAAAAAAAAACAAAAACTAGAGTTTAGAACTTTTTTTCGACGTATTTTTTTAACTAGACGACCCTTCGATGTTCAATTCTCAGTAGCAGACCTCTGCAAGATTCAATTAATCACATGATAATCCATTTTAATTTCAATATTCTTATGCAACATTTTGACTGTTGAATAGACGATCGGTAGACCTTTCAATCAAGGTGTCACATTACCCCTATTTGTATTTGAAAAAATCGTCCATTACGTCTTTACTCCAACACCGGTGACGTAACATCTCTCATATGAATATCATGAGATGAGGCTTCAGAAATTAAAACTCACGTGTTTTTGGAATTTTTTCAAATGTCGCCCATTTCTGAAATAATGAATTTATTCCATACTTTTGCATCATACTGTATATATATGAATCATCCCAGTGGCAACTGAAGTTGCCACTCCGAAACCGCTGTCCAGCATGTCTGATCATTATTTCCATAACAAAATTTCATATTTGATGGAGTAAGGGTTCATCATCTCAATTTCCACCTAAAAATCTCAACTGAAGAATTATGGGCTTTAATGGGTTAGACCAATTTGAACCGGGTATAACACACACAGCTTGCAGAACAGGAAACTTCGTTTCGTGAAATATGTTTACACTGTAACTAGCATCTGACATGTATACAGTTGACGCAGATTCGATGCAGAAATCATATAAGACGATTCTGAAGGGTATATAGGGAGTACAACAGGCAAATAGAGATACAGCGACTTCATCGTTGTGCACACTGTATCCCTCTATCCTATCATCTCACATGGATACTATTGGAGCAGACGAGTTCGCAATGCCCACATGAGACGATTTTCAAGCGGGTATAGCGCACACAACTTGAAGAACAAGAAACTTCGACTTCGACTATGTTTACACTGTAACTCTGCAGTCTAGCATCTGACATGTTGAAGCAGTTACGATCGCAGTGATCATATAACACGACAGATTCGATCGCAGTAATCATATGAGACGACTCTGAAGTGTATATAGGGTGTACAACAGGCAAATAGAGATACAGCGACTTCATCGTTGTGCACAATGTATCTCTCTATCCTATCATCTCTCATGGATACTAGCGGAGCAGACGAGTTCGCAATGCCTATATGAGACAATTTTCAAGCGGGTATAGCGCACACAACTTGAAGAACAAGAAACTCCGACTTCGACTATGTTTACAATGTAACTCTGCAGTATAGCATCTGACATGTATACAGTTGAAGCAGTTAAGATCGCAGTGATCATATGACACGACTTTGGAGGGTATATAGCGAGGACAACAGGCAAATGGAAATAAATCGACTTCATCTTTGTGAACACTATATATATCTCTATCCTATCATCTCTTATGGTTACTATTGATGCAGACTAGGTCGCAATGACCATATAAGACGACTTCCATGCTAGTATAACGCACATAACTTACAGAACAAGAAACCTATGTTTACACTTTAACTCTGCAGTCTAGCATCTGACATGCATACAGTTGAAGTAGACACGGTCGCAGTGACCATATGAGACGACTTTGAAGGATTTTGTGAATTCAACAGGCAAATGGAGATGAATCGACTTCATCGTTTTGAACACTATACAGGGTGTTTCATAAAAACCTGACCTCCCTTACTAGGGTAGGTAGAACACTGCATAATAAGTTGGGTTCACTCAGTAAAAAAATTTCGTTACGGCATCCGTTATCAAGATACAAGGTGTTGAAAAAATGTTTTTTTTACACATTTTTCAAGATTATGTCGAAACTACTGACAACATTGTGATGAGATTTTGTATGGATGTTTCTTGGAATCTGACACATCGCATGCATTTGTTTTTATATCTGACTCTTATAGAGGGCGCTAGTTACACGGTTCGTACCGAATAGTTTTGAATATAACTTTTTTGAGGTTAGATTTTTCAATTCAAATTCGATGTGAACTTGAACATCATTAAATTTCACACCAAAAAGGTACTCTTGGTAAAATTTGATACTGTATTCCGTTATCGGAATATTTAGATTTGAAAATGATGAAGTGATGCTGTTGCTGGTATAAAGCTATGTAATAGAGTGAGTATTATGAAAAATTATCAGCTATTTATTGAAAACCGAAAACAAAAATACATTTCTGATGCTAAACTTATTGATTTAAAAATGAATCACAAGAATTACATCGAAACAGATTTGAATAAGAACATGGATAACATAGTTTTGTTGTATCTTGAGTAGAAAGTCTATGCTACATAGGTAAATTCACGTCAAGAGTTGTGAGACATAATTGAACATCACTTAAATGGCCTAGCAGCTGATTCTCAACTGTTTAGAAGAATAATAAATTCTTAAGAAAAGAATATAGAATCGTGAATTCGTCGAAACGTAGGACATTTTGAACACTTACTCTAACTGATTCAATATTTCATGTTTCTAGTCAAATATCTCTTGATTTTCTACTTATGATTCTTTGTTTCATCGATAACTCCAGCACAAGAATGATTTTATTGTTTTTGAAATTGAATAGTAATAGGGTATATAGTGAGTACAACGGGCGAATGGAAATACATCGACTTCATCGTTGTGAACACCATATCTCTCTATCCTATCATCTCATACGGATACTATCGAAGCAGACAACTTCACAATGACCATATAACTCCTGAGCAGGTATAACGCACACAACTTGCAGAACCCGAAACTTCGACTTCGACTATGTTCACACTGTTACTCTGCAGTCTAGCTTCTGACAAGCATACAGTTGAAGCAGACGACTCTGAAGGGTATATAACGAGTACATTAGGCGAATGAAGATAAATCGACTTCATCGTTGTGCACACTTCATCTCTCTTTCCTATTATCTTACATGGACACTATTTGAGCTGACAACTGTTTATCTGCACTCTTACATGTATACAGTTGGGGGCATATATGATCGCAGTGACTATATGAGACGACTTTGGAGGGTATATAGCGAGTACAATAGGCGAATGAAGATACATCGACTTTATCGTCGTGCACACTATGTCCCTCGATCTTATCATCTCATATGGATACTATCGAAGCAGACAAGTTCGCAATGACCAATAAGATATAACGCACACAAATTGCAGGACCCTAAACTCCGACTTCGACTATATTCACACTGTTACTCTGCAGTCTAGCTTCTGACAAGCATACAGTTGAAGCAGACGACTCTGAAGGCTAAATAACGAGTACAATAGGTGAATGAAGATAAATCGAATTAATCGTTCTGCACACTTCATCTCTCTCTCCTATCATCTTACATGGACACTATTGGAGCAGACAACTGTAACTCTGCAGTCTTGCATCTGACATGTATACAGTTAGTATGGGTTATATATGATCGCAGTTACCATATAAGACGACTCTGAAGGGTATATAGCGAGTACAACATGCATACATCGACTTTATCGTCGTTCACACTATGTCCCTTTATCTTATCATCTCACACGGACACTATTGAAGCAGGCACATTGGCAATGACCATATAGGACGACTTTCAAGCGTGTATAACGCACACAGCTTGCAGAACAAGGAACTTCGACTCCTACTATGTTTACACTGTAACTCTGCAGTCTAGCATCTGACATATATACAGTTGAAGCAGATACGATCGCAGTAACCATATTAGACGCTTTCGAAGGGTATATAGGGAGTACAACAGGCAAATGGCGATACATCGACTTCATCGTTGTGCACACTATATCTCTCTATCTTATAATTTCACATGGACACTATTGAAGCAGAGCATTCCGCAATGCAAGACGTTTCTCAATAGGGTATAACGCACACAACTTGCAGAACAAAGAACTTTGACTTCGACTATGTTCACACTGTAACTCTGCAGTCAAGCATCTGAAATGTATACAGTAAGAGTAGATACGATCGCAATGACCATATAAGACGACTTCGGACGGTATATTGCAAGTACAACAGACAAATATGGATAAATCGACCACATCGTTGTGCACACCATTTATCTCTATCATATCATCTCACATGAATACTATTGAAGCAATGACCATATGAGACAACTTCCAAGCTCGTATAATGCCCACAGCTCGCTGAACAAGAAACTTCGACTTCGACTATGTTTAGACAGAAACTCGGCAGCCTAGCATTTGACATGCACACAGTTGGAGCAGATACGATCGCAGTGACAATATAAGACGACTTTGAGTGGTATATAACGAGTATTATGGGCTCATAAAGATACATCGACTTCATCGTTGTGCACACTCTATCTCTGTATTCAATCATCCCACATGGATACTATCGAAGCAGATTAGTTCGCAATGACCATATGAGACGACATCCGACATGTAAACAGTTGAAGCAGACACGGTCGCAATGACCATAAGAGACGACTCCTATGCAGATATAATGAACACAGCTTGCAGAACAAGGAATTCCACCATATCAACACTGTGATATAGTACAATAGGCAAATGAGGAAACATCGACTTCATCGTTGTGCACACCATTGAAATCAGGTACCATTTCGAAACAGTCCAACACAGCTTTTCCGAAAGTGTTACGATAGTTAGATTATTCATCAATTCATTGTTTATAGTAATAGGTAGGTTATCAATTAGGTATTGTAGTTACAGAGAACATTCCGGTTTGAACTCTGAAAGAACTAATAACTATTCTGTAATAAACCAGTAAAAAGTGAACTATCTTCTGCTGTTCTTCCCTGCACTCCTGAACATGTTTCGATAACTCGAACTACGATATAATTGAAGACAGGACATTACATCTCTCTATCCTATCAACCCACACGGATATTATTGAAGCAGACAATTTCGCAATGACCATATAAGACGACTTCCAAGCATGTTTATCGCGCACAACTTGCAGAACATGCAACTTGGACTTTGACTATGTTCACACTGTTACTCTGCAGTGTAGCATCCGACAAGCATACTGATGAAGCACATTCGATTGCAGTGACCGGATAAGACGACTCTGAAGGGTATATAACGAGTACAAAAGGCAAATGAAGAAACATCGACTTCATCGTTGTGCACACTATATTTCCTCGAAGTATATGAAGTACTCCTTTACCCAGGCGGAGTCAGAATCAGTTGCAAGGGGCTAACATGTATTTAAACTCTGATCATTTATTTTTAGTGAATAATGATTGTTATATTTCACTATAGTGACCTCTGATGTGCATGTATTCAAACTATTGAAACAATAAGGTGTAATAATAATATAAATTTGAAAAGGGAATATTCCAATTATATATTGTATATTTGTAAAATATATTAATGCCTCTAGAACATCCGAGGAATCCAAAATAACAAAGAATATTTCGGCAGGATAATCCAGTGTGAATATTTCCAAAATATTCCAGTTTGAATGCGAAGAGAATAATCAATAACCAACCAAAAGAATAATCAGATATGTATTAATTTATCTGCTATACTAACTTCAGTGATCGTATTGAATCTCTATAACTCGATTATAAAATATTTCCTAATTGGTGATAGTTTTCAAAGTTCATTAGTGGCTTCAATATTTGTATCATTCCATTTCTCCCTGAAAAATAAAATCGAAGATCAATTGAGAACCTTTGCAATTCACATTTCCTACCAGCTGCGAGGAATAATGCTAGTTTAGGGAGATGTGCGGCTAACCCTGGAAAGCGAACAACTGATCATCAGAAAAGTTTAATTTCTCCAGTTCCTCCAGTGAAAGAGTTACGAAGTTTTTTGGTCCACAGATAAAGGTGAACACGTCTCTCATCGTATATCCGGTGTCTTTAATGTGGTCAGTGATAGAATTTTGTATCATTCCTTCGTTCACGTGGCCACTCAAGCCTGTCCAGTCATCGTTTGGTTCCGACAAAATGTAGTCTATCTTTAATCTGTAAGGAAATGTAATACCTATTAGTTGATTATATAACATGAATAGCTTCGTAAATGAAATAAACCTACATAGGTATGTTACTTTCAATAAAATTATATCAAATCAATAAGTATAATATTATGATTTTGTCTAGGCCTCCACCAACATCAGCCGGTGGCTATCAACAATGCTATTGAATTATCCATCAGGTTCGAACATGAAACATAAAAACTTAGACTAGCATTATTCATGGTTTTCCAATTTCCAATGCGATATTTGAAAATCATCTGCGTCCATATGTTATGAAATAGGATCATCCATGGAACATCAGGACTCAGGAGTTAGCTTGGACTTCGAGCTTACTCCTTCAAAAATTAAGTCCTCTAATTTCGAACTACTACACATCGAAAATCATTTTCAGAAAAATCGACATATCATTGTATCGAAAAATGTGAGAGATAAGTTGATACGTCGATTTAGAAGGCCAATAGGATTATGCGAAAAAATTTATTGGTTTCTATTCAAGATAAGAAAATTGGGTTTGACTTTTGGCACACCCTGTATAGCTGGTGGACTGAAAATATTTCAGGTATATTGAAAATGATCGATTGAAAAACTTCGATGTCTAGCATACGTAAAGCATGATGATCATAATGTGGCACGTATCGAATCGATTTTTTTCATCAAGTTGTTTGTTAATATCCATTCACCTCATCAATTTCAAATTGGAATTCATCACATACAAATCCATCAACGAATTCAAAATGAGAATGAACAAATCGAATTGAGAGTGAGAATTTTCGATTTTGGTGAAAAAAATCCAAATTCGAAATTAACACATTCAAGTTTTATCATAGTCAAACTGAGAATAAACTCATTCAATCAATCTAGAAAACGACAACTGCATGTTGGAATTACCATCAATATGTTGTGTAAAAGTCGATATTTAATCGAACATTTATATATACAGGTTGATCCACCAAGAATGGGCAATTGATCAAGTAAACATTTTCACTTGAAAAAATCTTTCAGAAGTTGGCCGGGTATTCATTAAAAAAATTTTCGTCCGATATAACCCACGAATTTGAAGTAGATATTTGATTCTCGATCCCACCTGAATTAAAATGTTTAGTCTATTTCGTTAGAGTAGATAATCATCATTAGTTTAGTGCCAAATTTGAAACAACGTTTCATGATGGCGGGGAGATAATATGACCTGTTGAACAGATTCTCTGAGACTGTAAGAAAATGAAGTATCTAGTATACAATTATTATTATGGATTACACATACATATTTAGAGTGGCTTGATGTGATTAGATATCGCAATTTTTGTTTTCCTATTTCATGTTAATACCGGGTATCCCAATAAGTTATTGTATAGGTACAGGCAAAAACTCGCCTGTTTGACAAGATGGTTAAAAAATAGTAAAGTTGGAATATTGCTTTGAACGACAGTAAAGTAATTTCCTTATGACAAAATTTAATACATACTTCTGAAATGTGAACTTTTTGGAAGTCACAAAATGTTGATTTTTCTGTTGTTATCAATAAACAAAACACCAAGTATGTGCTATATCGTTGAAATCCAAAAAGATTGACACGCAATTTTCAATGACAATATGCCATTTGAAAATAAGAACTGAGTAGGAGCTACCATCAGGGGGCTGCCAAATATATCACATTCTTGATAAGTCATTAGGAAGGTTATCTAATGCCATTCAATGCAGTTTTTTGATTTTTTCAATATCTCGACAAATAAGCAAGATATTATTGCCTGAATACGATAACTTGGGACACCCGGTATTTGGAGGTCGAATGAATATTTAGTTTCACTGATGAATTATGATCGTGAATAAAAAAAAAACTCAATATTTTTGTATCATGCGATAGAGGGGGGCGCAATACAATATCTGTGCACGACGGAGCCGAGGAATGTAAGATAAGGCGCATACTTTCTACTCATAGTAGTCAAAGTATAAAAGTGGATGAAACCAAACGCTTTTGAGACACTTTGTTTGGTCCTTCGCCAAAGCTGTAGGAAGAAACTTCACTTCCAGCTCGTTTCCTCCTCTAACCAAGGAAGACTAGCCACAACTGCCCAGGAGAGAGCCAACATTTTCGCGCATTCATTTGCTGGAAATTCCACTTTGGATTCATCGGGAAAACAACCTCCAAACATAACAATTGACAGTCATATGCCCGAGATCACCTTTCGCCAACGTACTATAAGGAAAATTTTATTGGATCTCAACACCAACAAAGCGTGTGGCTCCGACGTAATTCCACCGATTGTTCACAAGAAATGTGCTCCCGAACTAGCACCTGTTCTCTGCAAGTTGTTCAACTATTATATTTTATTTTATTTGTATGTAATCTTACATAAATAAATCCAATAATCGATTACAATTATTTCCTTAAGACTAACCAGATTTCAGTGAGCAGAAAAACGTTATCTATTGTGGTAAATAAGAAAAGTATATATCAATTCAGTTGTGAAAATGTGAAACGAATTTTACCTAACCCAAATACATAATGCTACAATACAGACCTATAATGTTTTAAGTTGTATGATGATATGCAGTAGATTATTAATTTGATTGACTTATACTATAATAAGAAAATATTCTTTGCTTAACAACATTGAACGTTTTTCGAAAGATGTCCAACTTTAATTCATTTACCAGTTTACATATCCTATATACAGGAGCATTCAAACCAAGATTCGTTTTCGGTCTTGGCAGAAAAAATATGGGGATATCTCTATTAACATAGTGTGCTTGAGGACGAACTAACTTTCTTGAAATTACCGGGCAAATCGCTTGTCCATTAACTAATTTCTGCAAGAATGGTACAGATGCTATTTCTCTTCTATGTTCTAATTTAATTAATTTAAACTCATTCAATAAAGTTTTATATGGTATATCAAAATAATACACTTTGTGTTTTTTATAATATAGGTACCTCAAAAATTTCTTTTGGACCTTCTCCAATTCGTTTTTATGACGCTCGTAAAAAGGAGACCATACTGCAGAAGCATATTCCAATATGCTTCTTACATAAGCATTATACAAGAAACACAATGTTCTTAAGTCATTGAATTTGCAAGAATTTCGTATTATAAATCCAAGTAGTTTGTACGCCCGTTTAGAGATATTATCTATATGTGTATTGAAGTTCAGTTCATTATCCAAATAAACACCCAAATCCATAGTTCCAGTTTTTTTTTGTAAGGCTGTGTCATTCAATTTGTATGTAGTCCACTATATAATTTTTTTTTTTAGTAAATGTTACGGAGAAACATTTTCCAACTACTCTTACAAATTGGGCATATTCCCGTCCAACTGGAAAATTGCAAGAGTACAACCAGTTGATAAAAAAAGGCAAAAAGACCCTTCCTAGCAACTACAGACCGATCGCACTGCTATCTATTATTTCAAAGATCATGGAGGAAACTATCAACATCGAGCTCATGAAATACCTGGAAACTTCAGATATCCTCAACGATAGGCAATATGGCTTCCGTCATCACAGATCAACTGGTGACCTGCTCGCCTTACGTCTCACATATATGGCAGCAATCTATTGAAAAATATGGTGAAACCTTAGCCGTGGCACTTGATATCTCCAAAGCATTCGATCGAGTCTGGCACCACGGACTCCTCGTCGAGCTTCCATCTTATGGCTTGCCTCCCTCGCTATGTTCTCTGCTAGCTAGTTTTCTCTTAAACAGGTCTCTCCATGTAGTGGTCGACGAAATTTCATCTGACTCTCTTACCATAAATGTTGGTATTCCACAAGGATCAATTCTAGCACCAACACTATTTCTGCTCAATATCAACGATTTGTTGGAAGCAACTTCATGTCCAGTACACAGCTCCGCGGATGATAGTACCCTCCATACCGCCGTCTCTTCCAGGGCTCCAATACCAGCCAGGCAAATCAGAAACGAACGAGGAAGAAATGTTGACAGCATAAAAATGGACTTGGCAACAATTCTCTAGTGGGGATCCAATAACTTGGTAGATTTCAATGCAAACAAAACACAAACCATACCTTTGAAGACATCCATTTCGATGCTCGATTACTATCAGCAATGACCTTTCTTGGGAAAATCACGTGAGATCAATTGCTAAAAGTGCATCCCAAAAACTTGGTTTTCTGTTTCGAGCCAGGAGCTATTTCACTTCCAGTCAGCTGCTCATGATCTATAAGGCACAGATCCGACCTGTACTGGAATACTGTTTCCATATTTGGAGTGCGGCACCCAAACATACCCTGAAACTGTTGAATTCTGTCCAAAAAGGGGCAATTAGTCTCCTGGGTGATGCCTCGCTCACAAACTCACTCACTACTCTAGAACACCGAAGAAAAGTTGGCGGTCTGGCTCTATTTTATAGATATTTTCATGGACGATGCACATCTGAAATATCAACAATTGTTCCTCCCCCGCCAATTCTCAATGACTGATCAGTAACTGTGAGATTCTGAACAGAATTTGCGAATTTGATGAATGGTAATGCATATTTATTTTGTAGTAAGTGGGGGTATCAGTGTTACTTTATTCATCATAGAATCTATTATGAACTCAGGACGTCCAAATCTGGTCTAGAGTGTATGAATAATATTTTCCAAATTATCTGGAGGAACAAATAGTGATTTCACTGAATCCAAAGCTTCAGATTTCAATGCTTATTGAAGACGTATCATGTTTTACTCATTACTAAAGCAACATGTTTTGGTAGATCTTCTGTAGAGGGTAATGAAAATAGGTCAGTCTTCTACGTTTCCACTGAAGGAAGGAAGTTATTTTCCAAGATTGTTTCGAAAAGACAATTTTGATGATTCATTCCGATATTGGATAATTTTCTGACAACGACTTGAAAGCATAATATGTCATTTTTCGGGTTGCAGTTGTGAATGCCTTAATAACGTCCACTGCGACTGAATCGATCGGTTTGGAACAATCTACATTTGAAATAGTATGAGTATGATGATCTGGTCCCCGATCACAATGTGAAGATTCCTGTTTGAATAACCACGTGTGAACTTTATCATGTAAACACGATGTATATCCCGAAATATTTATTGAAGCTTGAGAACTGCTGCTTCTAATACTACTGACACCTTTCCTTCTGCTACTTCTTCCACTTGTAGTTTCCAGAAATGGTTCTGCTTCTAGAGACGCTTTGGCTTCAACAACAGGTAATTCCTTTTTTAGCTTTCGCTGTTCCAAATTTTTCCGTATTCTATTCATAACTTCCAACTTTTTCAATTCAATTTCCTTCATTTTGATGCTCGTTATTGAACTTTTAGACTTTGCAGACGTAGAAGCTATTGAATTATATTCTTCGTTTCTTCGTATCTTTCTGGCGGTTTTCTTGCATTATTTCTGCTAGTTTTTCTGATAGTACCTCCTGTCAGTGACATTTTTGTTGAATCTCAAACGGCTTCAATTTCGGCTAAACTGAATGTCTTCATCGCCTTTCGCACCATCTCCACTCGGGGCCATGTTGAATTATGAATAGCATTCCCACCACACAAAAAAGCCGACGGCACATTAGCAACAATATCGCAAGAGAAAGCGAATATGTTTGCGGAGATGTTCGCAGCAAACTCAACCTTGGATTCCCAGGAAAAAGTGCCGCCAGACATTCCACCCGTTGAAAGGCGAATGCCTGAAATTGTCTTTCGTTAAAGCATAATCAGACGCATTCTACTCGGTCTCAACACGAATATGTCTAATGGTCCTGATGGAATTTCACCCATTATTCTCAAAGTGGGCACCAGTATTGACACTGTTTCTCTGCAAGCTATTTACCATATCCTTCAAGTCTGGTATTTCTCCATCTTGCTGGAAAATAGGTATAGTCGAACCAATCATTAAAAATAAAACAAAAGCCTGCCGAACAACTATAGGACAATTGCCCTGTTATCAGTCATCTCCAAAGTGGTGGAGAAAACCACCAACATTGATATCATCAAATATCTGGAGAGCTCAGGAATCATTAATAGACAATATGGCTTCGCCACCGAAGGTCAACTGGAGGTTTACTTGCCTACGTGCCTTCGTGGTCACGAACAGCGAGGCTCTGGAACACATTGCCAAGGGAGGTGTTCTCCGAGGCATATAACCTCCAGAAATTTAAGAGGAACACTAATTTCTACCTTATTTCCCTTGGTTCTTACGATGTTTTCTGAACATTACAGGATATCCCTTTTCATGAGAACCAGAACATGAAAAAACTATATATAGCAAGCTTCATTAGAAACACATGGAGAATCTCTAGATGTAGCGTTAGATATATCGAAGGCATTCAACCGTGTTTGGCACCAAGGACTGCTCCACAAACTACCATCATACGGCTTACCACCTCAGCTATGTCATATTTCATCTAGTTTTTTTTCAGGTAGATTGCTTCATGTGGTGGTGGACGGAGTATCCTCTGATATCATTGCCATCAATTTCGGCGTTCCACAAGGATCAATTTTGGCACCAACATTGTTCCTACTTCATACCAACGATCTGTTGGGAGCAACCACTTGCCCTATTCATAGCTTTGCAGATGATGGTACTCTCCATACTTCGTTCTCTTCAAGAATTCCCATTTCCCAGAAAACTAAGAACTTACGAAGGCAGGCCAACGCTGTCAATGAAGATCAGAAATTACAGCCTGGGGAACCTCAAGCATGTATCTTCTCTAGAAAGGCGGAACTGAGTATACCTGATATAACAATGTCTAGTACCAACATTCCCATCAAGGCCACAATATCTTCGCTCGATGTCACCATCAGCAATCATATCTCATGAGCAAAATTATGTCCAATCCATCGCAAAAGCTGCTCCACAAAAACTTTTTTTTGTTCCGTGCTATCTACTTTACACCCCAACAGCTTCTTACGATCTACAAAGCAGAGAATACTCTTCTTTTGTATGGTTTTCAGCACCCAAACATATGCTGGTGGTCTCAGATTCCATTTAGAGGAGAGCCATTCACCTAGTGGGTGATGCCACACACTAGAGTCTAGCCATAGCACTATAGCGAGGTAATATTGCGAGTGCTGCTCGCTGGGCGCGAAAAATTGCAGCGACACAAAAATAAATATGAATTAGAGTATGAGTACTAAAATATTGTTGTGAAATGATATATGAAGCAACGGCTTTCCTAGATAATACCATGATAGCACGTACATCCATCTATCAAAGAGGCCCTATGAATCAGAAGTTTTACAGGGTGATCCCTGGAATCATGACACACCACAAATCGATTTATTCAGATAGAACACTCTACTTTTCATAATTATGTAGGATTGAAGTCACTGAAATATTGAATCATCATCATTCTCAATCACTCCATTCCTTAGATATCCTAATTATACATAAGGTATAACTACTATTACGTCTTTGAATTATATCGAATCGCACAACTTTGAACACTGATGTGAGGATATATAATTCCACAAGAATTCCCCCTTTTCCCTGCAAAAATGATATCAGCGATCAGAACGTTGTATTTTATAACAACGAAGAAAACTTGGGTGCATTTCTGAGAGTCTGGAGGAAATGTGACGTTCAACCTCAAATATCTAGAAAATGATAAAAGACACAAAGTTCAGTATTTAGGTATATTCGAAAAACAAACACAAACTCAAAATACTCGTAAAATATAAAGTGTGTTCGAGATAGGAACAATTATGAAAATGAAATTTCGAACAAAAAAAACAATTCAATTCTGATGAACTAAGTTAGGGAGGCGGTCAAAAATAAACGAGAAGATTCCTGTAGTGCAAACAGGGTGATTTACGGTGAGGGCACATTAGACGTTTCTGGTGAAACAAACATCGAATCACTTTGAAAATTTGATAAATACTACTCGATCTCATAACTAAGAGATCCAGGATGAACAGAGTTGCCCCAATTGTCAGCAGGAGCGAGACAGTACTGTTTAGACCCACGAGGTCTCATCAGCCGCTCTCGGTCTGCTGACAACTGGGACAACTCTACGCTTCGGGTATATCACCCATTTCGAAGACGCAGGGTATAACATGAAGTTATAGTCATGTTGTAGCTATCTAGTGGCAAATCTCTAAGGTAGAATCCAGAGATCGCTGCCATCTATCAGATGATTTGCCTCAAAATCTCACTGCGTTCAAAGAATCTTCCTATCAGAGAGCCTAAAAGAAAAATTCACCAGCTTGTCAGTGATAATTTGTATTGAAAATGGTTCGGAGAAGAGAAACAAAGGTATATAGTGAGAATATCAAACTTTCTCTTAGCTTTGGACGTTTCGGTAACGCATCTGCTCCAGTATTCAACATAAAAAATGGATACTTGTAGCAAATTCGTATTCGTCTTGACACTTCTCAGTTCTCAGTGACAATTGGTGACGTTGGCAATCAAATGAGTTACAGGATGTTTTCATTGATCAATCTTGAATTCGCCATTTTCATCTTCAGATTCCAGGAGGAATACCATGTTCTACCTATATCAACTGAACAGAAAGCAATGCTATTGTCTCCGTTCAGAAGAATGCAGGCAGATTCCTTGATTTTTTTTCTTCTGGTTGTTATCATATTTTCCAATGATTTTAATATTATTCCACTCTGCCATATGTTGTCCATCATCAGTAAGGATATGTTCAGCTAGTTTCGATTTGTCGATGTATCTTTTCTTTATATTGTACCACAATTTTTTGAAGATTGTTCTTAATTTTTTCAGTAAGGACTCTGGAATATTTGAGAGTGATTATTTTCAATTTGAATGTGCCTATGTAACTAATCAAACATCATTATAATATTGCCAGCTCTACAAGAACTGTGATGATTCACTCCGTGTGAGTGGAAATGCACTCTTTGTTTCTTCTAATTTCTAATTAGGTGTTTTACTATTACTATAATTGATATTATTATTGTGAATATGCTAGTATATGTGTGGCTGAATGAGTGAGTGTATGTATTTTTCATGTTTTACCTAATATGTAGGTAAATATAACATTCAATCATCTTTTTGCATTTATATTGCTATTTCCACCTTCTTCGAACCAAGTGTTACATACTCATCGGGTATTTATCAAGTCAACTTTTCTTATGTCTAATCTATGTTCTTTGTGTACCAGTATTATTCACCATAGCGCCCTTCATATGCACGGGGTGGTTCACCATAAATGCCCCCCCCCCTCTAGCTCAGTTATTTTTTAACCGATTTCAAAATTTTGAATATCATCATCATTAAATGATGTTAATTGGAACAGATACAGGGTGATCAGAATTCGGAATCTTGAACCACCCTGTAAATGTTCCAATTAAATGTCAGTAGATAGTAAATAAAAAGTTAATATGGGGACGTAGAAGCCGTTTTGACCAATAATGAATAGTTTCGACACAAAAAAATCATAAAGTTGTTGAAGAATCTCGATTTTGAACACCCTATATCTCTGTAATCATTCCCGCTAGACCCCAAGTGTGATATATTGATGAAATCAGCTCTTCAGGAAGAATTTTAAAATACAATGAAATACAGGTTGTTCCGTTTGAAAAAATCAAGTAGTACTATAGATCGTTTGTTCCGAGTAGCCTGTGTTTTCTGATGCAACGGGAATAAAATTCCTGAAAAATCATTTTAGATTATTTTTAAAAATTTTAAATCGGTTCGAAAATGAGTGAGCTAGAGGAGGAGACATTTATGGTCGTTACTTAATGGAAATCCATGGCAAATGTAAAAACATCACAAACGAGAAGATTTCCACAAAATCCTCAAACACACGACAAGTTTCGCTAAGACAGTTGCTTCGTCAGGTTATATACTGGCCCATTATACCAATATATACCTGACAAAGCTACTTTGTTAGCGAAACATGTCGTTTGTTTGAGAATTTTGTGAAAATCTTATCGTTTTTGAAGTTTTTACATCACTATCATTTTTCACTCGTATTTTTGATTGAGATATTTTTGCACGATTAACTGGAATGCTGAATTATGGTCGAATATGTATCGTATAGAGGCCAGACTTTTAATAGAACATGTATTTATATTACTATGGAAAATGAAAGAAGTGATCAAAAGGTGTACTCACCGCGAGTCGCTCCTTTCCAAGGTATCAAGTTGAGCTCTGAACGGTATATCCTGAAGTGTTCTATTGAAAAATAGGAGCCTCAAGAACTGGCTGGAAAAAATATCAAACAGTGACTAAGTATAATCTTGAATTGAAAAGTATTCAAACGAAAAAGAGAATTGGTTCAATCGGATCATATTCAATTATACACAAAGATGTGAGTTTGTGTTTCAATTTCATCTGGGCAAGCCATATTTTGTTGCTTTTTTCCAAACCATTATTTATATACATAGTTAGCAAATTGATATTCGATATTCCAATATGTATACATGTTGCTGCATATCCTTCGGTCACTATTTGAAAATTGCATGTGCGGCATTTAGGGCAGGCAATTTCAAAATGTTTGGAACATCATGCAGTATTATGTCAGAATGGTCCGTCTCACGACCGCAAGGTCGTGGGTTCGATTTCCAGCACGGGCAAGGAACTTTTTTCAATATTTTATTTACGAATTAAATATTGTAAAGTTTCGGAGCATCGGCTGGGGATAGTCCTGCACGATTCGCTGTTGCGTTCCAATTAACAGTGCTGCTCCTAAAGTGGCACATGGAGTTAGTAACAAAGCCTACACAGAACACGCAGAAAGATATGATGATGTGGTTGTGAGCATCAGAGAAGAAGTAGGACGGTGTATGTAGGTGGGTGTGGAAAACTACCAGCTGAGCGTGAGAGCGGGCCAGCTGCTTAAGTAGACCTCGGTCTCGGGGGTTAACGATGATAGTTAGCAGGCCTGCCACTGCGCATAAGGTAGTGAGTACATTACTAGCCTACAAAACACAGCTGAAAAACTCTGAAAAGAGAGCTGAAGGGCGGTGCCTGAAAAGAATGTTAGCCAGCTGTCTTGAGTGAACCACATCAGTCATTGAAAACACTTGGGGTTTGCAAAAAGGTCCCATTGGGGACTAGTTGCTGACGTGGAAACGTCCCCCACCAGTACCAGTACCAGTACCAGATTATGTCAGAATACATAAAATATACCTAAATAAGGAAGCAACTAACAAAATTTCTTAAAATGAAAAAATTGGCGTCTCCAGGCATTTGAAAATAATGTTGTTATATTCCCCTTAGAGGATCGCCCTGTGTAACACGCCTCCCGGATTATTCTCGAACATCCCAATGATTCTAACATGTACTGGGATGTATCACCCTCCTTTATCCTCGTAATTCGCAACATATTTTGGCAAATCAAAAACGGTTCTGGAATAAATATTCACGATTTTTTTTATTTTGTGCTCACTTTTTCTTCATGCCAACAAAATACAAGATGGCAGAAGGAACAATTTCTTTTCAAATGAAATAATCCAAAATTTTATCTGATAATGATATATGAATAATATATATTTTTGAATCAAGATTGACGGGCTTCATCAAATTATGGAAAAAAATATGAATCATATCATTTAAAAAAAAGTTTTTCCTGAGCCACCTCGTAATTTGTTTATATAAAGAAAAAGTGAGCACAGATTAACGAATTCGTGAAAAATATTCCAGTAAAGTTTTTGGGTGACCAAAATATTTTGAGAATTACGAGGATAAAGGGGGTGACACAGTTAGGTGAGACATCCTGTACCATCGTATTTCCGAACACCAAATGTGTTGCGGCGACAGAACGTGACAGAATATTCTCGACGCGATCTCGAATCAGTTAGAACGATCGAACGAACAGTTAGAAAGCGAGGTAATGTTCTTCAGCTTCAGCGGAATCGATGTTGGATCGAATTTTTGAACAGATGGTGGCTCAGCAGAAGAAAATCACGGACCAGATAGCAGCTCAGCCACGAATATGGCGGCTCAGCAGTTGAAGAGATATCGGCTCAGCAGTGAAGAGATATCGGCTCAGCAAGACGAGATCGCGGACCATATCACTGCTCAACAGCAGGAGATAGCAGCTCAGCGACAGCAGATTTCGAAACAGATAGTGGTTCAGCAGAAGATCACAGACCAGATAGCGGCTCAGCGACTGGACATCACGGACCAGATAGCGATTCAGCGACAGGATATTGCGGACCAGATGGCAACTCAGCGAGGGTACAAATCTCTGCTCAGCAAAATCAGATCGCCTTGCAGATCCCATCTCAACGGAAAGTTGCGTCGCAGCAGAACCAGATATCGGCTCAGATTTCTGTCCAAGTCGCCATTCAGCTAGAAGAACTGACAACTGCAAATAAGAAGCTGCAGCAGGAGATCAATGAACTAAATAGACGGAGAGTTGGCTAAATAAAAAAGTTTGTCATCGATACATGGCTGATTCCTACTCTAAATAGATCCCCTTGTGTAGCAAAGTTGAAATGATGTTGTCTGTCAGCGCGGCCCCGTGGCTTAAAGCTGGGTAGACAATCAAATAGGTTAAATTTTGATAAACAAATTCACTGTCAGACATTATCAGTGATCTTTCACCGTGAGCCAGCATATTTTTCAATTGAATCTGTTAATTTCTTGTTTTTGTATATGATAGTGTGTAATTCACAAAAACAAAAAACCAGACTTGGCACGTGGTAGGCTGAACCCTAAGTTAACGTCCTCTAAACTCATCGAACAGATTCAAACTGACCACACAATTCAGAACAGCATTATATTAGATGACATGAGACCGCCTCTCTGGCGGTCTCGGAGTCTTTGGCTCATTCCAGTGAACGCCGCTGCGGCGGTGCCGGCAGTGAATGTGTAAAACAGATATATGGGTTCTAATTATGAAGATATCTTCTATTTATCATTAAGAAACACGGAAAATTGTTGGCAGACAATCTGTTAATAGCTAAAGTGCTGACAGACAGCGCAAAATGAAGTGAGATTTTAAATTATCACATACATCAATCCAGATTGATTGAATACCTCATTCTTTTAGTCAGCCACATGCAAACTGGCATACGAATAAACAGTTACTTAAAAAGTGGCAGACATTTAAGAGCGCGCTGTTGCTCGAGTGTTTACAGCGCACGCTCCCCGCGTTTACAATTTAAGTTTTGAATGTGAGTATTCATGACGAATCCGAGCATGCCAAACAAACTCCGTAATATAATAGTCATTTATAAAGGTAGTAAAGAATATCACTATAACCCAGGGAACTAGATTATATCCCGAGCCTTCAGCCGAGGGGTATAAGGTCCCTTGGTAATAATAGTCTTTGATGCCAAGGTGTTTATTGATCTTTTTCCATCACTAGCTCTTGAACTTACCATTATTTACTCCTTTTCAAGGCGTTAGTTTGTTTGTAATGCCAAGGTAATTTTCGTCATTTCATGAACCACTAGTCAATAAAGACATAGCCTCTTATATAATCAACCCGAATTCACTGTTCTTATGCGAGATTCGCGAGAATTGCACTCGAATTATCAATAACGACTGGTCAAATGTTGTCATGATCATATGACTACTAGATTTCAATCGGAATTGGAAATAAGTGCTTTCAAAGTGATAATAGATCCATATTCATATTTCACATAACTATAGTGATTGAAATATCCTGCTAGTGGTGAAAAAATGTGGTATACACCTTGGTAGGAAAGACTAAATTACCACGGTACTCTATAACCTTGGCTGAAGCCTCGGGATATAATCTTGGTCCCTGGGTAATACTGATATGCTTCACTACCTTGGTGTATAAATAACTATTTTTCACCACTAGTAATGTATTTCAATCATTATATAGTTCTGTGAAACTGAAATATGGACCTATTGTCCTTATGGAAGCACTTCTCTTCAATTCGGAATAACATGACAGCATAATGACAAGTCGTTAATGAAAAATTCCTGCAAATCTCGCATCAGAGAAATGAATTCGGGTTAATTATAAGCGGGGTGGCTATGTCTTTATAGACTAGAAGTTTATAACATGTAGAAAGCTATATATAAAGTAATGGTAGGTGCTATAGCTACTGGTGGAGAAAATTGTATTGATGTAGTTTTTATCTAATTAGTCACCTTCCTGTTTTCTATTCTTAACCTTCCAGTAGTTGCGCCTCATCCAGGATATTGTTTCTAGGTGCGGAGTCTGAGTCTGCAATGGAGAATTCGGGTAGTTTGAACATGTTCATGGTTTCGAAGCAAAACGAATTCATCTCCTAGGATGTTTTCAATGGTATAACGAGGCGAAATGGTTTGGATATTGCCCAAAGAATGTTCGAATCTTAAGTGAAAAATTGAATTTCGTCATTCTGTATGAGGAATATAGGAAATTCCGAAATAATTTCAGGATATCGTCCCACGCGTTCAGAAAACAAGATTCGTGAAGAAATAAAGAAAACCTTGTGGAATACGGGGGCACTCTTACATTTTCATTACTGTAACACTTTTTTCAATTACTTGGTGTGCCATGACTGAGGAATTCCGATGTGTTTGTGGAAAAACGCAGCTTTCAAGCACTGCTTACCAATTGAGAATCCATCCATTTTTCGAAAAATTATAGCAAATTCAGAATTGCCATAAATGTCAGTGGTCCAGTTAATTCTTTGAGTAATTAATGAAGGTAATGTGTATAAAGCAACTCCATCTCAAATACTAAATACTTGAATAATATTCAATGTAAAACACATGTCGGCTCGTATCTAACTTGTGTGACCGTTGCATAAAATACTCAAATTATGTATATTTCAACAAATTTCAACATAATTAAAACTGAATGCTAAACAATTCAAACAAGTATTTAGAAACATAGACCGCGTGATCATTCCCAAGAACGTGTTTCCATAGACTGACCGAAAATTTGTTTTATAATGGAAAGTAGTTACGTATTTTCATTGGTCAATATATGTTTCTTGATAATAATCTGCGTTAAAATAAACAATAGTATGGTGAATTTTCTCAGACACTGAATTTTTATCAGTAACTAGTATGCTCGTATCATCAGCAAAGAGTATGAAACTAACCGTAGGAAAGTTGCACACAATGTCATTCACATAGATCAAAAATACCTAACACTGATCCCTGTGGGACACCAGTTTGCATATAAGCACATGCTGAGTCGTGGTATGATTGAATACCTAACATATCATCTTTTATTCTGACACATCATTCGTTATGATAGGTATGATTTGAACCAGTTGTTTGACAAACCTCTAATTCCATAGTAGTCTAATTTATCCTGAAGTATATTATGGTTTGCGCAGTCAAATGCCTTGGAGAGGTCGCAAAATATTCCGAGTATATCTTGTTTCAATTTCAGATTTTAGAATATTTTTTTATCATTTGAAAAGTAGCATCGATCGTACTCAAGTTTTGTCTGAAACCGAATTGTGATTCTGTAAGAATTTGCTGTGCTCAGATAAGGTTTGAAAGGTGTATGATAAAGCATTCCTTCTCATAGTTTAATTGGGTAATAGAGTCTGACGAGGGGCATACCACTAATGTGGATTTTGTATACCAATACCCATGAACTTCCATATTGAACTCACAATTCCTCGTTAACTCTTTCAATTTACCATGTATTCCAATAACTTCCCATGAATTCTCACAATTCGCCTCTAATTCTCATTAAATAGTGAAGATCGAATTCCCGTAATTGTCAATGACTTCCCATAACTAACGGTTGTACCACTAAGAGAGGACGCCGGCTGTATCTCGGAAATTATTTGCCGCACAGGTGTCGGAAAATAGTTATTTGTTTTACTAGGCAGAAAAGTACAATATTCAATGCCGCAGTTGGTGTTTCATAGCCTAGGCGTAGCCGAGGCTAATAAACCAGCCGAGGCATTAAATCTGCTTTTCTGCTGTGTGAAACATATAAATGTTTTCTCCAAATTCGTTCCAAAGTCTAAATAATCCATTATTTCGTGTTCACCAAAAGTCATTGTCAATTTTGATAACTAATTTGATTCAAAGAGAGAAATTTCTGGAAATTATTTTCAAGTCTCCAGAGCGGCCGCTAGAGGGCGTAACTGCATTCGCCAGTTTGAAAAACGGGTTTTTATGAGAATCTGATATATCAAAACAAGTCAAAAACATTTTTATCATCGTCTCGAGTTGATTTTCAACCATCTCGATCGAAAAAAAAATGCGACAGTTCTTCAAATAAAAGGGGAAGGGGAGGAAAAATAGCGCTATAGAAAAACTCGTATTACTACAGTTTGGTGTAACGGAATCCAACAAACTTGGTCTCATTATGAAGGTTTTTTTTTAGTTCTTTCAGATAAATCACGCATCGAGTCGATTTAAATTTTGTGGTGGCCGCTAGATGGCACCGTTGGAAAAAAATTTGATTTTTCATTTTTCCCCTAGACTTTCAAATGGAACCATATAGTCTTCTCACGCTAATATAAAAGAATAGCAAACGAGAAGAAAAATGGTTAATACCGCAAGTTGATACCTCTCGAGAAACCAGAGAAATAATCAAAATAATATTAGAAAATATAAAACAAATTGGTAATGAAATATTCAATTAAGTAGTAGCATTAGTGTCTTCCTAGGTTCCTAGATTATCTTACATCATTCGCTATTCATGAATTGAGTCTCTGTCGAGTGGATAAAACTGCAGCTTCCACTTTGGGCATTGGCATGGACGGCATCAGTTCTGATCCTATTGACCCTAATTGTTGGTAGGGTTTGCAGTCATATCTTTCAATCTTCCCTATGAATAAAAATCCCAACAAGTCAGATCTGGAGACCTAGCTAGCCACACAAACATGCTACCCCTTCCAATCCACTTGCCAGGATATCGTAAATCTAAGTAATTCCGCACATTGATAGCAAAAAGACCGGAAAAATATACAGTGTGTCCCACTTACCATGCTCACCATGGGTATCTTTTTAACGGTTAGAGATACGAGGTCGGTTAAATGACACCAAATGTGGAGTTTGTCAAGGCCAACTATAATGTGAAAAAATATTTTGGTAAAATCTATTCGTTTTTGTTTTATACGCAAAAAACAGATTCTGTTAATTTTCATGTCTCCTCCGTAACTTCTTTATTTATGGAAATATTCAAATAGGAATTTCACATTCTCATGGCAGTTTTTCAAAGTGATTTCGAAAAAAATATGAAATTTATACCAACTCTTCTAGAATTCGAGATACCAGCACCAACTTTTGTTTTTCAAATGTAGGTCATAGCTCACTATAACTTAGTTACAAATAACTTTTTTTTTTCTTAAAGATGATATGTCGCAGTAATAGTTTCGTGTTGATAACAACGGAGTTATCGTCATTTATACAAAAACAACAAATTATTTGGAAGCCGCCATCTTGAATTTATGAATTTTAACAGAAAAATCATGATCTCCGACCTCAAAAACCCCCACTCACCAATTTTGAATGGAATCGGACCAAATCCTGTCCGCCATCAATTGACAAAAATGACTGCTCCAAGATGGCGGACAAGATTTGGTCCGATTCCATCCAAAATTGGTGAGTGGAGGTTTTTGAGGTCGAAGATCATGATTTTTTTGTTAAAATTCATAAATTCAAGATGGCGGCTTCCAAATAATTTGTTGTTTTTGTATAAATGACGATAACTCCGTTGTTATCAACACAAAACTATTACTGCGACATATCATCTGTGAGAAAAAAAAAGATATTTGTAACTAAGTCATAGTGAGCTATGACCTACATTTGAAAAACTAAAGTTGGTGCTGATATCTCGAATTCTAAAAGAGTTGGTATAAATTTCATATTTTTTTCGAAATCACTTTGAAAAACTGCCATGAGAATGTGAAATTCCTATTTGAATATTTTCATAAATAAAGAAGTTACGGAGGAGACATGAAAATTAACAGAATCTGTTTTTTGCGTATAAAACAAAAACGAATAGATTTTATCAAAATATTTTTTCACATTATAGTTGGCCTTGACAAACTCCACATTTGGTGTCATTTAACCGACCTCGTATCTCTCACCGTTAAAAAGATACCCATGGTGAGCATGGTAAGTGGAACACACTGTATTTCGTCTTGTCTCTAAGCCTACATATCCCAACAGATTTGATCAACTGGCGTCGAAAGAATGCCAATGCCCGAAGTGGAAGTGGAAGCTGCAGTTTCATCCACTCTTCGAAGACTCAATTCATGTATGGAAAAAGGAAAGACAATTATTTGAGCATCCAGGAAGACCCTAGTGCTACTAATTATTTCAGTAACTATTTAATTTATAATTTCTCATATTATTTCGATTATTTGTCCTGTTTCTCAACAGTTGTCAACTTGCGGTTTTCACCAAATTTCTTCTCGTTTGCTTCACTCTCATATCAGCGTGAGGAAAATATATGGTTCCATTTAAAATCCCTGAAAAACAAAATGGAGAATTGTCTGATTTTTCAATAGGTGCCATCTAGCGGCCAACACGAGATTTTAAACGTCTTGATTCGTGATTTATCAGAAAGAACTGAAAATCCCCTTCATAAAGAATTCTGTTACAGCAAGTTGTAGTAATAAGAGTTTTTTCAAAGCGCTATTCATCCTCCCCTCCCTGCTAACGTAGTTTTTTCGATCGAGATGATTTGAAATCAAGTCGGGAATATGAAAAATTGCCGTCCTTGAAATTCGAAAATAACTTCCAGTGATTTTTCTTGGCCACTTTTATTGAAAATATGTTTTTCCGAAACCCGTGCGGCAATTATTTTTCCAGATACAGCAGGCGTCCTTTCTTAGTGGTACACCGGGTACGCATATTTACAAACCATACCAAATGACGGTACCAGGGTGCTGAAATCTAAGGACGTTCTTTTATCAATCCACCAACTGTGTTCATATATTCTTTGGTAGATTCATGTTTTAAGTAAGCACGCGTTCATTTATTACTGTTGTGTCAACCAAAATTGCAAACCATTCCACCAATGTACAGGGTGACCAGAACTCGATGTCTCAGCTCGATTATAAGAGAAGGAGATATGATAGGAAAAATCTGAAGAGAAGTTCCCAAATGCGAATGACTTAAGTCCGTTTTGAGCCTAATTCGTATATTTTTCTGAATTTGTTAGCTGGAGTAATGACGTCATCGTTCAATGTTCTCCCAGAAACATATCTATATTTTGGCATATTCGGAAGAAACTGATTTTTCTGAACAAATTTTGTTAAAAAAAATTGCTATCTCCTTTCGTTGAAAAAATTATAAACAAATTTGTTCAAAAAAAGGTATCATCAAAAATTTGCATTCGTCACGATTCAAACAAATAGCGAAGTCGCAATTGTCAATAATTAAACTAATGTTTGTCAAATATTATTGTGGTGTCATTTGGCTGAAAAATTGTTACGCACAATGAAAAAGTCGACGTTATTTATTTATGGGGAAATTCAAAAGACGTCCAGTGCAGTTATAAGCCCAGAGATACCCTGATCATGTTATTCCAGACTCAAAAATATTCGGATTGGAAACATTGAAACATAATTTACATGCAAATAACGAGGCATTTTCATCTCGGAAGGGGAAGAAAATAGCCAAAATGGTCAAGACTGACAATTCCGTTGCCACTGTTTTGAAGTATTTTGAAAACCATCCAAGGAAATCGATTCGTCAAGCCTGTCGTGACTTGATTCTGAAATACAGATCGGTACGCAAGAGAAAATGGATATCACGATTATAAACTTCGTAACTTAGAACACTTGTCAAATCAACATCAACAACGAATTATATCGCCCAAGTGATGGAAAACTTAGAGTTCGATGACAATCGTTTTCTCCAGCATGTGTTGTGGACGGAGGAAATCTGTTTTGTTAGCAACGGTAAGCCCAATAAAAGAAATGAACATTATTGGGCTACTGAAAATCCACATTTTGTCAATCCCATTGAAAACCAAAGGACATTTCGGAATTAACGTTTGGTGTGGTATCATCAATTGGTCAATATTTTTACGAAGGAGTTTTAAATAGTGAGCAATATTTGCAACTTCTTCAAGAATATTTTCTTGTGCTTTTCGAAAACGTGGCATATCAGCTTCGAGCAAACATGTGTTTTCAGCATGACGGAGCTCCGCCGCATAAAGCAAGAATTATCCAACAATATTTGAACTTGTGGAGAACATTGGATATAAATGGACCGATGCGCCTAAATCACCACTAGATTTTTTCTTGTGAAGGAACTCCGAAGAATAAAGTTTACAGAACACCATCTGTTAACTTGCATCATCTGAGAGAAAAAGGCAGAAATGCTTGCGATGAACTCTCTAGAGAGCAAGGCTTCAGTAAGAGAACTGAGGCGGAGATTGGAGAAGTGTTTAAGAGTAGGAGGTCGTCACATTGAGAGTTTGTTGCAGTGATTACCTGCATACTTTGTTTCTTTCTTTTGTAATATATCATGTGTTTTCCATTTCGTCCACACTTTTCAGTTTTCAAAATGTTGGTGTCGGGAAGATTGAATGAATATATCTCGTTATCAGGTAGGACTTAATATTCGCTTGAAAAAGCGGAAAGTGTATGCGCTATTTATTGACATCAAAAGAGCATCTGACTCCATAAACCACTCCCTTCTTTGGCACAAACTATTCAATACCGGACTGAGCTCGAATATCATATATCTCATAAGTCAGATATACAACAGCGCTGCTTTGAGGGTGGAGGGCAGCGACGGTCTCACCAGACCGTTTGAAATTACCACCGGAGTACTACAGGGCGAGACATTGAGCCCGTTGCTGTTCAACATCTTTATCTCAGATATAGAATCTTTCTTTCGCAATGAAGGTGCAGTAGGTCTCAATATCGAAATAAAACTGATTTGCTAATGTTATGTTATGCGGACGACTTAGTACTACTTGCAGACTCTGAAATAGCTCTTGGTAGGATGCTAGGCACACTTGAAAAATATTCACGGGCGAATAAATTGAATATTAATACTGATAAAACCAAAATAATGTTTTTCTGCCAAGGAGGTTTTCATAGTACAGATACACACGCAGATATGAAAACTCAAATTTGAGTATTGTAAAAAAATATACCTATTTAGGAGTCCCATTTGTCTCTTCATCACTATTTAGAGAAATGGCAACTTTTTCTGCCGATAGGGGGAAACAAGCTTTGGGCGCAGTACTACCTCTGATAAGTATAGGTAAAATGAACTCATGGCAATCAAAAATGTATTTATTTGATAGCTTGGTGACGAGTATAATGCTCAACTGTGTTGCGGTGTGGGGACTCAGATATAGTGAAATACTAGAGCGTATCTAAGTTGGCTTCCTGAAACGCAAACTGCTAATTCCAACCAGCACACCTGACTATGTGGTCAGAATCGAAACAGGGCGAGTAAAACTTTTATATAACATCTTCAAAACATCTTTGAACTGGCTAATAAAATTATTGGACATGGAAGAAACACGTTTGCCTAAGATTTGTTTCAGAAGACAACTTTCACTCCTGAGCAATTGCAATCCCAAGTACAATTGGGCCTTACAAATAAAAGCAGTTTTTGATTCCTTGAATCAATCTGAAACTTGGTCACAGCTAGACTCTACCTACTTAACAAGAAATAAAAAACATATTTTGTCAAAATATTATAACAAGCTATATGAAGCTGATTTATCGTTAGCTAAGGACTCAACTTTTCTCTCTTTCTTAAAGAACTATCGCACAGCTCAGGGTGTGTAATAAGTTCTCAATGAAATTCACTCTTAATGGTGTAACATACATAATTAACCCGAAGGAACTGTGTACGATATGTAACCAACATAAACTAGAAACAATAGAACATATTCTGTTCGAATGCCCTATATATTGTGTCATGAGACCTGCAAACTGTATTTGTCTATCCAATATAGATAACTTAGTACAAGCACTAGAAAATATAACTGTCGACAAAGCAAAAATCATCGCAAATTATATTTGGAACATTATAAGATTGCACTCTTTTGTAATCAATGAATGACAGCTATGACAGGTATGTTGTGTCCTAGTATCATGAGCCTCCACCGAAAACCTCAAGTAGTATGGTGTGTGACACGCACGGACTGCAAATTTCTTGCTCGTATGACTTCATTCTCGCGGAAGATGTCTATCGTTTCGTGCTTGTTGAACATTATACTATTTTATTGTATTTCTAGCCACCTCTGTATCCTTTAGGGCTAGGTAATGTTGTATTCTGGACACGCCGTGTGTATCCTCTTTCTTATAGACAACCACTTTCCATAGGAATAAGATATAGCCTCTCATTATAAATATTATGTCAAAACCTCAAACTCTTGCTGTAAAACTTTCGTTTTTGGAAGCAATAAATATTGAATTGAATTGAATCGTTATCAGGTAGGAATGCACGGAAGTTTTCGAATTAATTTCTCCATAATGGTAACAGGTATTGAATAAAAAAAATGCAATTTTTTCTCTTGAAAAATAGCATATTTTGCCTGTCTGGTTCTGTTTTAGCCCATACTCACCTAATTATGACGCTTGAAAATGTGTCAAATGACACCAAAATGTGACAAACATCAGTTCAATTGTTGACAGCTGCTACTTTGCCATTTGTTTTCAAAGGCTACTTGTTTGAATCGTGACGAATGCAATTTCTTGATGATACTTTTTTTAAACAAATTTGCTTATATGTTTTTAACGGAAGGATATAGCAATTTTTTCTTTACAAAATGTGTTCAGTAAAATCAGCTTTCTCCGAATATGCAAAAATATAGGCGTACTGTCTTTTTCACATAACTTCTAAACGGCTGAACCGATTGGGTTCGAATTTTATATGGGTATTCTGATGGTTTCCTGGATGATTTCAAAATACAATTGGACGCGTTAGGTGGCGCTGCTGTCGATGCGTCAACTACTAAACGGTTTGACCGATTGGGTAGGATTTTGTATGTGTATTTCGATGGTTTCATACTGAGAGAATGAAAATAGGTGTGAGTATATTATAATAGTAGCTATAGGTGAGCACACAATTTTTAAAAATAACAAAGAATATATGTACTGTAGTTACGTAGCATAGCTCAAAACGACTGCAACGAATGTCTAGTTTTTTTTGTAATGGAAACACCGATCGTGCGAAGCCGGGCCGGGCAGCTAGTAGTTAATATACGTAATTCATTTTTATCTAGGTTGACATATACGTTCGATCGAGGTTATAATATGTACCCAGTAGTATCCAAGCCTGTCTGAGACGTTGAAGATTTTCCCAGGTGTCAGATTTCCGATATCTTATTCTTTTCTAGTTTTCTAATTTCTCCTGATACAGTAACTGTTGCTCATTCTACAGGAGAATTCTGGCCCCACGAAGGGTGTTTGAATTCCTTTTCTAGCGTGTTTGTCCGCTACTTCATTTCCTTCTACTCCGGAATGTCCAGGAACTCATAAAAGAGTAACAGCTGGCTAAGTCGTAAGTTTTTTCTTGCATTTCCAAACCGTTTTATAGCTGATAGTTGAAAGCCACCGCTTTAATGGCTTGACTATCGGACATGATAATGATATCTCTTGATATCATTTCGATGGAAGCTTCATTTCATACTCATGAAAAAAAAAACATGTTCAGATTTAGGTAAGGTAGACATCACATAACAATGACAGCTAAAATTATTTATTGTCTACCTGATCTCGCCACTAAAACGTGGGGTCAGAGTTGTTAGAACTGATAAATATACTTCTTTTCGTCGTCTGCCCTCTTCTCCTTCAATGTGAGAATTGGTCGTAAAGTCCCACATTGGGAGTGAAAAAATGTAAGTTTGCTAAAGTCTTTGTTAGTTACCTCTACTGGTAAGACTGAAATGTTAGCCCTTATTAGAGATCAACTCGATTGTCATACTTAAATTTCACATGTAACGGGAACTAATAATTGTGCATTTTCATATTTTATTGCAAATTGCATTTCGAAGCGTTACATTCCCCTTACCATGAGTCGTACAAATAAATGTTTCCAACATTAATTGTAGGGAATTTAGTCGTCCATAAGATTGATAATTGGTATTTTTGTGCTAGGACTCATCAGTGAGGAGATAATGCAAAAATAAACAATTTTCGTCGCCATTTTCCAAGATGACAGATCGCCCGGGCGACCGCTAAGGTCGCAAATTTGGGTTTTTCATGAGAACCCCTGTGATGGTCTATTTTAAATAATCCGCCATAATGTCGTGTGGTGCGGAATGCGCAGGTACTAATTGTGTGGTTCGCGAGTTTCGGTTCCGTACAGGGGTAGTTAGCCTAGGTCGGCGATAGAGGACAGAGGGTGATCGGTCCTTCGTCATTTTTATATTGATACCGGCGGCATGTAACCCGGTCAATTATATCTTGTAACCAGTTATTGTTAATGTGTTATCGTCAATCCATAATAAATAGTATTTGTTGCCTGGTTGAGCTGTATTTACCCACAAGAATAACCCACGACCAGTGATTCCTTGAGCTAGCCGAAGGAGTAGACTAGTGCATTTGACGCCCAACCAGTGGCCAATGTGGGTAAATTAAATCATCAAAGTGAAATTCGTGGAGCAATTCAGTGAATTAAGTCATCGATGTATGGTGCAGTGTGCAGTTTGAGTGAAATTCGGGAATCGTCTGCGAAATCGCGAATGTTAGCAAGTTTCGTGAATCAAAGTGGTGAACGGCGTAAGCAGATAGCCGGTGTTTGAGCGGAAGGTAGTTTCGAGCGTTTCGAAAGACCGCCAACACGACGCAGCGTGTCAGAGCAGTAGGGCAGCGAGCGGAGTCCTCAAAAGTATCTTCCGAGGTATCTCCTAGTGAGCGAGCGGGAAGTCTGGATTGGATGTGGTGAGAGATTTCCAGTTACCTATGATGAGAAACTACCAGAGTCCAGAGATCGCCCTGTGTTGCGGTGCTACTTGGATTGTCGGTGCCAGGACAACGGAAGTTATTGATAGAACTGTTATTGAAAAGTTCGAAGATTGTGATGAATAAAATCTCTTTGCTGAAAACCAGAGTTCGCAGAGTCTTATAATATAATATCTTTATCAAATCAGAAGTGGTCAAGGCCGGCGTACCTCAGTGCTTCGATGCTCAATATCGATTCACGTCGAGGTATCGATCGTGGGTTCGAGACCCACGAACGCAGACTTTTTCTGATGGCCTAAGAAAGTGTTTGGGATCACACGTTAAAAGGTAAGGCCCCCGTCATTCCTTGCTCGCACAAGTCTTTCGAAGACTTCTGAGGGTTGCTCGTAAGGGGGCAACCGAATGACGGATAGAACAATTTTAGAACAATTTTTTAAAAATCTACGAAATGCCTGTGACAAGAGCAGAAGATGTTGACGGAAATATGAGTTCTTCAAGTGGTGGTCCACCAGATCAGCTTATGGACAAGTTTATGCAGATGATGTTGTTGATGGAACAGAGTCGGAAGGATTCAGAAGACTGATGGTTTCAATATTTACAACAGCGGGAAGCTACGGATTGCAGTTACCAAGTGATGCCTGATTTTAGTAAATCTATTGAGGACTTCAATGGAGAGGAACTAGGAAAGTCAGCATTAGGATGGTTGGAACAGCTGGAAAGTACTGCTATGCTGCATAAATGGCCTGAAGCATTCAAATTGGAGACGGCGAAAATCCATCTTGTAGGAACGGCAAACGAATGGTTGAAAGAAAATTCAGATTCGATTCAAAACTTTGATGAATTCAAGATCAGATTCAAGAAGACCTTTAGTCTTCGACAGAGTACGACTGATTTATGGAGAGAAATGGAGCGGACAGTTCAAGGTAAGAACTCGTTGTTTTCTTACTTCCACCATAAAGTTAAGCTCTGTAAAGCATTGAAATTAGGATTTGATGAAATCAAAGATCAAGTTATCATTGGTCTAAGTAATAAGCAGATAGTTCCTGGTATTTTGGCTGCTAATCATAAAGACGAAGATGAGCTTCTCCATAGTATTCATGAATTTGAAAGAGTTTATGGTCAGGCGAATGGCCAGTCCAGGTGGCAGAGCAGGCAGTTTGCTGATTCCCACGAGCCATTCAAGATCATCTGGATTACCAGTGCAAAATGTTTCTAGTAGCGTGCATATGCAGTCATCTATTAATAGGGCAGAGTCGACAGGAGCAACCACAGGAGATGCTGTAGCTGAAACCATCGATTCATCGTCGAGTGCTGATGAGAAGAGAAAGAGGCGCGGTTTTACCTGTTATTTCTGTAAAGAAGCTGGACATCTACGCAGGAACTGTCCAAAGAGGAAGTCCAGAAGCGGCGCATACTTCGGTTGTCCAGAGTTCTCCAGCAGCTGTTCAGACAGTTGTAGAGGGTGGTATGAATAATCGTGGCGATTCCATCGAGAAGTATATGGAAGACATTGTTGTGAATGAGAGTCATATACTGAGAGCTCTTATAGATCCGGGTAGCGCAGTTTGTACGATTAGGCAGGATATCGTGACAAATAGACAATTTGATAGTTTGGACTCAAATCGTGAACTGTTTGGTTTTGGACAAGAAAACGCGGTAGTTATTTGTCGACATAAGGTTCTGGTTAAGATTTCATTAGACGGGATTTGTGTAGAAAATATTGAACTTTTAGTAGTTCCGGAAACTGCTCAAACAGTTGACGTTTTATTAGGTAGAACATTCACCGAATTAGATGAAATCGCATATTATAGATTAGGAAACCAGTTAATTTTTGGATACGCTAATGAAAATCCATTCTGTATGTTGGAGTTGAACGATGGCAAACAAAGACACTTTCTCACTGCCAAGTCAAATACAGTAATTTTGAAGAATTCCGTAGGTTTCGTTGCAACTACCATACATGACTGTGATTGTCAAGTTTCCGTTATGAACAATACCGATCGAAGTGTCGAAATTAAACAAGGGCAAATGCTTATTTGTGGTGATGTTAAAGACTTTGAAAATCCAGAACTTTTAACGAAACTAAAAAGTGACATTACGCTTGACATGTTGAACATTCAATCAGATCTTTCAGATGAAAATGTTAGAAAATTATTGATTTTGATTAATGAATTTCGTGATACGTTTGCAATGAATCAGTCTGAACTTGGTTGTACGGATATTGTTGAAATGGACATTATCGACAATAATATTCCAGTTCGAGCTAAACCATATAAATGTATTCCTGAGGATCGCCGTGAGATATCGAAAATCGTGCGCGAATGGAAAGAATCTGGTATAGTTAAAGACACTAATTCTGCATATGCTAGTCCGGTTTTCTTAGTTGGGAAAAAGAATGGGGAGAAACGATTAGTTGTAGATTTTAGGAAACTGAATGATCAGACAATTAAACTCAATTTTCCTATTCCACAGATAGATGAAAAGTTCGAAAATTTGGCTGAATGCGATCTCTTTACAACTCTAGACCTAGCAAGTGGATATCTACAAGTTCCTCTGACGGAAAAAGCCCAAGAAAAGACAGCATTCATCACTAATGATGAAACAGGACAATTTACCAGAATGGTTTTCGGATTGACGAATGCTCCATATGAGTCTGTAAGAATGATGAATTTGGTTTTAGGTGATTTAAGAGGTACAATATGTATGTGCTATCTCGATGATATTCTAATTCCTGCAAAAAATTGGCCAGAAATGTTCGACAGATTACGTCAAGTTTTTGAGTCATTTCGAAGAGCTAATTTGACCATGAATATTAAGAAGTGTGTTTTTTCTAGCAGCCAAGTGGGTTTCATTCTTTCGAAGGACGGGTTGAGGCCTGGCAACACGAAAATGAAGGCGATCGAAGAATTTCCGAAACCAAGAAATGCTCATGAGGTGAGAAGATTCTTGGGACTCACGGGATTTTTCAGAAGATTCATTTCTCAATATGCGATATTGGCAAAACCTCTCACAGATTTGACTAAGAAGAATGTGAACTTTGCATTGGACTCCAAAACAGAAGAAACTTTCTTGAAATTGAAAGAAAAGTTGGTAACTGCTCCTGTGCTGAGATTGTTCGACAGAAATGCAAAGACCGAGCTTCACACAGATGCAAGTTCAGTAGGTATCGCTGGAGTATTGCTACAGGGGGATGAAAATGGTAAGATGCATTTGATTTACTGTGTTTCAAAAAAAAATACTGAAGCAGAACAGAAATATCATTCCCATAAAACAGAACTAATGGCTATAGTATGGTCAGTAGAAAGATTGAAGCCAAGCTCTGATTTATCTGAATGCAAATAGATCTCTGAAGCCTCAGATTGCAAGATGGTATGCCACTTTGATGGAATATGATTTTTGTATTAAACATAGACCTGGTACAGAAATGGCACATGTTGATGCGTTGAGCAGAGCACCTGTTGAAGATGAAGAGAGCGAATTTTCAGAAAATTTGTTTGACAAGAAATTTGGAATTTTCATGATTCTGACTGAGGAGGACAAAATTGCGATGATTCAACGAGATGACGAAAAGCTAAGAGAAGTATTTGAAATCCTTAATAAGAATCGGGAAGATGTAAATAAAGAAGAAAATAATCATTTGAAAGATGGAAGGATTTACAAAAAGGTGAGAGTAGATAATGAAGAGAAGCTTTTATATGTAATTCCTGATAAAATGAGAAAATCAATAGTAGTAAAATATCACGATATGGGTGGTCATTTTTCTATGGCTCGTACAGTATCTAAAATTCTTGAAACTTGTTGGTTCAAAGGGATGAGAAGATACGTTCGAAGACATATCAATGGCTGTTTTGAATGTTTGATGAAGAAAACACCTGGTGGACGACGACCTGGAGGGTTACATCCAATTCCACCTGCAAGTCGACCAATGGAAAGATCACATATTGATCACTTGGGTCCATTCATCAAAAGCAGCAGAGGTAATTCATATGTTTTGGCCATAGTAGATTCGTTGACTAAATTTGTGCAGCTATATGCAGTAAAGACAGTCACAGCAAGAGAAACTGTGATGATGCTGAAAAAGTTTGTCCAAAAATTTGGAGTACCCCGTATATTGGTTTCTGATAGAGGATCTGCCTTCACTTCTAATGGTTTCGAAAATTATTGTAAGGAAGTCGGAATTCATCACAACTTGATAGCTAGTCAGTGCGCTCAAGCAAATGGTCAGATAGAAGTCATCAACAGATTTCTATTACCAGTTATCACGACGTCAATGGATTGCGAGGAAAGTTGGGATGCGAAAATCAAGGATGTAGAAAGACATCTGAATACAACGATAAATGGAACGACCGGAAAAACACCATTCAAGTCTCTTTATGGATACACTCCCAGGTTTGAGGATGCAAAATTGGCTTATGAAGTTGCCATGGAAGATTATCAAAGACCTGAGGTGATTCAAGAAGGTAATCGGATTAAAATAAAGAATGCACAATTGAAATATAAAGAGCGATACGATAAAACGAGATACCATGATACTTATGAAGTAGGAGATGTCATAGTTATCAAAAGATTACCGAAAAGTACTGGAGAACCGACCAAAACACAACCTAAATACCGAGGACCTCTCGTTATTTTGAGAAATATGGGAAAAGACATTTACAAAGTAGAGAAATTGAATAATGATGATGGAAGGACCTTTTGTACCAATGTACATATTTCTCAGATTAAGGGATACAAGAATGCCATGGAAGAAGAAGATGATGATACAAGTGAGAATAGTGAAGAGGAAATATTCTTGAACACAGAGGAAAATCAAGTAGAAGAAGTGGAAAATCAGGACGAAGTATATCACAGTGAAGGGGAATTCGAAATAGATCCAGATTACATTCCAGATGAGAAGATTGATACGATTCCTGAAAAGAAACGACAGCAAAGGAGTAGAAAACCTCCTAAAAGATTGAAAGACTATGTTTCTGATTTTTGATGTTACTGATTTAAGATAATTTATATCTGTTTCTTGTTTTGATATAGGGAGTTCGAATCCGTTTTGGGGGCAAAACGATCATCAGGATGGTCGAGTGATGAGAAACTACCATGAGTCCAGAGATCGCCCTGTGTTGCGGTGCTACTTGGACTGTCGGTGCCAGGACAACGGAAGTTATTGATAGAAAAATCAACTGTTATTGAAAAGTTCGAAAATTGTGATGAATAAAATCTCTTTGCTGAAAACCAGAGTTCGCAGAGTCTTATAATATAATATCTTTATCACCTATTTCTTCGTTGGTCCAGTGATTTTTCGGATTCGAAATTAAATTTGAAAACTAGGAACTTGGGAACTAATAATAGATACTTTCAGTGATTTGGGTTAATGAAAGGGGACGTTTGGAATTTGAAAGTTATCGAGGGTTTTGTTGTGAATTTTGATCTTGAATGATTTTATTGTCAGTCATTGCGTTATTTGTATGTTGCTAGTTGTAACTGTAAACTAAAACAAAAATGTCTGAAGGTAGTAAAACCAAGAAAGGTAAAGGAGAGGGTAAAGGCAATGTTGAAAAACCGCCGGAGTTAGATTTGGAAGATGTAATTCGAAATTTGTCAGTAGGGATGACGGAATTAAAAAATACTGTTGTAAATTTAGCCATGAGTATACAAGATATCCAACTTGATATCCAAGCTAAAAATGAAAAGTCTGAAGATGTACAAAACAAGGTATTTCAAACAAATAATTCTCAGAGTAATATCGTTGCTCAAGAAAATTATCAATATATTTCGAATTGGAAAGAACTGGGGGGTAGTTTTTTGACATTTTATCCAGCTTCTAAAACTGATCCTATGTTTTTTCTCAAAAAACTAAATAAACATTTTGAGAACGCTGGCGTGCCGGATAATCGAAAAATCGGCTTGACAGTGGCGTATCTAAGGGGTTCAGCAGCAGATTGGGCTATTTTGAAAGAATGTACATTTCATACTTATGTAGATTTTCAGATAGCATTTGTGGAAAAATACTGGAGTGTTGATAAGCAACGGGACTTATTTTTGGAATTGACTTATGGTCATTATGAGTCAGGGAGTAGAGTAGATTATTTCATGAATCTGGTAGCTCAAACAGGGTTTTTGTCTGAGAAGATTCCTGAAGATAAATTGGTGGAAATGCTTTCCAAACATTTTCCATGGGAAATTCAACGGGGGGTGGTGACAAATGGGTTTACTACCATAGATATGGTCGAAAAATATCTAGGAAAAATTGATGAGACCTATAAAAATGAACCCATGCATAATAGTAACAGAGACGTACGTGATAATAATAATTATACACGTAGAAATAATTTTCAGCGTGAGGCAAGCGCATCAATAATGCGAAATCCTGCAGCTATTCAGAGTTCGAATTCCAATCAGAATAATATTAATTATATCACCAGTTTTAATCAGGAACCCGAAAATTTATTAACAGATTCAGATAGTGAACCAGAGGAATTTGATATGGTTTCTCCCTCTATTAGTGTCATGGTAGGAACTCAAAAAGTTGATACGCTTTTAGATAGCGGTTCCGATGTTTGCGCAATTTCTGATAATTTTTATGAAAAGCTGAAGAAGGATAATTGTGATATTCCAGTATTACCGGTCACTAATGTATCTATATCAGTTGCCGTGAGGGGTAAAACTCAAAGGATTAAAAGTCAGATTTTGTTGCCAATTGGCATTTTGAATCAGAAAATTGATGTTATGTGTTTAGTGGTACCGAATTCAAATTGTGATATCATTTTGGGATCGAACTGGATGTTCAAATATAAATCGGTAATCGATTTTGATGAGTCGGTTCTACGTTTTCGACATAATCAAAATCATGTTGTTGATATTAAATTCAGGGGAAATGTGGCGAATATACATATCAATTCATGTCAAACTGAGATAAGGGGCGAGGATGCTGTATTTCCCCTATTAAAAATCAATGAGACGCCTATGGATCCACTGAGTTTTCATCGATACAGCATTAGCGATCTGGAATTAGCTGTTCGTGATTCAAATACTAGTGAGGGGGAAAAAAAGAATTATTGAATCTTTTGGAAAAATATATCACGGTATTTTCAGAGTGTCTAGTACATGTGCGGAATTATGAGCATCAAATCGAACTAAATGATTATGAGGCATTTAATGCCCCATTATATTCCATTCCGTTTAAATATCGTCAGGAAGTGGCGGTTCAAATTCAGGAAATGTTGACTTGGGGTATCATAAAAAAGGAAAAAACTGAATATGCTTCGTCGTTAGTTTGCGTGACGAAGAAAGACATAAGTGTGAGGGTATGTTTGGATGCGCGGTTATTAAACTCTCGTATGAAAAAGGACTTAATCCACCAAAGCCCAGTGAGATATTATTTAAATTTAAATAGGGGTTGGTTTTCAGTACCCTAGATTTGACAGCCTCGTTTTGGCAGATTTCCATTAGAGCTGATCATACGAAATATGTTGGGTTTATATACGAGGGAGAAACGTATACTTTTAATAGATTGCCATTCGGCTTAAGTACTTCGATGGCCAGTTTGATTAGATTTTTAAAGAAGGTTTTGGGTGAGAAATGTGATTCATTCACTTGTATTCATGTGGACGATTTGATCGTTTATTCGGATAATATCTCGGCCCATTTTCGGAACTTGGATTGTATTTTTACAAAGTTGAGTTGTGCAGGTCTCACAGTGAAACTTCGTAAGTCTCAGTTTATTAGATCTGAAGTACTATTCTTAGAAAACGTTATTTCACCGGTAGGGGTGTCTATTAATGAAAATAGAATATCCTGTATACAAAATTTCCCTGCTCCTCGTAATTTGCGGGAGTTGAGAGGTTTTCTCGGTCTGGTCAATTATCAACAGCGTTTTTGCAAAAATTATGCAAATATTTCACTTCCGCTTCTGCGGTTACTGAAGAAAAATGATTAATGGTGTTGGGGAATAGTCGAAAAAGAAGCATTTCAAGCTATTAAAATTATTTTCATAAACGTATCTTTGATGATTCATCCGGATGAAAAACATACAAAACATTTTATATTCAATGTGATAGCTTTAATTTTGCTTTGGGAGGTACATTATTTCAGATGTCAGAATTAAATGAGCGTCAGGTAATAGCCTACACAATTTCTAGCTTCAAGGGAAGTCAGTTGAACTATACGACAACGGAAAAGGAAGCGCTAGATGTCATTCATTGTTTGCGCCAGTGGCGGACTCTGATTTTGGGTCGCGATTTAGTGGTTATTTCTGATCATAAATCTTCAAGTTTTTTATTAACATGTAAACTCCGATCTGCGAGACTTTCTCGTTGGATCATGTTTATTCAAGAATTTGATTTTAGGATTGAATACTGCAAGGGGTCAGAAAATGTGGTGGCAGACATCTTGTCACGTTTTCCAGAAAAACAAAATTTCAATATTAAGCCGAGTCAATCAGATAACGTGCAGATATCACTGGTAAAAATCGGCAAGAACTTTAAAGAGTTGAAAAAACATTTTAAAAATCTGCGAGTCGACCAATTAGGCGAGAATTGGATAAGAGAGAAGATGGAGTTTCTGTTTTCAAAGTAGAGCTCCGATTCTTACTGAGAAGGAATATAATATATGGAATTGATTTGTGATCCATGAGGGACTGTTATTTAAACAGGGTGATAAAAATAGCCCAGGTTTCAAGTTGTGTGTTCCAAAGAGTCAAGTAAAAGAAATAGTTTCAACCCATCATGAGACAATGGGACATTTTGGAAGACAAAAACATATATGTATATGAGTCAAACTTTTTATTGGCCAAGGATGCTGAAGCATGTGAGAAATATTATAGGATCCTGTGACTTGTGTCAAAAGGGCAAGTCTTCACCAGTAAGCCGTGGAATGATGAATTCCATTATTGCGGAGAAATCAGGACAATTGGTATGTTTGGATATGATTGGTCCGTTGCCTGAAGGAAAAGGTAAAGTTACGAAGTTGTTGGTAATAGTGGATGCCTTTTCAAAATATATTAAATTGTACGCACTGCGTAGGGCTACATCACGTTCAATTTTGGATAAAATTTTACAGCATTATATACCAGAGGTTCAAGAGCCTAAGTGTATTCTTAGCGATGACGCAACGCAATTCACCAGTAAGCTATGGAAAAACACTCTTGCGGAAAGGGGTATTAAAACAAAACTAATTTCAGTCTACTTCCCACAAGGAAATATTACCGAAAGGTATAATAAAGAGGTAGGTCGTCTTTTGCGTTCATATTGTCATGCGAAGCATACTAAATGGCCAAATATGTTAGGGTTCATTGAAGAATGTTTAAATTGCACTGTTAACTTGTCGACCGAATGTACACCTATTTACCTGCAAACGGGAGAAGTAAGGAAAAATCCAATTCAAACAATTATTAGTTTTCCCGATGAACAAAGGCCATTAGAATCCCTGGAAAGTGTTTGGAAATTAGCCCATAATAATTTGAAGACAAAGGCGCAGCGGCGTGCAGACAGGGTAAATTCGAAAATAAATCCTGTTGTTTTCCATGTGGGAGACAAGGTCCTAGTTCGAACACACTACCAGTCTTCTGCTGAAGATAAAACTATCAAGAAATTTTGTCTTTTGTATGAGGGCCCGTTTCATATTATACGGCAAGCCGGCCCAAATTCGTACATCATTGGGGATAATAATGGTAAGGAAATGTCGAAGCAGAATGTTGTACATTTAAAGCCATATAGAGTTATTTCGGCAGATTTTTCATCTTAAATTATAGTGTTTGTTTAGGATATATTTGTATTGAGATTGTATGAACTTATATTAGTTTGATTATGTTATGTTGTTCATGTTAGTTGAAGTTTAATTGACCTATACATTATGACGTATTCTTAATGTACCTAAATTTATGTCTAGGTTATTTAATTTAAGTAGGGGGGTGATGTGATGGTCTATTTTAAATAATCCGCCATAATGTCGTGTGGTGCGGAATGCGCAGGTACTAATTGTGTGGTTCGCGAGTTTCGGTTCCGTACAGGGGTAGTTAGCCTAGGTCGGCGATAGAGGACAGAGGGTGCTCGGTCCTTCGCCATTTTTATATTGATACCGGCGGCATGTAACCCGGTCAATTATATCTTGTAACCAGTTATTGTTAATGTGTTATCGTCAATCCATAATAAATAGAATTTGTTGCCTGATTGAGCTGTATTTACCCACAAGAATAACCCACGACCTGTGATTCCTTGAGCTAGCCGAAGGAGTAGACTAGTGCACCCCGAACTCTGGAACAACCAAAAATCAAACCTACCGGACCTTTTGCTGGGCAAATTCCCCTGGCTACTGGACTATATCATCTCTCCTTCTCTTATAATAGGATGGTGGACGAATTTTGGTGACTTCCAAAATGACAGCGACAGCATAACCTCAAAAACAAAATATTGGACCTGAAAGCTGTTTGCTTAGTCTAGAATATGAGAATAAAAGAATAACTGCATTATTGATTCCAACAGAAATTGAGGAAATTTCGAGTGGTAGGTACTTTTTTCTTTCCCATCATGAATTTAAAGAAATTAGTACACAAACATTCAGTGGACAGAGAATTCTTATTAAGGAATCTATCTCTGAAATGGGATCATCATATTGATTATGTCACTAAGAAAATAAGATGGCTCATTCCTAAATTCAAACATTTCAAAAACTTATCAAATATTTGTAATTTAAAAATTATATATTATGCTTTAGTTTAATCTCAATTAGTATATGGGATATTAGGATGGGGTGGAGTGACGCAGATATATTTGAGGAAATTGGAAATTGCACAAAAATGGATTTTAAAAATTATTCATGGAGAGGATTATTTGTTTCCAACTGAACTTTCATATAAGGAAGGATTCATATTTTCAAAAATAAAGAGGACATTCAGTTCAAAGATTATATCTATGAAATAAGAAATAAAAATAACATAACATTGAAATATAAAACAAGCAAGTCGATTGGACGTAGAAATTATGAATTTTGAATTCCTTACCTATAAAATAAAATCCCAAATGATATCACTCTAATCCTATACGATAAAAATAAACAACTGGATATTAGACTCCCCAAAAAATTATTTTATTAATTAACATTCAATAATATAATCAGAAACATCTGAATAATAATTGTGAATAAGTATATATTGATATAAATAATTATGCGAATTGAATGAATTATATACATGATGTCTCATTTCCTAATGAGACAATGTTTTCCTTGTGATAATTTAATATTGTTGAATATTTATTGACCTATGTAAATTTATTTTTTATCCTTACTAGAAGGTTCACTTCGTGAGGTTTTTCCCCGTTCATTCAAAATACATATTTGTAAGTTCCAATGTATATTTTGTAAACGTTTTTGAATACACTTAAATTATTATTATTATCATCTATATCATCATAATTTAATGCAATGTTTTGTATATAGGTTGCTGAGAATTTTCAACCTATCTCGTCTACTCCTCAACATAAACAATATATTATCAACGGAATTATCAGAAGAACTGCTAGAACTTCTGGATCTGGAGACAAGGTCTCCAATAATAACACTTTCAATACATCATTTTTCATTGGTTTTCGCCAATTCTGAGCTTCTAGTTGAAAACAATCTAAATCACCATCAAATCACGAAGAGAAAAATGAATAATGAAAAAAAAAACAGTTCTGCTTGTCATGTTAAATAACTGCTGTTTTTTCAACACTGTTGACTCCAACAATTCGGAGCATCAGAGAGTGACATCACTTCCATCAATGATGAAAATGTGGTGTAAAACAGAACATACCTTCTGTGAGCCTGTGATGCCAACAGTGACGCTTAAAATAAAAAATTTCGAGTAGACTTGGTGGTTCATTGGTTAGTGTGCCCAAAAGCCACGCCGGCAGGTCGTGTTCAATACACGCTGGCTCTTTAAAATTTTTTGCTTTCAAATGATTTTCGGTAAAATATACTTTCATTTAAAGAGAGTAGTCTCTTTTTTACGCAGAAGTGATATTTTCCTTACTCCCTATTAGAGCAGTCCCTAGATCAGTGAGCTTTTGTAGCATCACCATTGGCTACACTAGCTCACAAATTTCAGCACGCTGGTGCCGTGGTATGGGATATATGCCGGGGTACATTTGGAGTCATCCTGTTTAATCACGCAGTGAATACAAAATATAGATAAAACGAATGAATCGTGTGAACATTACATGGAATACTCAAAAGTATTGTTCTGATTGAATTCGAAGCACAACTCTGGAATAATGTTTACAAGTTTTAAAGAATATATTATGTAACATGCTTCATAATCGATACAACCTGAAACTGCAGATTTTTCTTCAAGAAATTCCCAAAGGTTTCCGTTCTTATTCCATAGTAATTCAGGTATCATTAAACTAATTTCCATACCACCATACAGGGTGTTTCAGAGTTGTGACAAAAGCCTAGGAGTGATTCCTCTCAACAAAATACAAATACGTCCAATACGTCCGAATTCAAAAAAAAAGTTGTTTTCGTTGACCTCTACAAAAAAACACATTTTACGTTTCTATTATACAATATTATATTTTCATTTGATAAAAGTGACATAATTCTATATGTTGGAACTTCAGAATGAAATGTGACGGACTCTTCGAAATCATTTCAAAATATTAGCTTCATTTTATGAGATGAAAAATTATTCGAGCCACTGAAGGTGGTTCCTAGACATTAATGACGATAGTCAACCAAATAAAAAGGCCTATTACTACTCACCATTTCCTGATTCTCCTCTCCAATAAAAACACCAGCAATCCGAGCATGGGCGTAACCCCCGTGCCGGCTGCCAACATCAGAAATCCATTCCTTTCCTCTACCGTCCCGATATCGAACTCGCCCAAGGGCCCAGTGAGGTACACCACATCGTTGATCTGCCTGTCGGTGAGATAGCGGCTGACGTTTCCATCGTCGTAGCGCTTGATCATCAGGCAAACGGAGTCGGTGGTTGGGAGATGGGTGGCTAGCTGCGAGAAGAGGGAGGACGGGATAGGGGTGTAGCTTCGAGACCATTCTTGCCCTGCGCAGATAATGTAATTTGACCTACAGCAATAGTCTCATCAGAATACCAAACAGTGATCATCTCCCGAATGGCCACTTGTTGATTGACTTCATCGACAATCTTACTCCACTTGAATGCAAAAATATTGCCAACTATACAGGGTGGATGAGTAATGGATCAAAAGAAGTTGGGTGATAGAGGTGGTCATTTGTAATCAAACTAATTGTTGATGGTTCAAAAGATATTCAAATTTTCTGAAAAATGCGACGCATGCGAGGAATGTCTGTTTCTTCCTTTTCACAAAATAGAAAATCTTGTGTACCTGTCAATTGACATACACAAGATCTATTTTGTGAAAAGAAAGAAACAGACATTCCTAACCTAAAAGAATTCAAAGAATTTTAACAATGTAAGAAATGTGACTGGCAACTTTTCCCTCCTTTTTTTCAAATTTTAAAATTCCAAATTTACAATGAATAAGTAAATGTTGAGTGTAATTATACAAATGTTAGTCTCCTATGTGTCCACGTGAGCAATTTTGCACAGTATGACACCCTATTTTACAATTTTATATTTTTAACAACGTTGCAACCAACCCCACCAAAGATGTAAGTACAAGGCATGGCCATAGTGTTTCCAATGTATTTACAGTCCTTAATCATTGTAGTATTCCTGATGATGGAAATAAACATTTCCGAAAGCTTGGATAAAATTTAAAGAGTATTCCTTTTACACTGCTGCTAGCCCCAATATATACTGGTTTCATTTGCATATATGTATAGTGACAATTATTATAATTCGCATTGTACACATATTCATGTAAAGTGACCATCAGAATTAACGGTATCCTAGCTATAGGACTGTAATTTATTTGAAATCAATAAGGAATCTATCTATCTATCTATCTATAATTTGACCTACAGCCACTATAAAAAGTAGGCAAGAACACACGAGATACAGCCTCAGTAAGTAGCTCTTTACGAACAGTAAGCACATCGCACAGTTTTTGATATGATAGCGTAATCACCGTATTGGGCGTTTTACGGGCTATCTCAATAACTGAAGGAGTTATCGAAAAACCGATAAATTATGTTACGGGTTTGATTTTAGCGATTTAGAAGAAACCTGAATTGGCGCATTCGGAATTTTGATATATTTATTCGTTTCAGAGACACAGGGGGAAATTGAAAAATTGCCGATTTAGTTGTTATTTTCTGAGTGCTTTATGGTGGGGAATATTGAAAATTTTCGAAAGTTCATTCAGATAGTATGTGTTCCGGACCAAGAGGACAGGGACACTACGTCCCCAGAGAAGAGCGGTGAGAGGGCGATTTAGTAAGATGTAATGACGCGCAGAGTGGGCCAAGCGGGACCTGGACAACTGCCTAGCGGCGACGACGGGAACTATCAGGCCCACGACAGCGCGGCTGGCTAGTGGACAGAATAGTTTTCGCAGCTACAGGGTGACAGTATTGTTAAAATTAATTATTTTCCTATTTTGTTACGAGCATTTAATAAAATTTATTTCTTTACTTTTCGCGTCTTTAACAAGTCAGAAGTGAGATTTTGCCCAGTGCCTTAGTGGTGAAGTGACGAGAATATCAATTTTGGTGAAATTCCTTTGTTGTGGCCTGTAGTGTTGGAAAGATCTCAGAGACAAAGGAGACTACAGTTGAACGGTGTTAGTTCGGCGATTTCGCTACGAAACGAATAGCCAGGCGGGTTTATTATATTCATTATAGCACATTGACGGCGTTTTGTAAACTGTAAGTACAAGATTCATTTCATTTCGTACGAAAACTCAGCTCGAGGCAGAGCGATAGACAAACTCGTGCCAGCTATTGGTGAATATACTAGATGATTATTATTTCAGTCATCTATTCTATTGGGAATTACATGATATTTATTTTGGAATATAATGATGATTCGTGTTTTGTTGAGTTATAATCATTTCAATCGCATGAAGATTGTTTTCACGACATTTCCACACGAGAGTGAGTTCAATCTGAAATCATTTCAATCAATCGCAATTTATTGAACATTTTATATCATTCAGATAATTTTAGTGGTGTTCGAAGAATATTGTTACTGATATTTTGGTGGATATATCAAGCGGTAAATTAGTATTTTGGTGAATAATCTCAATCCGTACCATTTATTTGTTGGATAACATTATTGGTCAAAATTCATTCGACGTACTTGAATACATTTCGACATACTGGACAAATATCAGTGGCGTGTACCATAGAGAATAACAGGTTGTTGATCGGTGATCAGTTTCTATCATACAGGGTGGCTTCTAGTGAACATTTATTTTTATCAAAAACATTATCGGACAATTAATTTATTTTTGGTTACAGATCATGGCAAAATCAGGCGAAGACCACTTGCTGATAACTGAGGATATCGAGTTGGATTCCAATGAATCACCTGTGAGAGGAAGAAGGCGGGATGACTCTAACTCTCCACGGCGAAGTAGAACAGCCCTTTCTGACGCTTCGGTTGGAGAAATTGTGAGGCAACTTCTGGCAGGAGGCCTCATGGAGAACATCCAGAAAATTGCTAAGCAGCAAGTGGCGTTAGCAGTCGGCGAAGCTTCGGAATTACTGCAACCCGGACCATCAGCCTCAAGGACAGGCGGGAGCGTCGAGAAGGATCAAGAAGGTAGTGGTAAGCGACAATCGCTACTTGGCATTGAAGTTATTGATCGGTTCGATCCCGATAATGCCGATAATAATATTGAAAGGTGGTTACAAAAAATTGATCAGCTAGGCAGAGTTCATGGTTGGTCAAACTATGAAATGTCTACATTGGCACAGACGAAGCTAGAAGGTGCAGCAAAGAGGTGGTTTAACCAACTTGACGACTACAACTTGACTTGGGACCAATGGAAGGGGGCATTGAGAGCAGCGTTCCCAAGGCGTAGAGAATTCGCTGTCATGTTAGAGGAGTTGGTACAACGACGGAAGACACCAGGGGTACACATCAAGGGTGAGGAGGCAGTTTCTTGCATCATAAGGGGCCTTCCAGATGGTCTGAGAGCCAATGCATACGCAGTCAACTGTTCTACGCCGGAAGTCTTGTACAATTCATTCCTAGCGGGGCTGGAGGGTTATCATGGTGAGGCATCCAGAATCAGAAATTTTGTGTCAAGGGGTGCGGCTCCTTCTGCGTCAAGGGGTGCGTTTCCTTCTGCGTCAAGGGGTGCGTTTTTTTCTGTATCAAGGGGTGCGGTTCCTTCCATAGCAGGTGGTCCCCGGCGAGACGAAGCAGTAGCTAAGAGGAGGTGCTTCAACTGTCAAATCATTTGAGTAAGGACTGCCCTCTACCTAGAGCGGAGCGATGTATTGGATGTGGAGCAGGAGGACATAGATTAGCTGAGTGCCCTAGGCAACAGAATACAGGGAGCGACGAGTATGAAACAAGACACCAGGTGAGACTCTTGACATATCCTTCAAATAGTTGTTTCCGACGTATAGTTAAGGTAAACGGCGAGAATGTGAAAGCATACCTAGATACTGGCAGCGAACAAAATCTAATGTCTTTGGCGACAGCACAGCGCTTAGGACTCACTATCACTGCAGATGGTGAGGGAAAAATATTATGTGGGTTTGGCGGAGGCACCGCAATTGGTATAGGTCAGGTAGAATTCTTGATGGTTTTGGGAGATTGTCATCTGGAAGTCAAGGCATTAGTCACGGACTGTGACATGGGTTCCATCGAATTACTCTTGGGTCAACCATCCATAAATAGTCAAGGTGTAACTATGGTGGTAAGAAACGATAGGGCATACCTTTGTAAAGATCCCGATCTTAACGAGTTGGTCAAAATGATCACTCTCGAAGGCGAATCACCCAGGTGCAGAGTATTATCAGCGGACGACACTGTACTACCACCTAATACGGCGAGCAAAGTTGAAGTTGAAATCATCAACGGCGTAAAAGGGGCAAAGTACTACATGAAGAATAAGCAATTTCCAGATGGCCAGTCGACCATCATCATACCGGCAGGATTATTAGGTGGACAACAAGAAAGCATCAAGGTCGTCAACGCTGGTGATGAAAGTATTCGATGGCGGAAGGGGCGACTATTAGCACGCGTGGAGGCCTGTTTGTCGAGCGAGGACGTAGAGAAGGCGACGCTTTCGTCCGAAAATAAAGTAAGACAATTATCTATGAGTAGCTTAGACTTTTCTGGAGTGAATGTTGGCCGTATTTCTGAAGAATGGATGGGACAGTTATTTGAGTTGTTGAGGCGTTACTCGGTATGTTTTTCAAAGGGAAAAGATGATCTTGGATTGACTAACTTAGGAAGTATGCAGATAAAGTTGACTACTGATGTACCCATTTACTATAGGCCTTACAGGTTATCTTATAAGGAGAGGGAGGTGGTAAGAGAAAAGGTACAGAATCTCATGGATGCTGGAGTAATACGAGAGAGTGAATCAGAGTATGCTAGTCCTATTGTCTTGGTTCCGAAAAAGAATGGTGAGGTGAGGCTGTGCGTGGATTATAGGGCGTTGAACGCTATCACGGTGAAGGACAGGTATCCACTTCCATTGATCTCAGATCAACTTACTAAATTGGCGAATACTAATTTCTTTACCACATTAGATTTGGCTCAAGGCTTTCATCAGGTTCCTATGCATCCAGATTCTGTGAGTAAGACAGCGTTCATCACGCCCGATGGACACTACGAGTATCTGCGTGTTCCCTTTGGCCTTTCGAATTCGCCGGCGGTTTTCCAGCGCATATCATCAACAAGATGCTAGGTCCACTGAGACATGGCGAAGTATTGGCATACATCGATGACTTGCTGATTCCCTCGGCAGGCGAGGAGGGTTTGAAATTATTAGAGTTAGTGTTAAATCTGATCAAACAGGCAGGTGTGAAGTTGAACTTGGCAAAATGTTCGTTTTTACAGAGACACATCGAATACCTAGGACATGAAGTAGATGAAGATGGCGTTCGACCCGGTAGGCGAAAGGTACAGGCCGTGTTAGATTTCCCAGAGCCTAAAGATGTCCATGGGGTGCGACAGTTTATGGGATTGGCGTCGTACTTCAGGAAATTCATTTATAATTTTGCGGTGTTGGCGAAACCGTTGACATGTCTAACGAAAAAGGACGAACCTTGGCGTTGGTCAGTTGAGCAACAGAGAGCATTTGATTTTTTGAAGAATCAATTGGCGGATCGACCTGTGTTAGCTTTATATGATAGTGGAGCGGACATCGAATTACATACCGACGCTAGTAAACTAGGTGTTTCAGGTATTCTTTTACAGAAAGGAGCGGATGGCAAGCTCCGGCCAGTGGAGTACTTCAGTAGGGCGACGAAGGCGCAGGAACAAGTGTATCATAGCTATGAACTGGAAACTCTAGCGGTTGTTGAATCTATTAAACGTTTCAGGCTGTATCTTGCGGGTGTTCACTTCAAAGTGGTTACCGATTGTGTAGCTGTACGAGCAGCCCTGCTCAAGCGAGATTTAGTCCCCAGGATCGCGAGATGGTGGTTGCTGATACAAGAGTATGACATGGAGATAGAATATCGTCCTGGAGGACGTATGCAGCACGTCGACGCTCTGAGTAGGAATCCACCTACAGCGACGGTCAATGTTGTCGTTATGGCTGAAGACGACTGGTTCTTGACGGTGCAGCTGCAAGATTCGAAAGCGCAAGAGCTGGTAAGACTCCTAACGTCTGGATGCGCCGATGTAGAAGTGAAGTCGAATTATAAAATGAAACAAGGGCGACTCTATCGTATAACTCCGAAAGGGGATAGGTTATATGTACCAGCGATGGCGAAATTCAGTATTCTGAAGAAATACCATGATGAAATTGGTCACCCGGCGTTTAGGCGGTGTATGGCGTTGATAGAGGAGGTCTATTGGTTTCCAAAAATGCGGCGTTTTGTTTCCAAGTATGTAGGATCCTGTCTCCGTTGGGGATTTGCGAAAGGATCATATGGACGGGGCGAAGGTTTTCTACATCCAATCGAACGGCGAGCAATACCGTTCGACACAATTCACGTCGATCATCTAGGTCCGTTCATCAAGAGTGTCAAGGGATATTCATATCTGCTGATGATAGTAGATGGATTTACTAAGTTCATCCTGGCGAAGCCATCGAAGACCTTGACCGCAGCAGAAACAATCAGACGGCTCAATGAGGTGTTTGGTGAATTTGGGTATCCTAGGCGGTTGATATCTGATCAAGGTAAAGCATTCACCTGCAGTGCATTCAAGTCTTTCTTGGCAGATAAAGGCATAAAGCATGTGGTGAACGCCGTGGCGACACCCAGGGCGAATGGTCAGGTGGAAAGACAAAACCGAACGATAGTTGAAGCTTTGTCTTCAACTGCAGAGACTGAAGGTCGGTGGGACGAGAAGCTGCCGGATGTTGTCTGGGGCCTTAATAATACGGTCAACTCCAGCACGCATTTCTCTCCTGCTCATCTCATGTTCTCTCATTGTCATGGTCGAGTAGCCGACTTGGCGGATGGCGAGCTAGCTAGCGACAAAATTAAAGAGACCGGCGAAGGTCTTCGGACTGGCGTAAGTCCAAGGAACGCGGTGAAAGTTCCGGGTGTCGAATGTGCAGATCAGGCAGGTGGCTCGGCGGATGCCATGGCGATGTCTGAAGACACCCACTCTGAAGAGCGAGGTGACGATCTCACTCTACAGGTTCCAAGGCGGAGGCGGGCGAAAAGATTCCGAAGGAATCAGGTGAAAGCGCTGCGGCGGAGTGCTAGGTTACTCTGTAAAAGCTCCATGACGGGCGAAAGTGCAACTGGTGGTCATACTGCGAGTGGAAATGCAGGTGCGTGCATAATGGGCGAAGAGGTGGAAGGTGTTTGCACAGGCATGAAAGACAGTTGCACGTCAGGTGTAAGTGCTACGGTCAACAACGCTAAGGGCGAGGCGTATAAACGACCGAGTACGAGTGATGAGAGTCCTCAAACGGCTGGAAAGCGCGAGCGGCTTAGTTCTGTGGGGATCGGGACGGCTGGACTGTCTGAACCAAGTCTGGTTGTTCCGGGACCCAGTGGTATTCACGCTGACCGTTTCGAAGCTGAAAGGAATATTCATACATCTGCACAAAAGGCGAAAAGGCGTTTCGATCGAAGGCGAAAAGTTGCAACTTTATATAAGGTGGGTGAATTGGTGCTTTGGCGAAGTGCGGCTACTAAAAAGACAGGCGTTGGAATCAGTAATAAAATGACTAATACATTTGATGGGCCCTATAGAATAAGTAAAGTAATGGCGAATGATCCATATCTAATTGAGACAATTAAGGGTATGAAGGGCTATAAGCGGTTTACGGCAGTTGTCGCCGTAGACTCTTTAAAGCTGTATCATGGTGTGAATGAAATTGAGTATGAATCTGATTCTGGTGATGAATGGCGTTCGATGGAAGGCGAAAATTTCTGATAATTAGGAAGTGATTAATGAGGACATTAATGTTGCAGGATGGCCGAATGTTCCGGACCAAGAGGACAGGGACACTACGTCCCCAGAGAAGAGCGGTGAGAGGGCGATTTAGTAAGATGTAATGACGCGCAGAGTGGGCCAAGCGGGACCTGGACAACTGCCTAGCGGCGACGACGGGAACTATCAGGCCCACGACAGCGCGGCTGGCTAGTGGACAGAATAGTTTTCGCAGCGACACGGTGACAGTATTGTTAAAATTAATTATTTTCCTATTTTGTTACGAGCATTTAATAAAATTTATTTCTTTACTTTTCGCGTCTTTAACATATGATACGAACAATCCATTGGCATCATTAGAAATTTTATACAGGGTGACATTGAAAAAGTTAGATAGTCCCAGGCGTTCAAATATCAAATATACAAGGTGTTTTTGAAATAAGTGCACATATTCAGCACATTAATATGATACATTCTAAGGAGTATTCCCATGATATCAGATTTTTTCTAATTCTTCTAATTAACGAGAAATGTCATCCCAAAAATTGAACAAAATACGAGAAAAAAAAAGTACGCCACTTTAAAACAATTTAAATGATAGAACTCCGCGTGATTGTGCCTACCGAATGGAAATTTGAACAGAGGTGACGTCAGATTTGCTACAGTGTAGAAATTTGGGTGGAAAAAGAGCTCTAACCTCAAATTTTAATTTGATCCCCAAATTGTTTCCATAAGTGCCATTTGATAGTACACGTCAAGCTTTATTCTCAGTATTTGAAATATTTGCACTCATTCCAATGTCACCCTGTATGAAGCAAGTTAGGACACATGTTTATATAAACTTTATTTTCTTAACTATCCCAAGGAATAACCTCCTGAAGTTTATCACACTTATTCACTAACACCCTGTATATGATCCTGCACTCTTCATTAAGCTGGATTCGAAAACAAGAACTCAGGACATGAATTTTGATGATGGACACGAAATTGTACAATTTCAGGAAGGCAGATTATATTCTGTTATATCCTTCCCTACTTGGTGGGGATTGTTCATTCATAGATAGTTTCACAAATAATGTTAATGATGCATTAGATTCCTTCTACAGTGTACTTTATGACATTTTTGATCAATTCCTATTTATCATAAAAATACATAACAAAAAAAATCCTAACTGGTTCACTAGAGAAATCATCGATATGATTAATGTTAAAAACAAACATTCCAAAAAGTACAAAAAAACAAAAATACAATTAGATATGGGCGAATTTAAGAGACTCATGGCATTATTCAAATCGAAAGTAAAAGAAGCTCATAAAAAATATATGAACAATATATAAAAATCAATACATAGTTGTAAGGCTATCTACAACGACGTTCGTAACTTGAGGCTTCTGCGCGGGTTATTTAATATTAGTCTCGGGCGCCACCTATTTTGAAGTGGTAGGTCCACTTTCACCGGGCAACTATCAGTGGAGATAGTGTAATCCAGGGGTGGTGAAATTGTCAATGTCAAAAAGACTGATACAGTTTATGACTCTAAGTTCGATGCCACCCGGATTACTAGTTGCTCAAGTGAAGTCAAACAAATGAACGATAAAGAAAACAAAGGAATCAGAATATCTGATTTATTACAACTCCCAATATCATACAATTAAAACTTGAATAGAGAACTATAACTACCTCTCTATATCCTATATTTACAAAAACCTATAATCCACCCTGTATTGAATATATTCAAAAAACCCTACAACCTCCATTCTGTACAGTTAAATCATATACGTCGCGCTGCTATGATCACCCCTTATATGTCGTGTTTACCCGCGGAACAAAGTGACATATGTTATCTACTGGCATTGCTTGTCACTATCTAATACTACCGGGTAATAATTCATTTTTTCATTCAAAACTTGATTCGAAACCCTCTGATTCTGGAACCGGTTGAAACACGGTAGTTCCGACTCAGTCTCCAGAACCCTTTTTATATCCGGTTGTTAACTCGGTTGATCGAGGAAATGTTCTAAGAAAACTAATCACTCTTTAGATAACCTGCTGGAAGACCGAAGGTCTTCAACCAGGACAACAGCTTTCTCAGGCGTATGCTATCTGAATCAAAATTTTAGTGACTTCGTAACATAGTCATCCAAAACAATGTTAGTCATTTATACACAAACAACAATCCAGAACTCCGGGTAAAATTGTTTACGACAATGTCACCACCACCACCATCAACGCCAGGATTGAAATAATGATATGAATGATGATCAATACATTAGAAATATAACTGTCAACGAAGTAGAGAATGCCATAAAGAACTCAAAAATAAAAATGACACCTGGTGCAGATCTTATAAAAGCATTTAACGATTGTAGATTTGCATTGGCTAAACCACCCATGAAACTGTTCAATACGTCTCTCAAAACTACCAATTTTCCCTGTAAATGGAAAATTCCGAAGTTATGTCCTATTTTCAAGGCTGGCGATAGAGCAAAAGTAGAAAACTATAGACCAGTGTCCTTCCTATACAACTTCGCGCAAAGATTTTTGCAGTACCCAGCCAACCATCGTGCGACATCAATATCAGTGTGATGTTACAACCTTACATAAATGCAATATCTCGTTGACCCATCTAATCGACGTAGATTCGATATCATAGTCACAAGGTTATATTACCAGGAGAATATGTAATATGGCAGGGACATTCATTAAAGTACATCTAATCGATGTTAACTGAATAATTCATATTGATATCCTAATAAGACATTTTTGTGGCCTGTGAGTGTGATGCAGACATGCGCAGAACGAACGCAAACGCCAGAAGCCATGTTAAGATGTGGCCATGTCATGTGTATCACGCCCTGCTTATTAATTGTTTGTTGATTCTTCGATTTCGTCGTCCGATAGTCCGATTCCGCACAGCAGACTGTATAGCACAAACTTATAGGACATATCAGCTTCAAACTATACAACTATTCAGGAGTGATGGTGAGTACAACAACAATATTGTAATTATTTCATCTCAATTATAGTCAATAGTCATGAAATAAAAGTAAAGAAAATATCACGATTTTCTGAATATTCGAGATAAGTACTTCTGTTGCTTCATTGTTCACGAAATTATGTTGCCGAACAATACAATTGAGTTAACAATGAAAGACATAATTATAAGAAGATATACAGAACATAGTGGTATTTTGCTAGACGATTTCACGTTCAAGAAGCATACAGATAATTTATTATGAATGAGTGAATCATTCAGCCAAGTACAGACACAATTATGTTATGTAAAACTGACAGACTTTGCTTCGCTATCCATGGTTACATCCAGACTTTGATTTGCTATCCATGGTTACATCGTTGAAAACATAAATGCTGTCTCTGGTTTCTGATTGGTCAGATCATGTGATGAGTGAAATAGTCATAACAAGTTTTGTATAATCTGTATTTACTTTCGGAAAATACAGATTGTCTCCGTTGAGTTGAATTATTATGATTATCTATCCCACAAATATCACATGTTCGGAACACTAATCGATGTTGTAGTGTGAAGTGTTTGTAATATAAAATGTACACTTACGCCTGTAAGTGATTTTCTATGTGATGCCTGCATTTCATGTCTCAACGACGTCACAGTGATGTTCCTTGAGTCGGATATTTTCACATCACCACGTTGTATCGGTATCATGTTTTGACTTCAAATGCGATATCGCATGTCACAAACTGATGTCGAGCATACTAAACTTCATTTATTCATCTGATAGTTGGCTGGGCAGTGATACATAATCATATCCAAAACAGTACTGTAAATATTATATCCACATATCAACACGGTTTTATGCCAAAATGATCAACTAACACAAATGTACTCAATATGTATCTGAAATAATGGATAAGCAGGGGCAAGTGTATTATTTTAGATTGTCGAATCAAATGATATCTTTTTTTTTGCTCGTATCTACACAATAGGGAAGTTAAGGGGTGGATGGAAATTATTTTATTGATAGCAACTGAATATCCATGAGATGTCCAAATATATAATTTGGAGCAGAAATTCGAACCAGAAATGCCCGGGCAGCAAGAATTGTTGAAAAACAGCTCGAGTTAACTACCCTCCTAAGGGGGTCAATTGAAATCATCTTACCGGCAGCAACAATGTATCCATCCAAATAATTTCATTATCAGATATAAATCGAAAATATTCGGGCAGCAAACTTTATTTTAAACACGAGCGCAGCAGAGCGGAGCGAGTGTTCAATAAACGAGTTTCTAAAAGAGTTTATAAACGCGTTACATTCTATACTTTTATTACGAACTCATAATTCCTTTCTTGGACAAGATCCCATAATTCCAAAAATTAGATTAACCAACCTGCTAACCTACAAAATAATTCTAAGGGAATGGGAATTGAAGACAATACATAATACTATGCAACTACATGAAACCAACGAGAAAAGTATGTTATATTGGTTGAAGATGTGCGTCCAGTTTATAGGATACATGATTTCTATCAAAATTGCTTGTTTACTGACCTTTTTGACAAGATTTTATCTGACGTAGTAGATGAAAATTCTTCGATTCGCTGGGTTGTCGAAGTTTTCCATTTCTCAGGTTTGTATCCATATTCGTTTATTGTCATGCTTCGCATAGATTAAATTGGCCACAAAGATGAGAGCTTCATTTTAACCTATAGTTCTTGGAAATATGCAATTACCCACCTAGAACATTCTCTTCGATTTAACTCTCGTCTACATTTCGCATACATTTTTAATGAAGAATCCTGATACAAATTCTGATTGCAACAAAATTCTAAAATGACAGTTGACAGTTCCTACAATAGACAGGCCAGACAGGACTCGAACGACTGAAGGTGTGTTAAAAAACTCTGTTGCCATGGTAATGTGTTCAAGAAATTGTCTTGTCATGGTAACGTGTCTAATTTTTTGAATAAATCACAGATCATCAATCCGTGATTAATCAATCATTTAGCGTGGTATAAATCCGTACGCTAAGTGCCATTTCAGTTATGTGAGTAGAAAAATGTATTTTCACACTTTGAAAAATATGGGGGATGATGACGTGTAAGGGTGAGGCCTGCCAGGTCATGGTTTTCGTACTCAACATCTTTTGATTCGTCACTATACAAATTTCTAGTCTTACAGACAAACCGTTATATAAAAGGTTCACGGGCTCTTGAACTTCTAATGCATCACTTAGATTCAGTCTTTTGTGATGGTTATTTTTAATAACCCACCATAATGATGTATGGTACAGAGCGGAGGTACAGAGTGCGCATAGACTAGTTTTACTATTTCACAATTCCCAATTGTGTGCGTGGTTTTGTAGAGGGTTGGTGATTATGGACGAGAACGAGATAGTCAGTGCGAGAGGAAACAGGGTAGCCTTTCGTCTTCTGTTATTTTCGACTAGACTTGTGAAAATTATACGTCGAATTTTTAATAAATCGTTTTGCTTTGATTGAACCTTTTCACCTAGAACAAAAGCCCACTACTTCTTTACTGAACTATCCGAAGGTCTCATTTCAAGCACAAGTCTGACGAAACAATCGAAGAATATGGTCATACTAGAGGTTATTTAAATAATATCTTGAATGTTCTTCAGGGACTTGATTCTCGTATCTTTCAGAATTGCTTTAGAAAGGAAAAATCGACATCTTCCTTGATCATTTTGAGTGGGCGTTTTGTCGAGAATAATATTGGAACATATTCTAATACATTTACTTCCCACATAAAAAAAACTGATTCTGGGAACTTGAGTTATATTAAAAAATCTGGGGCAGTGATCGCTAAAGATGAATGAGATCAGCCAGATGATGTAGAAAATCTTGAATGAGCTGATAAACTTGCTCGAAAGTCAGGGAGAAGGTTTACCCCCAAAAGGGAACAGTGAGTTTTTATCACAGATCATTGATTCCTGGAAGTGCTTTGTTTATCCTAAGAGCTTACAAGAGAACTGATTAGATATGCTAGATCATTTCAGAGGAGAATGCAAGGAGTATGAGCAACATTCACAGTATTATTTATTAGTAGGAATGATCGCTTTTTGCAATTATTCAGAAAAATAGTGAAAATAAAGTGGAAGTGCGTGGTATCATATTATTCGTAAGAAAACCAAACCAAACAAAAAGCCGACGACTCACCCCCTTTCCATTTGAAAAAATTAAGTTGACTAGAAAAAATCATATTTGTGGCTTTCAATTGATTCTGGAAATGACTGTGAAGTCATAAGCCCCAATGTCATATTTTTCCCATGTTATTTGATGAAGGGTGAAGCGTTTTAGAAGATCCATAGCATTCTAGATCAAAAAATAGGAATTAAAAAAAAATTACTTCATTTGTCAAATATTGGCAAGGTATTGTTGGATTCAGCATGTCATTCTTGATCGAAATGCGTAAAACTATACAGAGTGTCCCATTTGAAAAACCAAAGGTGGGCTCATTTCCGGCCAAACTAGGAGTACGACAGATAAAAATTGAACTATAATACATAGCACCAAATTTCGTTTTCCATCCTCAATAATAAAAAATCTATAGGTATAATTAACTAACCATCAATATTCACGGTAAATCTGGAATGCTGTCCAATCGGCATCACAATCTTTGCTCCGTCAGTCCTTTCCAATCTCAGAAGAAACAAATTATGATTCAACTGAAGCTTGTCCCTATACACGAAGTTGCACTTGAAACATTTAACAGTATCCAGTCTCTTACTCATTTGTCGCAACACCCCAAAATTCGCCCAAATCCTCGTATCACGTTTTCGGAACACCAACTCAACCTTGCCTGTCTCGCAAGTTACCTTGGTTGTACAAGGCCATTCAATGGCTTCATAAAACACTAATTCATTTCTAAATGCTGTTGAATCGTAGGCTAGGACGACTATTATCGATTGTCCCGGAGTTGGAGGGAATATTTCTACCATAGGATTTGAGAAAGATCTAGTGTAAAATATGATGGTGATATAGTCTAGTTTCTGAATCCAATCAAATCTTGGTAAACTTGGAATATCTTCTATTATTTGATTTATCACAGATTTCACTTCTGAGTGGAAGGTAACTTCTTCTACTACAGCAGAACTTGAAGCAGCTACCTGCGTCGACGATGATTTGTCCAGTGTATCTTCAGTTTCTTCAATTCTTGTTTGTTTTGCAGCTTTCAAATTATTTTTTGTTATTTGGCCGTTGCCTTTCTTACCGAAAAATAAATCATTTGTGTTTATGGATGGATCAATAGAGACCAATCTGCCGATGAGACATTTTTGCAGGATTTGCTCGTAGTTCACCCAAGGATGGACCTGAAATTATTTGATTTGCTTTCAAAAAATCATAACAGTGACATATGAATGACAAAATTGTGAAGCAGTATAGGGTGATCAATTCATGAGAACGTAAATATCAAAATATAAGGTACGTAGGGCGATGCCTAATTTACAATATGCCCAATTCCCACAATGCCCAATTCCCACGATGCCCAATTCCCACGATGCCCTTATGTCGAAGATTACGAAGATTGCCGAAGAGCGCACCATTGCCAGGTTATAAGAAAAAATCAGAAAACATAAGATACCCAGGTCCACTTTTCATAGATTCCTAAGATACTCAATTCCCACCATGTCCACCTTCCTTGCATTCCCACCATGCCCACTTTCCATAGATTCCCACGATGCACAATTATTACGATATCCAATTCTCACCATACCTACCTTCCTTGGATTCCCACCATGCCCACTTTTTATGAATTCTCAAGATTCCCATTTCCTTCGAAACCCAATTCACACCATGCCCACCATGCCCACTTTTCATAGATTCCCACGACACCCAATTCCAACCATGCCCACTCTTCTTGGATTTCCACCATGCCCACTCTTCACAGATTCCCACGATGCCCAATTCTAACGATACCCAATTCTCACCATGCCCACTTCTCCTAGATTCTCTCTAACAGGTTTATTGTGCTAATCGTTCATTCATAATTTTGTTTTTTTAAATCATTGCATTTGCGAGGCGAAGCGCCTATCGAAGCCGAGCGAAAGCAAAATTCGCGATTCAAACAAAGTCACTTTTGATCCGAATAAAACATGCTATTTTTCTGCAACCGAAAGAATTAACTGAGATAAATATGTGAAGTAACCACCAATCTGACTTACTTGACAGAATATTATAATGCCTTTATAATAATAGCAAGCAAGCAAGACCTCAGATTAATTTACATTAGGATATTGGTGGACGCGATGACTTTACTTTGTTACAATTTGTTTTGACACGCATCATCAGATACAGGCACGAATTCAATACTATACCCGAAACGGGGATGCCGTGCCATATGTATGCAATGCAACAAATAATCCGTGTGGTGAGAATGAATTGGGGTTATAGATCTTGGTCATAATAATGAAATACTCAAATATCAAGGGGATGAAATATTGCAGATATAAATATACAGGGTTACTGGTAATTCGATACATTGGATTCGAGATGTGAGAAGGTGGTAAGGAGTAAATTATACCCTAATTTGCATTATGCAAAAGTTAATAGTTTTTGAGATATTTAAATTTGTTTGTTTTTCTCCAAAAGGTGGACTTCAGGGGTTTGAAAGTTAGTTTCCAGAAAATTTGCTTTACATTTTTTCAAACTTTCAACTAGAATACATGATCAACACTATGGTTTGGAATGGCGAAATTACAGAAATTATGCAGATCATAGATAAATTGTAGATACAAAGTCGTATTTTCGTTTGTGAATTGTTGTTTTCACCACATTCTAGCAGTTACAACAACAACAACAACAACAACAAAATGAACTTTATTGAGTATAAATACTCAAAAGGCCATCGACCGAGGTCCTTCAGCCAATTAGCAGTTATTTTTAAAAAAATCTCTAAGCCACATTTGTCAAAAATTCTTTGAAACTTCCTTGAGGCAATAGCTTTTCAACTGGGTACAAATGAAACTGAAAGTGCTTGATACGGATTTGTTATTTCAAAGGAATAGTATCAAACACACTTGAAAAATGCCTATCCGTATTCATTTTCGTTTATTTGCTCGAGGCATTCAAATAGCATAACAAATTTTTATAACCTCCATCATTGAAACGAAGAAAACCCTCGTTCAACAAGGGAAACTAGTTCCCAACGGAAGTTTTCTGTTAATGTGTTGATGGGACCCATTGACAGATATTTAATAGAACCACATTTTTTCCTAGACAATTTGAACAGGGAAATGTATAAACATTTTCTACGGCATGATCTACAGGATGTTTCTCTCACCATCAGAGGACGGCCGAAGCCTCGGCATATAATCTTATTCCCTGGGTAAGACTGATATTCTTTAATACCTTGGTGTATAATAGTAGATTTTTTTATTGGGAAAAGTGACACATTGTTTGACTAGCGAATTTTGCAGTTGCGAGGCGGAGCGTCTAGATAGATGCCAAATCTGCCGAAATAAGAAACAAACCAAGTATACGTCCCAACCCAAATTACCAACCGTAACAATGTTGTTTATTCTTGATGACCTAGTACATCCTTTTTACTTCCTAGGAGCTAATGTTCAACTTCATCTCCTAGGAACTAGAAGTGTTACCCTGCAACGTCAATTCAAGAGCTAATTTTGGATATAAAATGGACGAATTGTGTGTCGATTGCACAAAAATAACTATTTTAGCCAAATATTTCTGAAGAATCTTTTGAATCAGATCGATTTTTATTTTCAGTTCTCCACATTTATAATGAAAAATAAAATACACAGGATGATTTACGTTTGAGTTATAATGACCACGACAATTTTTTCAAATGAAACACCCCATATATTACTGAATTTTTTGAAAATGTTGTTGGTATAGAGTGCGTCCAATAAATTCAATGCTGTTGTGAAGTAGTAGATAAATTAATTTTCAATTTGACACATTCATAAGGAAAAAATCAAATATACAGGGTGATCCACGTTTGAGTTATAACGTCCTCGAAAAATTTTTCAAACGCCTTTCATGTTATAAAAATTTTTGAATCTCTGAGAAGGTGGATTGAAAAGTATTGAAGATTAGAAAGTAGGTATCACACATAGGGTTTGTATGCAGGGTGTCCGTTAAATTCAATGCTCTCGTAAAATGGAGCCGCCATAAAAAAATACCGATGACGTGATTTCTCCTACACGAATCATTCTGTATGCATTGATTGGATTTGAAAGATAGCTCGAATGAAAATTATATTCTACAGCTTCGAGAATTCTTTCGAAAAATTATTCCTATAATTTTCAACGAATTTATCCACACCTTTTCAAAAGCGCTCAATTTAGGGGAAGCACTGTATGTATACAAACTGTATGAGTATTACATTTTTGAATTCAGCTTTCCATGGAGATTCCAAGATTCGAATGATTTATAGGGTGTTTCACTAAATAAAATTTTCGCGGACGTCATATCTCAAACGAGAATCACCCTGTATATTCAATGTTTCCTTATAAATGTGGAAAATTGAGAATAAAAATCGACCTGTTTCAGGATATTTCTCAGAAATGGATAGTTTGGCTAAATATGAATTTACTCAGTACTTTCCGAAAGCACTGTACAGGGTGGGCAATATTGGGCGTTTTCACGGGATATCTCAATAACTAAGGAAGTTATCGAAAAACTGATGAACATGTTACGGGTTCGATTTCAGATAAACCTGAAATGGCGTAATTGGAATTTTGATATGTTCATCCGTTTCAGAGATACAGGGAGAAATTGAAAATTTTCCGATTTCGTTTTTATTTTTTGAGTACTTTATGGTGAAGGATATTGAAAATTTTATACAGGATGAAATGAAAAAGATACGGCAGCCATTTCTATTTTCGATAGTCCCAGGCGTTACAATTTTCAAAACATATTAAATAACCCTACCTTTGCTATCGAAATGATTGATATCTAATTCATAAAATATGAGTGAGAATAACACTATTTTGGGTCACTTGAGCATTTCAGTGTCGAAACAGCCATCATATCAGCAGTCATCTGACACGTTTTTAGTTCCAAGGAGTTTAACTTCAACTTTAGCTCCTAGACACTAGAAGTGTCAACTTCAAGATCTAATTTTGGAACAAAAATGGACGACTTTTGAGCCGATTGCAGAAAAACACTATTTTCGAACCAAATATATACCTGGAATGACATTCCGAATGAATACAAAATATTTTGACAGTTCTTGACTAAACGAAAATATGATCTGACACTGAATAACATTGCTATTGTCGTAGATCTCCTCGGAAATTTCAACCGAGCAAGATCGAGGACACTGATCAATCTCAGCAAAATTAGTCTCAAAGCAATAACGGAATTTCTAAAGGGGAATTGTAGACTCAAAGAACACCTAAGGAAGCTTGGCTTAGAGGAGGACAGCACACCTTGCTGGAGTGTTTTGCTGTACACCACAAAAAATCGAATATACTGGGAGCATACCAGCTGACCGTGGAAGAAATACCACAAACAGATCCCCTCAAAATCATCAGATTCCTGAAAGAATTGAAGCTTGAGGGGCTGCTATAAACAATAAAACCTTGAGATAGCAGAAGATGGGGCACAATAGATCAGGTCGCAGCGCATCTGTCAGCATCCACACTTACCAATACCAATTGTTGTAGTTTTGGAATATCAAATTCGGAAGTAATCAAGGGTTGTATAGAGGATACGAAGTACTCTTTTCACATTACAGTGCACGAAAAACAATTAGACACGGAAATTAAACTTTTTCAACTTGTAAAAATAAAGTAGACGTAAAAACTTCTGAAAATGTCATATTCTGATCCAGAATTGTCTCGAAAATTCGAATATGTTATAATAAACAGGGTATCCCATTTAAAAATTCAAAACCGGAAGTGACCCGGAAGTGAAAATTATGCGAAAACTGTTGTCTTCACATACCATATACCAATATCAAATTTCATTTTGATACTTCGTATACTATATATTTGTTTACACCCCGTTTACTAATGCAGAAGTAACAGGAGTGGCCCAATATGGCACCAGGTATAGTTGCATTGGGTCGATCATTGATGCCGTAACGGTCAACTTTGAGTTTTTCCGCGTTTTTTATATGTAATATCGTGGATTTAAACGGAATCTATGAGAAGTGGGCATGGTGGGAATCGAAGGAAGGTAGGCATGTTGTGAATTGTGTATCGTAAGAATTGGGCATCGTGGGAATCTTTGAAGAGTTGGAACGGTGTGAATTCGATGTGGGCATGGTAGGAATTGGCTATCGTGAGAATCTATGGAAATTGTTCATGATGGGAATCCAAGGAAGATGGGCATGGTGAGAATTGGGTATCATAGGTATTGGGCATCATGGAAATCTATGAAAATTGGGCATGGTGGGAATCCAAGGAAGGTGGGCATGGTGGGAATTGGGAATCATAGGTATTGGGCATCATGGAAATCTATGGAAAGTGGGCATGGTGGAAATCCAAGGAAGGAGGGCATTATGGGAATCGGGTCTTGTAGAAATTAGCTATCGTAGGGATTGGGCATTGTGGAAATCTATGAAAAGTGGGCTTGTAGGATATTTTTTCAATTTTTCACATAACCTGGCAACGTTATTGCGCTCTTCGGCAATCTTCGTAATTGTCATTACATGAGGGTGGGCATCGTGGGAATTCAGATTCGTGGAAATTCGGCAACGCGAGATCCTCCCAAAATATATTCCGAATCCACATTGATCACAAGTCACGTTTTAAGTCATTCAAATTCTTTATTTTACAAGTATTATTCGCACATATACTGTGAAGGCCGAAATTGGTTAGGCAACTGAAATAATTCCAAAGATATATTAGGCCATCTACTTTCTTCATTCAGTTGAAATATCGTCGTCGAAACAGACAAGCATTTGGCGAGTCTTCATCACCTATCGAAATATACAATAATCTGGGCATTCTGTATATTATACAGGATGCCCCATAATATTGAAAATGAGAAAAAAAATCTGGTTGAACATGACTCGTGCAATGGCTTCTCTTGTAGAGGCTCCCCTGAAGATTTTATTTATTACGAGAATTCCATAAATTAGATTTCCAGAATGGATTAAAATTGAATATACAATAATGTAATTAAATTTCCCATACCAAAATCGAAATCAACTTACAAATTACCTGGAGAAGATGCAAGAAGACAAAAGATTTAGGAAGTGTGTTAAGACTTTGAATCATTTTCTTCTGTGACCAACTTTGAGCATTTTTTGAGTCCGAAATACAGGCTCATTTCAATATCGATTTGTTCATGGATCCCATAATTAATTTCTATTCGGTTTTCACAGTTGGCTAGCCCAATCTTACAGTTACTCGTCAGAGCAATATGATACTACTGATATTCCAGATGAACGATCTACCGAATGATAATGAGGAAGTTTTCTCCAGATGAATTTTCATAAAATAAGTTTGGTACTCCTCAGTTTCATGCCTACGCTGTACAGAATGTCGATCTATGAAGTCCAAGTCGTTTTAATTTCCAAAATAAAGCGATTTCTGATTTTCGTGGCGGCAAACTGTGAAGTACATTCTGAATCTAGTATGAACATAGCTGATGAAGAATATAACTAGCTAATGGCTAACGAATGGAAAAATAATAAAAAAGAATAAAAAATGGAAGAAGACAACTGATGATGAAGTATATAGCTAGCGAATGGCTAACGAATGAAAAAAGAATAAGGAACGAATAGAAAAATGGTAGAAGACAACTTGGTGTCGTTATTGATTATATCAAGAAAATTTTGAAAACTAACATACCTAACTATGTATAAACTGTAGACAGGCTAACGAATAACTAGAGATCTGAAATCGAACTGTAAAACTGTTTAAGAAAAACATACATAACCACAAAATCAGATCAGCTCTCGCGGTGTGTTTGTTAATATTTTGTGTGGTGTGGACGAGCTCAAAGTATAATGCGCTGTTGCAAGATATAATCTGCTACCATACCTAGAAAATAGATTAGTTTTATAAAGAAACAATTTCATTTGCAAAAAAATAACATGACAAGTTATTATTATCATTTTGCAACATAACGAAAGTGGAAAATTATAGATACCATTGTAAAATATCATAATTTATCCTAATTAGTTATCAACTTCATCCAGCAAATGAGATTTACAAAAATCTTCATAATGCTCGACAAAGTAGGATTAAAAAACCTATTATGTCCTATTTCTGTTATGATATAAATATAATGTATTCAAAGAATGATTTCCGGAAATCTAGACATATTGATGATATTGACAACATCGTACTGACACAGGGAATCGTATTTCACCTCTGTGTGAATTTGGTTCCTCAGAAAGTAGTCAGCGAATTCGCCTTAGAAATAAAGATTTCACTGTAATAAACAAATACTCCTGAGGATATTTATACATGGTTCAACAAAAATATGGCAATAATGCAAACAGATGAAATTTTCTTCGAGGAATTTGTAGAGTTTATAGAAATAAACACATACTCCTGAGGATATTTATGGAAGGTGCAACAAAAATATGGCAATAATGCAAACATATGTATGTTGTTTGTCGAGAAATACAATGTGCGAAATTTCAACAGGAATCGAAAATATTCTTTCAAGTGAAGTTGTATAGGAGGCGAATTAAAAAATATTGCAAGCGAATCATATTTTACATTTCTTGTATCAACATGCTAGTACATGCATTGAAAATGATATCAGAAAGTCATTATTTCATTAGTGGATATATATTTGTCTCATAGAGCAATGTTTTCAAACAAAAGTCTAGATTCCTGTTGAAATTCTGCACATTGTATATCCCCAAATAAAATATATGATTTCTTACATTTTTCAAAATGAATTATTGTGAGAAGGAATCTACTGATATCTGTCTCACGTTTTACGAAGATTATATGGGGATGATAATTTAGGGTTTCCATATTAGATTTTAGAAACGCAGGACATTTAAGGTAATACCCAAAACCCGGACGAAATCCGGGCCGTTAAAAAAGTAATAAAGTATAGGTAGGTATGTGTATACATTTTCAGGGAAAATAAGAAAACTATAAATTTAGAGTAAATCATTTTCAGCAAAAATAAAACTTGGATAAATACTTATTATTACAACGTTTCGGCATATTCAAAACTCGAAACAAACAAAATTTAATGAAAAGCACCAAAAGCACAAACCAAGCAAAATACAGAGCCAAGCTCATGCATAGTGTTAACTGAAGTAACAACGAAATAAATGAGTTCGGTTATAAAGGGAAATCCCCGAGTACCGGCGAGTAAATAGCAGTGCTAACCCAAAAAACATCCAAATCCATAGAGATGGGCGAGTTGAAACGACGACGTCGCGCTGTGTAATAAATTCATGGAATTTGCCCACTGAGCAAGGAACATCCCGGGGATGTTTAGTAACGTTAATTTCTTGTACTTTTGGTGACCTTTTTGAGATTACATCTTTTATAAGTGATAATAACATATTTCTGGGACGTTTTAATTCGTCCCTTATTTGGGCTGACTCTGCTACATCCCCAGATACACATCGCTGTTTCGTAACAGTAAACTGACCTATGCACGTCTATGTGATCTTATTTGAGTCAATATTCCAACGCCCTCTCCAAAGTATTCTTATTTCATCCACAGAACATATTATGTGACGTACTTTTATCATTTTCCGTGGGACTATTATCACGAACTTGATTCGAATCAGACACGTATCTTTCTCACTTTGTGCTATTTTGCTAATATTCGCCATTTTGAGAGATGATGCAGTGATGCTGTCGTGGTTATGACGGACGGCGTGGTTTGTGTTGTGTTGTGTTTGATGTGTCTCACAATAAAGTGTGAATTTTGACTTTTGAGGTAGACTAATAGTCAAGAAAATCAAGTGGAAGTGCGTTTTTTGGAAAACATGGTGAGATAGGTGAGTTGAATTACCAAAATCATAATTTTCTGTTTATGTATCAGCACACAGTTGTCTGATTCATGTGTATAATCTCTGGCTTCAGTCATAATTTATCGTCGGGTATCTTCCTCAGAGAATATATAATTATGTGATAAATATAACTACAAGCACACAAGTCCTCTATTATTGTTCCTCTCTTTGTTTCAAATGAACTCAGTAATATTATTTGATTTTTGGGGTTAGGTCATATGCAATATAAAAGAATGTATCACCAAATAGCTATATAGGTATATCAGTGACCAACAGGCTCCCTCAAAATAGTTTGATTCTTGTCATTCACGGAAGCTTTCATTGGAATATATCAATGTCTTCAAGTACTACATTGTTTACAGGTCACTACTTATAAAGTTTCCTCGGAACCTGATGGATACCTATAAATACATTACTAGAACATGCATGAGCTCTGGACAAACCTACCCTGCTCTGACCTACTTTAGTAGAAATGATGGAATAATACACATCTGCTGTTTGCCTGGGAAGTTCAGGTATGAAAAAGTGAAATGCATATAGTAGGTAATGTAAATTTATTACTTGGGTATGGTATATATTTCAGAATCCAAGTATCTGGGATTTCATGCAATCAAAAATAGAGACATTTTGGGGGACACAAGAATTAGTAAGTCCTTTATTCTTGAAAGGCGTATGGAAAAATGATGACAACATGAAAATCAACTAGAACACTCTAAAATCCACTCACTGCCACAGAGGAGGGTGAAAGTATCGAGAATCAAGAACACACCATCAGGAAGGGAACTAATCCAGGCAGAATCAAGGTAGGATGATATATATGAATATTTGATGCTGATATTGTGTATAACAATTGTTTGGTGTTTCAGGTGCATTTCATGAAATCCTCAGCCTTGTAATAGATTCGCCCATAGAATCATAAAACTGAACTAACTGAAGTGACATACGTGGAAGGATGATTATAGTCAATCAAATATCCATTTATTTCCAATTGTACTTCTACCTTACATACATTGATTGAATACATTTCTGAATTTATTTTTCTCCTCTGATGAGTGGGTATTCAGCAATGGAGCTGACTACAGTAAATATCAGGGTGATCCAACATAAATGTTCCCTCTTGTGAATTTAGTCATTTCTGGACCGATCGCAGAATTCAAAAACTATTTGGTATATTTTTTAGCCAGAAAATGTATACTGGGTGTTTCAAAATATATGGGACGCACATCAAGATGTGATAGGGCAGCTCAAAACAATAATAAATGATCCTTCAAAGAATTGACCAGAACTCTTTTGTTTCCAAGTTGTTAAAAATACCTACCATTTTTTATTTCTTTCGATACATTTGAGATGATTGAATCAAGTTTGCTTCATTATAGCTATTTATCGTTCTCTGTAGTGGGAGAAATGAGAGGACGCGTCCAACATATTATGAGAAACCCAGTGTGATAAAATCTAGCTATGTGATTATACCAGTATTAGTTTTCAGAATTCAAGAATATTGGTCTAGAAATAACCAAGTTACAAGGGTGAACATTTTTGGAGTATCACCCTGTATATTTCGAATGATTAGTAATGTTACAAGAGAGTCAACAATAATGAAACAGGTATGTTATGAAATCGTCCAGGGATATGTACTTTTTACATTCCGAAATGAAGACATGGTACGTAAATGCGTTATCGCAAATACTATTTGAGAATGTACTTTCACTGTAACAAAGCTGTTTCATGACACGTATCAGTTTCGACTCTTACTCAACGTTCTTGCGACGTCCTGCGATATTGTACTGTTGGTGGACATATAACGACTCTAAGATAATCTTTGAGATGTCAATAGCACCAAATTCACAACGTAACAACGTATCTTGGTTACAATGAAATAACGTTAATAGTATGAGTTTTTGCACAGTGGGTGCTGATGTAATATCAATTTATTGAATTTATGATTTCCGGCTTTAGCTCGGACATATTTTGAACCGTCCGGGCGTCCCCAGACACCTCGAAAACCCAAACATGCCTGGGAAAATCCGGGTAAATGGAAGCCCTATGCATTGGAAATAATTGCCAATGGAAGTATTCCCAAGAACTTATAACCTCCAAAAGTTCAAACAAATTCCGACACCTACCTCCTCCCCCTAGGTACGTGCTATGTTTCACGAACATTATAGGCATTTCCTTTCGTGCGCCCCAAAAGATTTGAAAAAATGACATTTCGAGGCATGTTACCATCCAACCACCAAAACCAACCGAGTGATCCTGACTCAACCTAATCAACCCAAACTAACCAAACCACATTTCATTATTCCTTTCAGAAAATCATTCTCCTACAATGAAATAAGTTCATCTGTTTGCATTAATGCCATATTTTTGTTGCACCTTGTACAAATATCCTTAGGAGGATGTGTTTATTTAAGTAGAATCTACATTTGTAAGGCAAAATCGCTGACTTATACTTCCCTGTTTCGAAAAATCACCAAAATGCATCATTGTGGATGAACAATCATCTCCATTATGCGGATTCAGATTCGAAAAATTCCAAAACCATATCGAGACCAGACAAAAAATTTCATGTTCATGGTATGAAGCCCTATACCCTTATCTATGGAATAGAGAAAGCCATGTTGAATCTGAAGAGAGATCTGTTTTTATTCAACGAATCTCACAATAATTTTAATATCATTCTGTATGAACATACTCCATTTCGAGTTTTTGTATCAATTATTCGTTGATAAAATGCATCATTATGAAATTATAAAAAATATTTACTCAAACAGGAACGAAACGACACCGCTGCAATTTTACAAAACTTCAATTATCATCCTGTAGATCGTTCATCTGGTCTCATATTGCCCTGAATTGAAAGATAGCCATGGGCTAGCCAACTGTGAAAACCGAATAGAAATTAGTTATTGGATCCATGAGTAATTCGATTTTAAAATCGGCCAATATTTTGGACCACGACGTTCATTTTTTTTTTTTGACAGTTTAGATCGTTTCTGTCGGATATATTTTGTGTCTGTTTATATTCAATTACATGTTTTTATTCATTATTTTATATATCTGGATGACAAGTACCATACACTATTTGATATCAACATTCTTGTAAAATATTTACATTTTTCTCGACTGTGCTTAAGGGGATTCGTTGATAGGTTAGGTTATTGTGAAACATCTGAAAGTTTATAGTTTGAACACCTTTTTTAGTTTTGTAACGAGTAAACGAGTAAAATTCAAATACCAGAAATCTTTTATTAATTAATATTTCATCTAATATTCCCACAAGAACAAATCACAGACACAACAAACTCTGTATAAGTGGAATATTTTCATACATTCATACATTTTGATCCATTCAAAAAAACAGTTGGCTACGCCATGTTTACAATATGATACCTACCAAAAATCAACATTAGCCACTGAGTACAGAAAACTTAGTTTTAGTCAGAAATTAGGTGTTTCCACACATATGCCCAACCCTGTATATATTTATTTGAATTCCATTACTGTATTTCCCACATGGGGCTTTGTCAATGAGATCTTCTTTATTTGACAATAAAGCATAATTTTATTTGATTTGATTTGTATAGTATTAATGTCACTGCAAATGATGTAAAAAAAAATTGAAATTTTTATTCAGGAGTGTATCAAAAATACTCGGCATAGTGTTTTAGCCTTCTCTTTTTTTTTTGTCAGCGATAACTTTTGCAATTTCATCACAAATATTGATATCGTGAGATTTTTCCATAATAAGGGTACTGTTGTTTGACTTCAATAATTTAATCAATGTAAATATGAAATCGTGCATAAGAAACGTGATAAACTTTTATTTAAGTGTTGGTCGATCAACTGCCAAAGTATTGCACGCTAGTTATGGGACATCCTGTATTAATATATTATATTAGTTTGATTTTTATATTGCTATTATATTATGTATTGTTATTAATATCGATATAAAATCGAAACGCAAGGGTTTACATTACACTATCAAATTGTTGTCGACAAAAAAATAGAGTAATGGACCACAGTATCCAAAACATCACTTTATGCCTTTCGCTCACCGTTTCCTCTATTTTAAATAGACTATAGATTCCTGAACTAAAAATATCATGATTCAACCCAAATCACCTAGACAAAATGAGTCTCCTGTATGAGTTACAGGGTGAATTATTCGAAAATTTAAAATCTCTCGTGACCAGTACTTTAAAACTATTCGACGTATTATTGTCATATTTGGTGGAGAGTGTAAGTACTATACACCTTACTAAATCATGTTATAGCGAATTCCATAGGCAGGAACTGGTGGAGTGTTTCTCTACTGAGTGTATATTTTCTTCTGTTTAACACATGCGAGTAAGAAGGAAACATATACATTGAGTTCAGAAACAATCCACCTGTTGCTGTCAATGGAATTCGCATTGAATGAACGTTTCTGGCTACTACCAGAGGCATACGACAGGGGCAAGTGATTGGTTGATCACTCCCAAATTCTACGCCACTGGTGGAATTCCAATACTATCACAATTTTTCATTTCTCCAAAAATGTTTACGTAGATATTGTACTCATTCTCCATAGCGAAAAACTAATTATTTTTCGGGATATTTCAACTTAAACATGTGTATTGAAGTTTCATTGGATTGATAAATGCAATCCATTGAACCAAAATATCGAGATAATTACACATCAAAATTCAAATAATTGTGCAGCTTGATGTGTAACTTGAAATATCTCGAAAAATAATGGCATTATCGTTATGAAGAAAGAGTACTTCAATATCTACGTAAAAATAGTGACAATAGAAAAAGGATTGCAATTCCGCCAGTGGCGTAGAATTTGAGAGGGATCGACCAGTCCCTTGCTCCTGTCGTACGACTCGGGTAGGAGCCAGAAACGTTCATTAAACATAATTTAGTAGGCTGTATAGTACTTACACTACCCATTAAATATGTAAATAATACGTCGAATAGTTTCAAATTACGGTACACCAATGATTTTTGAATTTTCAAATAAAAGTGCGCTATTGTGCCCCATCTTGTTCTGCTATCTCAAGGTTTTCTTGTTTATAGTAGACCCTGAAGCTTCAATTCTTTTAGGAATCTGTGGATTTTTATCTGTTTGTGATATTTCTTCCACGGTCAGCTGGTATGTTCCCAGTACATTCGATCTTTTGTGGTGTACAGCAACACTCCAGCAAGATGTGTTGGGGTCTTTCTGGGTGTTTCCCGCTTCCTTAGATGTTTTGTGAGCCTTCAATGCCCGATAGAAATCCCGTTATAGTGTTGAGACTAATTTTGATGAGATTGATCAGTGTCTTCGGTCTTGCTCGGTTGAAATTTCCGAGTAGATCTTTGGCCTGCCGCAGTCCTGGAAGTCTTCACCAGTGTGTTGAACCATTGTCGATCTAAATGGAAACCTAGTTAGGTAGTTAGTAGGCGAGAGCATAATATTGTCTGTTCTTTGAAAAAATAAATGAAGGCGTTCAGTAGTACAGAGACATCAATGTGAACCAAGTAAACTAAGTTATTCCTTTTTTATTCCTAACCCAAACATTTTTCATGGTCCTGTCAAGTTTGTAAATAAAAATCTGTCATGTTGAAACCCAAAAATGAAACATTATCATGAAAGATATTATCAAGTATGAAAACCATCTACCTATACTTGAATGGAAGCAGGGAGATGTTTAGGCAATGCTGTATTAGGTTGACTTATGATGCAACTTGAATTTAAGTTGGAACTGTGGTAACTTCGGAAACTCATCAGTGCTTTCACACTTTTTCGACATGCAAGCCAAGCAGAAAGGTAGGGGCTGCTTATTTCCTTCTATATTTTTGATAAGTTACTATATAATTCATGAAATTCCGTTATTTGCAGTGAAAACATGTCTTTAGTTGTGTAAACTATGTACACATCGGATTCACTATACTTGAAAATTTCAGGTACCTACCTACAGCGAAGAGTACCTACATGAATAGCTTTTCAGTTGAAAAACGAAAAACTATGAGTGATACAAACAGATTGATGTGGAAGAATCGCATGAGGAATTATTATGTGAGTAATGTTTAGAAGAAATGTACCAGAAGGATGATGATGTTTGAGAACAGAATGGAAAATTTCCCATCTGAAATGAATATATAGAAGCAATAAGGTTAGACTCAATCTGTTTATTTCATCAATGTTTTATGGATATTCTGCTCCAAACTCAAAATATCAAGATACTGGGATATTTAGAATTCTTTTTATTGGAAAATAACTTTTATATGTAGGAATGACAATACAATTATATTTTTTTAATAAATTGAATATAATTATGAAGAATTATTGCAATTTTTATTCTACTAATTTGTTCTCCTCTGATACCCTGTTTATTGTTGTACAGATTTATTGACAGGTAAGTTTGAAAACATTATATATTGTACCAAAGGTAAGTATTTAGGTTAAATATATGTTTTGCTGAACAATGATTATTTTTTATAAAATCATCTTATTGAAGCCACTAACTTCACTAAATATGAGAAGATGTGTCTATAATTGCCACAAATTAAACCATAGGAATATTCAATACCAATATGTATAACTTTTTAATTTATATTGTCAAAATTTTGGATAAACATTATTATTATTTATTATCATTCTATAATATCTGTTCAAATGCCCGTTTCCTCCTAAGATGCTTCCTCATCTTCAGGTCGTGTTCCTTAAGGAAGGAGTTTCTCTTCAGCATCATATTCCAAACTACATTGATGAGTCTGAAACTATAAAAATATTTGATATCTATTTTGTCCCCAGTTTCAATGTTCTGTACCATTCTGAAATGAATTCAATGACAATTGACTGGAACAATTTTTAGAGGTACCAAAGTCAAGTTCTTGGTAATTTTTATACTGAAACTTATAGTTCTAGTCAACTAGAAACTAATAAGCTGATTGCTACAAAAAGTTTGTATAGGTAGGAACTTGTTAAATATCATATTATTTATATATACCTTCCTTAAACAAACTTGGAACCGAACCCTCCTTCCAAAACCGTTTCCAATTCTTCATTGGCAAGAAACAGTTCCCTTAAAATGTTGGAACATACAGTATCATGTTCGCTCACTTCAAAAACTCCCATTCCTGAAATATCAATGCATCAAGTTTCAAATATTATACGATTTAAGAAAAAAATTTCACCTTGCAATCCAATGAATATGGCATAAACTCATTGATGCCTCAGGATTTGAGGCTCAAATTCACAACAGTGGGGATAGGAGAAACCAGGTCTTGATAATTTTACACCTCCACCTCCTGGAGTGCGAAGTTTTCAGATAACATTGCAAAATAACACAATCGCACTCACAAACCAATCAACAAACTGCAATAGAAAACTAATACTAGAAGAAACAATTAGGAATAATTGTAATTTTCAAGAATACGAATTCAAAGTTCAACATATTCACAAAGACGAAATTATAAGTTAATGACAACTGTCAGAAAATAATTTTTTGATTATGACATCTCAATCTCATGAAAGAATCTTCTTCATCGCCTTTGTATCGAATATCACGTCAATGATGGAAAGCACATCTGTGGTTGATTAACATATTGGAAAAAAATAGAAGAAGACAATATCAACCTAATATGGTCTATTTTGACATAAACAAATGAGCTTTTTCTATTTTCAGGATGCCAGCGCCACTTGACAGGCAGACAGATTTTGATTCAAAGAACAGACAATATTGTACCTCCTCGCGTACTAGGTCGCCTACTAGGTTTTCATTTAGATCGACAATGGTTGAACTCATTGCTTCTTCATCTTTATGAATAAATAAGAATTTCCAAGGCCGCAGAATGGTTCTGGTCCGATTAGTGGCGTTGATGCTCCTTTTCGTGCCAGGACGTCTGCTTGTTCATTTTCCCTCCACTCCGATACTCCCCAGCACCCAGAAGAGGATTACCTTATTGTTCCTGTCTAGATTGTTGAGTTTCTCTAGGCATTCCCAAATCATCTTCGAGTTGATGTTAAAGGAACTCAACGCTTTGATGGCTGCTTGGATGTCGAAAATGATAGCGATCTCCTCGTTCCGGTTTTTCCTGCCGAGGTTGAACTGAATGCACCTTTCTATGGCGTGAATTTCAGCTTGGAAAACGCTGGGAAACTGGCCCATCGGTTCGGAATATTTTAATGCGAGGCCCAACCCAAACACTCCTGCTCCAGTTCCCTCGGGTGTTTTAGACCCGTCCGTAGACCATGGTATGGTGTTCTTTCCCAGTGCTCTGATGGATTCTGTGCTCCATTCTCTTGCTCTTGGTGATTAGTTCTGTTCGGGAATTTTTCTCGAAATTGAACTTCCTGATAATTTCATCAGTTGGGAGATCGACGAGGTGTGCACTTCCAGCAGGCAGTGAATCCCCCACGTTATGTGCTTTCCCTTTGAGCCCGGCCTTCTCCAACCTCAAATGTGATCCCAAAGCCTCTAGTTTTATAACATTTTTCTTGTTGTCGCGAGTTCGGTTCTGCCATGCCAAACTATTGATCCGTAGGTGATCATAGGTCTCACTATCATGGTGTACATCCATCGCAGTATTGATGGGTTGCAGCCCCATGTCTTTCCTGCAATCTTTCTACACACCATCAGTGAAACTCATACACATTTTATCAGGTGATTTGGGTTGAATCATCATACTTTGAGTTCGGGATTCTACAAGGTGTACCAGAACAACGTACCATAAATTCTACAGAACTAGAGACCAAAATACCATTTTACCTTTATACGAAAATGCACCATTGAGTCGTGAGAAGGCGTTGAAGAATAATTTAGTTTACGAGATCCTAATGGTGGCCCTTGAATAAAATAATTCATTTAGCAGATTCCTCATTTTTAATTCAAAATATTCGTATACCTCGATGATGGAAATGTAATGAATCAATAGTTAATGATTCTCTTCACTATGAATATTTAATGAAATCTTGAAAAAACAAATATTTTTCTTGTATTTCGAATATTTTTCAAGTATCGGACCTCGCCTCTCTTCCCTCGCCAGAAAGATGCTTGGCTTCATGATTATGTTAATACAGGATGCCCAGTCCATCAACCATCTTTGTTCAAACGTACATGGGTACTCCTGACATTATAAGTATGGAGAAGCATCAAAATGAATCATGTTAAATATTTCGAAAACTAAGGAGAATTATACAAAAACTTTAGTTAGAAAAAAGTAAGATAATTAATTTTGTCGTTTATTGAATATATACCTATCGAAATATGGTCAGTGGAGTACTCGCACAATTTGCATCAAAGAGAATGTGAAATATTCATCTCCTGTTTATTAATTGAATTGGTATGACATGATTCTCATGCATATTAATGATGGTAAATTGCCCTTCGAATTTTAGTACCTTCCCAGGTTTTTCTTTATGTTCTGGTTCCCCCGAAAAGGGATATCCTGTAATGTTCAGAAAACATCGTGAGAACCAAGGGAAATAAGGTAGGAATTGGTGTTCTTCTTGAATTTCTGGAGGTTATATTATTATTCCTGTAATGTTCAGAAAACATCGTGAGAACCAAGGGAAATAAGGAAGGAATTGGTGTTCTTCTTGAATTTCTGGAGGTTATATTATTATTCTTCATCACCCTCTCACGACTCAACGGAGCATTTTCGTATTGAGGTAAGTTGATTTCAATCAGTCTATTTTGATGTCTAGTTCATCCTGTAGAATTTATGGTACGTTGCTCTGGGACACCTTGTATAGTTAAACTATTTTTAATCAGTAATGAATCTCTCTGTATATGACACTGAGACTTGGTGCATCTCTTCAAGTAGGTGGTCGTGTGCACGAAATCACTTTTTACGACATATTTTAGTGGTCGGGAACTTTTGAATTTCAAAAAATTAAGAAATTTATTTAAATGTAAAACATGTTCCTCACGGCTCCACCTTAATATCTCTCCAAATGATTGTGCTTTCAGGCTCATTTATTTTCTGAATTAAAGAGGATAGCATAGTGCTTCTAACCATGTACCTTGTGATTATGAGATATATTCATGGAGATTTTTGAAATAATGAAACATTATTTTCATAACTACTGTCTGTAGGTTAATCGAGGAGGTGGTATATTCATTTTGCTTGATTTTTATTTTCATTGTGAATATAATTTTCAGCAATCGATAAAAGAAAATATTTTTCAATTTTTTTTCATACATTATGCGAACAAAATGGAGCTTAAGTATGGAGGAAGTTTTTGTAATCTTAAGTTTTAATATAAATATTTATGTTTATAGTATACTACAGATCTGTTTGGTGTAATACCTACTTGGACTTCTGATGGGATGGTGCCTTTTATTATCTTTATTTCATGGTATTGAACCATCCAAGTGGCAATTATAAATCAATCAATATTTCAAGCTAAGCAGGTATGTACATTACTTCTTCAGTTTGATTTATTTGCAATTATTATTTTTCTCTTGAATGCAACATTAGTACTCTTTTCGAAGGTATCATTTTCTTTTTCATCTGGAAATATTCGGTTCATAATTGAGTATAAAAATAGTTATTTATTATACAAGGGAAAAAAGTAGTAGATTTTAGCTCCAGGTTGTGTTGTCTCCCGACGCGTAGCGGAGGGAGACAACAAACCGTGAGCTAAAATCTAATATTTTTCCCGTGTATAATACACTATTTTTTTCTGTGACAGAAGAAAGGACGAATCAATATTGAGAAGATATTACATTATTTTGATATCTGAAAATTATGGACGTGAAATTTTAAGTTTTTAACAGTAGGGACACCGCGTTGTAGGCATCTTTATCATTCATTTGAAGTAATCAAATATCTGATGTCACTTCTGTCAGTCTGATTTTGTGATTTTATTTCAAGAAATTGCGAATTCAGTGGTTATTTAGCAATATACGTAACCGCGAAGTCGAATGGAAGATAAAAGGACTTGCAGTTCTTTCTCGGAGACGGTATTATTGACTCATTTTTCGGAACTATAGCACAACAAAAGCCATCAACAGTGTATATATATGTGATCCGGGAAAGAAGTACTCACTTTTTTCCCACGGGAAAAAAGTAATTTATGAAAAGTGACATTTTATAACCTGCCAACAGGGATGAAATGCCAAACTTTTTTCCCGTCACAGAAAAATAGTTATTTATTACACAAGGGAAAAAAGTAATAGATTTCAGCCCCAAGTTCTGTTGTCTCGCGACGCGAAGCGTAACGGATCCGGGTTGCAAATTAACATATTCCTTCAAAATTAAGGTCGGCCTCAGTTCATCTCTATCGATGACCAGTTTCCCGAAAGAATGCACTATGTCCTCGAAAAGGTTGATTTTACCGTTTGTAATACATAATGAAATTCCATTTCGATTTATCACCGGTTGGCCGATGATGATGTATGTCGAAATCATCCATATCAGTAGGTACTGCTCACAATTGCCGTGGTGCCCATAAGTATATTGTCAATTTTCAGCATGAACGTAGTTTCCTTGTCACTAGATAACCTGCCTCCTCCAAATCCTTTTATTAGAACTTAACCTAACCTAACCTTACCCAACCTTTCAATTTAACTTAAATAAAACATGATTTTTCATATTCGTTCCAACCATGTATATTTCCTAGCTGATCAATCTTTCGCAACCAAACGACGATTGTACAACTCTGTCAGGGTCGAAAAATGGAATGATGTCTCCTCTTGCTATATTATTCTTCACTGGAGGGGTATTGGTATCCATTGGTGTTTCATTTGACATAACTGAGCTGACGTTCGACCCGAATTTCATTTTGAGAGCCGCACTGGTTTTCTTCTCAATATGTCGTTCGGTTTCACTATTTTTTTCACCCATTTTCACTATAGTTTTATTTGCAGGTGGTCACGTCTCATTTCTGATTTTAAGAGTATCATAACGATTGATACGCGTTGTACATTTTAAATAACTTCTATTTCTAAGAGTAACCTCTCGGTACTGAACACAATAAATAACTGACTCGTATTTGCGACCCATCTACCCAAAAACGACCAGTAAAATTACATAATACAAATGTGAATCAGAAATGATTAATGTAGTGAAATGCTACAGTTTTCCGGGGTGGCGTCTGCAATAGCTGGTATGCGGTCCTTTCATCAATCTTGAGTTAATCACATAAACTTATAAATTGCATAATATTTCGGCAGGCTCTGTTTAAGTTAATTTTACAAAATAAGTTATAAAGAAACATATAGGTACTGATGATATGCATAATCCAAAAAAGGACAATACTTAATGTTATTCAGATCAAATCCAATTTTTTATATACCTCTTTTATAACAGTTTGTTTTTTGCGGTTAATTTTTCAATTTCTTTTTTTTTTGTTCATTATTACTTTTCGTTCCTGTTTTTTATGTACTCAAATCGTATAAGTAGCTACCTATGTAACTGTATTTTGTGATATTTTTGAGTATTTTTCAATCGAGAATGAAATAACTTCTGAGACCGAAGGACTTGCTTTTTAAAAACAAATATTTTATTAAAAATGGACAATGATACATGTGAGACGATGTTAACGGTATAAAAACCAAGTTCTGACTGCCGGCTGAAGTGCATCTAGGAATAAGGTAGACTATTGTCTAGCTCAGCATCTTCTTCTTAGGCGATGGGGATACAAGCTGCGTCAGCGGAATCTCTGGAATAGGTGGTGACATAATTTATGCGAATGTTTGTTTTGTTTGTTTCTATTTTGTTGGAAATAGGTTACTTTTCTGTTACATAATTATAAAACGTCATAGGTTTATTTCATTATCCTTTCTTGGAATTCGTAAGCATAAAATGGATTTTAAACAGATCTATTGAAATCTACTGTATTTTTCACAAGGTATTTACTGAAGGAATAAAAATCGAACTGGCAACACTAGTTCGCGCGGAGAGTGAGTTGACAACAACTGTCAATTATTCACGGAATCCAATAGATTTCACGTGTGACTAGGTTCGCGATATGAATATAAGTGTTTGAGGTCGACGAAAAAATACAATATGCACCTCGGCGAAAAACCGTCTATTGTCTCGCCTGATTGCAGACTCGACTATAATAGGCAGTGTTTCGTCCTTAGTACATGAATAACTATTTGATTAATTCCGAATTGTATATCCCCCAGCTGACCCAGCTATCAATAATATTTCATTAGTGATATTCTTGTACTCTGAACTAACCGACATATTCTAAAAAACGCATATCAACTGATTCTGTTCAGTTGAAATATTCCAGTTAGTTCAGATCGGTTCAGATAGAAAAAGTATCACTATTGCCATTCTAGTATAATCACCAGCATTTCGTGTCATATACACAGTGTCCGTGAAATATGGAATAAAATCTGTATTTTCTGAATGTGCCCTTCCAAAAAAATCTGGGACTCGTCGATTCTTCATTTCACATTCAACAACAAAATGTCTTTATACAGGATGATACACATACACAAGGTTAGGACGGCATGAGTAATAAACACCCTATATTTTGTGACATTGTCAGATCAAGATTCCAAAATGGTATAATACACACTTATTTGCCTGAGTTGGCAATCTGTCTCCACACCCTAATAAGTATTTCAATTCTTCGCTTTACACTTGATTTCATTTCTACTCCAAATTAATTCTAAGCAATAAGTAATACAAAACATTCACGAAATAATTCAACAATATTATATTACTTAACTGTTAGTTACTGAACGTCAATAAAAAGAATAATAAGATTTTCCTAAAAACTAGTATATAGGCTACTTTTTGCAATTGATAAAAATAATTCATTTTCGAAATGCATATCTTTCAAATCCTGTCCGCTAGAACCCAAGTATCATACCATTTTGAAATCTGCTAATTTTTATTAATTTAAAAATGGAAAATGGAACATTGTCAATGACGTTATCACTTTGATATTGATGAAAGGCCGTTTTTATTAGTGGTAATAATGGAAGATATTCAGTTTTAACTATTTATTGAGCAAAATTATACTTATTAAATATCATTGCAAAAGCGCGCCACATGCCATCATTTTAGGTTATCTTAACTTAGGTTATCTTAAGTGATATCTTTGGTTATGTAGACAACTGTCATAAAACATAAAGTTGCCAACATATGAACTACAACACAGTTGTGGCTAGCAGACCAACAGCAGGTTCAATATATTTTAGTTAAAATGGTTTTATTGTTTTATTTCTAACATCCCCCCTCAATAAAATTGTTTTAACTTGCTTCATTAATTATAAACAAAATAATGTATTCTACACCTACATAAATATATCAGAGAAATTTCGATGCTTTTATATCTATCTACCTACTAGCCCAAACCTTCTCTGAATTTTTCGAATCTTATTCTAGCTAAGGGCTTAGTGAATATATCTGCCAACTGATCCTCACTCTTTAAATGAACAATATCAATCAACCTATTTTCAATTTTTTCTTTAATAAATTGGAATCGAACATCAACATCTTTCAACCTTTTATTATTTTCTGGGTTATTTGCAACTTTGATAGCCAACTGGTTGTCTTCATAAATGATAATAGGTTCATTCAAAACAAATAGACAAAAATCTTTCAACATTTTTCTCAACCAACAGGCTTCGCTAACTGCCATGCTCAAAGCAACATATTCTGCTTCAGTTGAAGAGATTGAGACACATTGCTGCTTTTTACTTGCCCAGAGAATTGTACAATTAAATAATTTGAAACAATATCCAGTAGTTGATTTTCTATCAGAAATATCCCCACCCCAATCAGAATCTACAAATCCACAAAGAATGTTTGCATTATCTGGCTTAAATATCAATTTGAGATTTATAGATCCGTTCACATATCTGAGTACTCTTTTTAAGGCTGTTAGCAAATTATTGTTTGCCTTATCTTGAAATCTGCTTAGTAAACTAACACTCTCACATAGGTCTGGTCTAGAGCCTTGAACTGCATACATTAAACTTCCAATGATTTGCCTACAGAGCCTTTGTAATTCAGAGTTGTTTTCTTCATTTTTGAATATCAAATCATTATTTACATCAATTGGGGTATTCACAGGTTTACAATCATGCATGCCGAATTTTTGTAAAACTCTCTTCAAATAATTCTCTTGATCTAATTCAGTGTATCCTTCATGAAGACATTGATTAACATTAATGCCTAAATATTCAGAGATGATACCTAAATCTTTCATGCTAAAATGTTTATTTAACATAATTTTAACGTTTTTAACTTCATGCATGTTTGTACCTAGAATCAACAAATCATCTACATAGATTAGAATATACAATTTGTTATTTTGTGTAAATTTCAAGTATAAACAATAATCATTTTCTGATCTAATGAAGCCCTGATCTTTCATTAAACAGTCAAATTTATTATTCCAACATCTAGGACTCTTCTTTAGACCATAAATTGATTTATTCAGTTTACAAACCGTTTTAGAATTTTCTTTATGGTTACCTGGTAATGACATATATATCTCCTCATCAACCACACCATAAAGAAATGCACTACGTACATCCATTTGGTGAATAGGTTTACCTAGTGTATTTGCAACTACAAGTAGGATCCTGAAAGTAGTTAGCTTTGCAACAGGGGCATAAATGTCATACAAGTCATCACTACTTTCCTGTTGAAAACCACGAGCTACTAGCCTTGCTTTGAACTCGTTTTCCCCTTTCACTTTAAATACCCACTTACTTTCTATCACATTTTTATTAACAGGCCATGGCACTTCACTCCATGTATCATTCTCTTGAAGCACAAGCAGCTCCTTTTCCATTGCTTCCTTCCATCTTGCATGATTTTCACTTGATACTGCTTCTTCCAGGCTCATAGGCTCTTCTTCTGTAGAATAAAAACACATATCAGCACTGCTCAGATCATAATCCTTAGACCATGCTGGCCGCCTAACTTCACATTTTCCTGGTCTGGTAATAACTACTTCTTCTTCAGATATTATGCTTTCTTCTTGTGATTCATTCGAATCATTACTATCATTAGCACTGTCGAAGTGCTCACTTTCATTTTCTTGATCATGAATCTCATCTTGAGTCTCATTGTTAACATGTTCAAGAATCACCTCATTTTGAAAATCAGCTTCAAATTCATCATTTTCACAGTCTAATATAACAATTTTTTCTGATTTAATGTTTTCTGTGTTATTTTTTCCTGATGTTTCATTCTTGGGAATGAAGACAACATCACTATGAACTTCTACTTTATTTTTGTCTGGAAAGTAAACTCGGTAGCCTTTGATTTCCTCTGAATATCCCACAAGGACTCCCATTGCATTTTTCGCATCTAATTTGACTCGTTTTTGTTTGGGAATATGAACACTGACTTTAGAACCAAATGCCTTGAACATTTGCATGTTACAGTTCCTGTTGTACCATGCTTGAAATGGTGTTTGTTCCTTTTGTGGGCTATTTCCTGCACGGTTTAAACAAAAAACTGCAGTATTTGCTGCCTCAGCCCAAAAAGACTTATCTAGGCCTGAGCTATGCAGCAGTGTTCTCACTGATTCTACCACAGTCCTGTTTTCCCTTTCTGCTCTCCCATTTTGCTCAGGAGTATATATACATGTTTTTTGATGAATTATTCCCTTATATTCACATATTTTTGACAATTTGTCATTAACAAATTCTAGACCATTGTCTGTTCTTAAAGTTTTAATCTTGTTTCCAGTGATATTTTCTACCATTGGTATAAAACTTTGAATCTTTCTTTCTACTTCTGATTTTTTTTTCAAAAAATATATGTGCCTATATCCAGAAAAGTCATCTTTTAATAAAAGAAAATACTTTGCCCCACCGAGAGATTCAGTTTCAATAGGGCCACATAAGTCTCCATGTATTAATTCACATGTTTTCTTTGCTCTGGATTCACTGACAGGAAATGGAAGTCTATGTTGCTTTCCAGCTAGACATTCTACACAAAAATTATCTTTTTCATCTTTGAAAGGTATATTATTTCTTTTAAAAAACCTCTTTACTTGTTCAAAGTTAATATGTGCCAGTTTTATATGCCAGTCCTGCAAGCTAGTGACTGCATTACACTGTGATAACTGCATATCAGAATTTTGAGCAGTTCTTTCTACTTTGAATTGCATTTTATATAAATTACCTAATCTTTCTGCTATTGCTCTTATGTTGCCATTTTTATCTAGCATTTCACATTTTTGTTTGTTTGAGCGCATTTCATAGTTTTTGTCCAATGCAGTACTCAAAGAGAACAAATTTACTGCTAGATCTGGTATGAATAATACATTATGTAAGTCTGTACTCACCCAATTGCTTCCATTCCATGCCATTACTTGCACAGTACCTAGGCCATGTACTTCTACTAATGTGCCATTTCCTACTCTTCTCTACTTTCTCAGGCATATTTTTCATTGTTATAAACTGCTCCCTGTCAAAACACATATGTTCAGTGGCTCCACTGTCCATCCACCAATGTTTGGCATTCAAGTTGTCTTTGCCAAGTGTTGCCTTGACATCAGAGCAATTTAGTAAGATTGACTCACTAAGAAATGCTTGATCACCTGGCCTCCTATTATCTTCCTTTCCTTCTTCTGCTCTTTTCTTCTTAAACCAACAATCTTGCATCCAATGTCCTGGTTTTTTACAGAAATTACATATTTTCTTGATTCTCTGGTGATCCTTCCTTGAATGTCCTGGTTTGTTGTACCTAGCAAACTTTCCTCCAGTTGCTAGTGCTGTTGAATTTCCAGCATTCTTGCTTCTTTCTTCTTCAATCAACAACCTTGACATAAGTTCAGTCAATGTTTGTTTGTCTGATGGACTTGATTCCCATGCAGAGATAAAGTACTTCATACTTTCTGGTAGTGACATTAGAACCTTTGTGACTACCATTTTGTCACTAATTTCTTCTCCCAAGGCCTTCAGTGAGCCTTTTATTTCTTCTAGCTGAGACATGAATTCTGCTGCGTTTCCTTCTGTGTATTCTAGAGAGAGAAATCTCTGAGTCAGCAGATGTACACTTACTTGAGATGTATGCTCATAAATGGCTTTGAGCTTTGTCCACATTTCAGCTGCGGATTTGCATGACAGAATATGTGTCAAGACTTTTTCATCCAGTCTGGACACAATGATTTCCTGTGCTTTTGCATCCATAAGATCCCAATCATCGAAATTTGAAGATGGTCTTCGAGTGGTCCCGTTAACTACATCAAAATACCGTTTTGATTTGAGGGTTATTTCTACCTGGAACTTCCATGTTGTCCAGTTGTTTCCACTGAGTTTCACAATTGCAATAGAACCTGTTTGCTCTCCCATTGTTAATTTCGATCGTCGTATTGTGGCCCCAAACTGGGTTTTTCACACAGACTCGTTGGAGTACTGTTATTTTCTACCGGCGTCGATTATATTTATTACCACTTCATAGGCGCATCTGGGCCCATAACCTGATGAAAGGCCGTTTTTATTAGTGGTAATAATGGAATATATTCAGTTTTAACTATTTATTGAGCAAAATTATACTTTTAAATATCATTGCAAAAGCGCGCCACATGCCATCATTTTAGGTTATCTTAACTTAGGTTATCTTAAGTGATATCTTTGGTTATGTAGACAACTGTCATAAAACATAAAGTTGCCAACATATGAACTACAACACAGTTGTGGCTAGCAGACCAACAGCAGGTTCAATATATTCTAGTTAAAATGGTTTTATTGTTTTATTTCTAACAGATATGACATATTAAATTAAAAAATCGACGTGTTTACAATTTTCTTGAGGAGGCTTGCAGTTGACAGGAAAAATCGAATTTATTCTATAATTCACGGACACACAGAATATATAATGTTTTCACAAATAATACAATTCAATGTCTCAAAAAACTTGAAACAGTAATATTTATTTTACATTTTGAGTACGTAGATACTACTCTGAGAGCCGCTGATATCAAACTAATTCAACCTCGTTTCCATGTCTCTTCGTGACGCTTGTTGATACTTTATATTTCAGCGAGCTATGAAAAAAATCACTGTTGCCAAACTATACAAACTAGAAAATAACTAATCAATTCAAAAACTGTAATATATGTATATAAACATTTTCAAAAATAATGAAGTTTATCGATTGGTACAAATAGTAATACATTTCTTCTGAATTATATGCATTCCTGATTTTTAGACAATCAAAATAGCAAATTTTGCACAATGCAATGGCATTTCTGAAAGCGCTACTCTGTTGCCTTCAATCTACAAAAAAAAAGCAAGCACTTCGAGAACTTCCTCATTTATGAAGATATGACGGTGATAATATAAAACTACACTTCTCTTAGAGTAAATTTTTTTCTGTTTTTTCTAGTTTAAAAAGTTTCAGACCACTAAAAAATGTCGTAAAATACGAATTTATCTTTCTTAGGTCATGCTTAACAAAACCTATCATGCCTAACCTCATTCTACGCAAAAAAAGTCGGAATTACTTAGGTTCTGAAATGTAATTTCTCATAAATTACTTTGTTCCCACGGGAAAAAAAGCGAGTGCTTTTTTCCCAGTTATATAACACATATATATGCACTGTTGATGGCTTTTGTTCCATTTGACTTCGCGGTTACGTAAATTACTAAACAACCACTGAATTTGCTCAAATTTTTCTCAAGTCAAATCACAGATCATAGATGAAAACCAAAAAGTCATCTCCGCAACATTTATTAGGATGGTCACATACCAATCTTAAAGGAACATGTTTCGGGCTTATATAAACCCATCATCAGCCAATATAACATATTATAGTTCCAGGAAAATATTTTCTATTGGCTGATTATGGGCTTATATAAGCCCGAAACATGTTCCTTTAAGATTGGTATGTGACCATTCTGATAAATGTTGTGGAGATGACTTTGGCTTTTCATCTATGAACTACACCACTCCACTTTGAGTTACCATGGACTTCTTCCAAAGATCAAATTACAGAATTAGACTAATATTTGATTACTTCAAAAGAATGAAAAAGATACCTGCAAAGAGATGCCGGCAACGCAGGTGTCATTCCTGTTCAAATTTCACGTGGATAATTTCCTGATTTTAATATTATATTAATGTGATATCTTCTCAATATTGATTCGTCCTTTTTTCTGTCGCAGAAAAAAATTGTGTATTATACATGGGGAAAATATTCGATTTTAGAGCACTGTTTTTTGTCATCCTCCGCTACGCGTCGGGAGCTGAATTGTACAATTTTTATCCTTGTGTAATAAATAACTATAAATAATCATTCAGCAGGTGAATTTTGAATATTGTTTATTCTATTAATTTATTTGGGTAATTTATACTCCAGGATATATTTAGCGGGTTGTAATGTTTTGTGGAAATTCTGAGTCAACGGCACAGGCTATCAAGATGCACATAACCCTATTTTAATTCACTTTTTTATTTTAGTGCGTGATGAACGACTTAAAGACCTCTCTTGGCGAGGATATGTTGCAGTTGATTGAATAAAGGTTTCCAGATGAAATATAGGTCTATAATGCCATTGCATGATATTTCCTATGACCGAGTTCAGATAATCCTTATTCCATTGGTTCACTTCTATTTGGGGACATGCCCTTGGTCTCAAAGGGTCATACAACATTCAATATTGATTATATCAAAACATTCGAGAAAATCATAGAATCTGTATGAAAATTCTCGGATTTTCATAATTGAAGCTATTAATTCGTGAGCGAGAGGGTAATCAAAAGGGAACAATAATGCGTGAAAAAATGTATACCTGTTCGAAAAGTGACGTTGCGTCAATTCCTGCTGCTCTCATAAGTTCATCGGCGCCTCCTGGATGGAATGGTACGTAGGCAGTCACATTGTAAATGATTCCTCTAATTGCTAACCAAATGTCAGTAATTTTGTTGTGCTTTGATAATTCTTCTAGCGTCACCTATATGAAAATAAAACCAACTACAATCTGTATCGGATAATACATGACGATCTAGTCATGTTATCGCCATCTAGTGGCACAAGATCGAAAGAGGAATCAAAAGAATCCCACAATAAATAGGCTATATTCCGAATTCAACTGGTCAGTACCCTCAGTAGATCCACTGACTCTGTTGAAAATCTGTATCCCGAAATATAAAATTAAAAAGACAGTGCTATAATTCAGAACACGTTTTCATGGTTTTCATAAGCAATCAGCAGAAGTTGACCAGCTGATGAAATTTGAATATTATTCTGAGCGTCAATCATTTACAGGTATTTTCTGATATTATACAGGGTCGCTGATATGTATGGAAACAGGTGAATATCTCGGTAATCTGTTGTTGGAGTTTTATCGAATTTATGTACTGTGTGATTAGCTATAACATTTTCAAATTCGTCACGTTTTGAAAGTACACTGTACATGAATTCAAAAAAATCTAACAACAGGTTACCGAGATATTCACCTGTTTGAATACATATCAGCGACCCTGTATATGATATTATTAATTTATTATGGATGAGACAAGACTTTAATGTTTCAATACTAGGACATTCTTTCCTCCTTTGAAATAATGACAGTTCACTGAAGCCACACTACCTTTTGATAGTCAGCAATTTCAGCAGAAGGTTGAGTCGAAATATTTGGAATGAATAATGTGTCTGCTCGATCATAAGTATCTGTCACTTCCAGTGATTTTTTATAAATTTCGGAATGAAAAATCAGCAGATTCAGTAGTGTCAGTTGAATTCGGAATATACATAGTTGAATAGAGAATTTCGAGGCAAATGAGATACGCTACAGAAATATACAGGGTGCCATTTGAAAAAAAAAAAAAGTTGGGTCTACTTCCGATCAAACAGGTGGTTAAAGAAAATTATCATTGGGTTCAAGGAAAGCTCCATCATGGATAATATAACCTTTGTGAATTTCAAATTTTTATCTCTTCAAATAAAAAAACTACAGGCTGTTACATGTCTCCTGTGTCACCTGTTAATTTCCGTACTAGAATTATTATCCGCCTTTGTGAGTATAGCTTTTGAAAACTAACTGAATAAACCTTTATTTTCTGTTCGACTATCTTGAATCATTTGAATTGATTTTTGAATGAATAAAATTTGTTGTCAAAATTTAGTTTTTGCTTATAATTTATTGTTTTTTGAAAAATTCTGTGAAAGTGTGAGGAGAATTTTAATTATTTCATTTTTCATGCTTGTTTGTGTGCTTGGAAAATTCCCTGTAACAGTTTACAAAAGCCATATACAGGATGAACTTTTTGATAAAAACTAAACTATCGAAATGTTTCAAAAACGGTTCGGGATTTTCCTGATTCTGGAAATGTCAGTCAATTAGGGTTCAGTAGAGGAATATTCCATGAAAAAATCAGATGAATCGAAGGAGCTGTTGAAAAGGTATGCCCAAAAGATGTTTTTGCCAAATATCAAAATTCACCCTATACATTGATAAAGAGCGGAAGAAGACACTTTCTGATGGTCATTAGGTATTCCCCTCAAGGGAATCTGTTCGTGGTAGGAGTATATACAGTTCCTCATGACTCACCCTGTATAAGTGAAATGCTTTGGAAATTTTTAGGAACTGATTCACTACCTAGTGCCATGTGATTTGAGTTTTCCAGATCAAAATTTGAATTTTCAAATTAACTTTTTGTGGGAATCAATGTCAACTCCTAAAAACAAGCTATTGGATCTCGTTGATTTCTGACAGAATCACTATCAATACTATAGCGAGCACCCATGGTATTACCCCTAAGATCGCAAAAAATTTGACATGCTCTGAAACTCACCGATAACTTGCCTGCGCAAGATCCAACGCCAGATAGGTCCTTTCCGGATGCACCGAGTCGGATCCAATCCATGAGGGAATGGCCAGGTTGAAGAGCACATTTGTTGCGGGGATTTCCTGAAATACATACGAAACTCTTTTATATTGAATAATCAGTATACAAGGTTTTCAAACTTCAGTCGGCACTATTGCTAACTTGGTTATTATTGCAGCTACACTCAGTTAAATGGACAAAGTAGTGGAATTTTTTTCGTTGATTACGATGATGAAAACTAAACAAAAATTCAACATCGCGTTCACGAGTTGTCAAAAAGTTCAATTTCTTTAAATGGGACACCCAGTATATAGTATTCTTAATCGATAGTAAATTCAACTCTGAACAAGAACTGTCTTGTAAATTTTCATCCTAAATCTAAAAATGACTCAGGTATGGACGATTTCCTTTTGACAAGTTATAACTGGACCATCACTGACTAACACAAATCACTTTGATAAAGTACCCCGGACAAAAACATGGGAAACTGCCTCTCGGTCGTATTGGCTGGAATGTTATTGTGGGATGGCTCATTTGAAAAATATGTGTTTGAAAAGTTTGATCTACTCACTACATCGAAAGTGAGCGTTTGATCCCTCATTTAAGGACACAAACCTGTCAAGGAGGAAAAAAATATTTTTTCTGTGACGGGAAAAAAGTTTGGCATTTCATCTCTGTTGGCAGGTTATAAAATGTCACTTTTCATAAATTACTTTTTTCCCGTGGGAAAAAAGTGAGTACTTTTTTCCCGGATATATATCACATATTTATACTCTGTTAATGGCTTTTGTTGTGCTATAGTTCCGAAAAATGAGTCAATAATACCGTCTCCGAGGAAGAACTGCAAGTCCTTCTACGAGTCCTTCTATCTTCCATTCGACTTCACGGTTTCGTATTTTACTAAACAACTACTGAATTCGCAACTTTTTAAAATCAAATCACAGAATTGAACTGAAATAAATTTGTTATAGCTTGCTTTAGTGGTAGAGATATACGTATAAGAACTGTGCTACACAAGTACCTAATCAGTGTCTCCATCACTACTATAAAACAAATTACAATTTCATTTTTGAACTTCAATGCTCATATTCCAAACTTATTACCTACTCAATCGAAACTTTAAATAAAATGCAATTACACAATAAACAAATTCAATGTGACAGAAGTGACAAATTGATTTTCGTTCGATTCAAATCTGTCTGTAACCTCATATCATGTAATACATTGATTTGAATCGAGACTTCAGAGATAGACCGCTTGAAGCACAATTTGAAGGACGACGCTCTCAAATATATGCGTTCGTCGATAAAATCAGGTATATATCTTGGGAGCAAAGGTTGATTTCCTCCCATGTGTGTTTACTGTCCTCCGCTACGCGTCGGTCATCAAATAGTCTATAAAGAAAGTTTACTTTAAAAGAAATTGTTTTTATTAGAAAATCTGCATGTTCTTTGAAAGTTAGTCTATAATCAACCATAATACCAAAGTATTTGATTTTTTCTACCCGCTCGATTATTTCTTCACCAATTTTTATCTCCATTTTCTCCTCAAGAAATTTATTATAATTTATTTGATTAGCAATGAGCATGAATTTAGTTTTTTTACCATTAATTTTCAAAAGATTTCCACAGCACTATTCTTGTATTTGATTTACTGAATTGTTGAGAGCTTGTACCAAAAGCGCTGGATCTGATGCAGAGAAATAAATTAAGGTGTCATCAGCAAACAAGTGGATTTTACAGTTTCCTGCTGCTTCGACGATATCATCAATGTATATTAAGAACAATAAAGGTCCAAGAACACTTCCCTGTGGAACCCCATGACTATTTCTTATCTCTTCAGAGAATGTATTATTAATCCTTAGTTTCTGTTTCCTGTTATCCAAATAATTAACTAGCCATTTCAATGCTTTATCTTCGATGCCAACACATCTTAGTTTTTCAAACAACCTATCTCGATCCACAGTTTCAAAAGCCCTTTGAAGGTCAAGAAATACAGCACCTGTCATTTGCTTTGCTTGCTAAACTTTTTTTCCAGTCATCCAGAACACATTGGAAAGCTGTTTCACAGCTATACTTACTTCGAAAACCTGACTGAACATTGTTAACTATTTTATTTTCCTCTACAAAGCCTACTAATTGTTCATAAACTGTCTTTTCGAGAATTTTTTCAATGGAGCTTAGCATATTGACTGGCCTCAAATCAGAAGCATTATGTGGGTTTGCAATTTTTGGTATTGGGATGATAGTTGAAATTTTTAGATCATTGGGAAAAGCGCTTGTCTCTAGTGATGTATTAATGAGGTTCAGCAACGGTTCTTTGATGTTATCATAGCAATTTTTTATTAAAACGATATTAATGTCATCAGTGCTCCCCTTGTTGGGCATTGAAAATATTATGTTTTTTAATTCATCATAAGTAATGAGTCTAAAGTTGTGTAATGATATGTTATTGGTTCTGGGTGTGATGGGGTAGTTAGATGAGTTGATATTTGCAAGTATATCCCTAATGCTCTCAATATAGAAATTATTCAGAGCATTTGGTATTTCACAGATGTCTTTGATGGTGACATTTTCTGAGATTATGATTTCATTTAAATTTAAATTTCCACTTTTTCCATTTTTTGGTATGAGATCCTTCATAAAAAATACTTCATTTAACAAGATCAGATACTTGCCTGATTTTGTAGCATCCATTCCACCCCTCTTTCAAGCTCAACAATATAATTCAAATTCCAACTTAGAGGTCAAGAATTGATTTTTGCAAAAAAAAATTCTTGAAACAGATGTTGAACAGCTTCCTGAACACTATCAGATAGTTGTATGATTTCCTTGATGATTTCCTAACATTCATTCCACCCCTCTTTCACCCTCTTATCAATATAATTCAAATTCCAACTTGAGCTTTGGAAAGAATTTTTGAAAGATATTGTTCTTGAAACAGATGTAAAATAGATTCCTGAATATGATCAGATAGTTGTCTGAATTTGTAGCATTCATTCCACCCTTTCACCCTCTTATCAATATAATTCAAATTCCAACTCCGCGGTCAGGAATTGATGTTTGCAAGATGTTTTCTTGAAACAGATGTTGAATAGCTTTCTGAACACGATCAGATAGGTGTCTCATTTTGTAGCATCCATCCCTATTCCCTCTTTCACCCTCTTATCAATATAATTCAAATTCCAACTTAGAGGTCAAGAATTGATTTTTGCAAGATTTTTTTTCTTGAAACAGATGTTAAACAGCTTTCTGAACACGATCAGATAGTTGTCTGATTTTGTAGCATCCATTCCACCCCTCTTTCACCCTCTTATCAATATAATTCAAATTCCAACTTAGAGGTCAGGAAAGCAAGATTTTTTTCTGGAAACAGATGTTAAATACCTTGCTTTCTGAACACGATCAGAGAGTTGTCTGGTTTTGTAGCATCCATTCCACTCCTCTTTTACCCTCTCATCAATATAATTCAAATTCCAAATTAGAGGTCAGGAAAGCAAGATATTTTCCTGGGAACAGATGTTGAATAGCCAAGTGAATAGCTTCCTGATTAAGATCAGATAGTTGTTTGATTTTGTAGCATCCATTCCACCCTTCTTTCACCCTCTTATCAATATAATTATAATTCCACCTTGTGGAGATGAGGAATTGATTTTTTGCAAGATTTTTTTCATGAAACAGATGTGAGATAGCTTTCTAAACATGATCAGATAGTTGTCTGATTTTTTAGCATCCATTCCACCCCTCTTTCACCCTCTTAACAATATAATTTCGGAATTGATTTTTGAAAGATGTTCCTGACCTCTAAGTTGGAATTTGAATAATATTGATCAGAGGGTGGAGTGGATGCTACAAAATCAGACAACTATCTGATCATGTTCAGGAAGCTATCTGACATCTGTTTCAAGAAAAAAAAATGCAAAAATCAATTCCTGACCTCTAAGCTGGAATTTGAATTATATTGATGAGGGTGAAAGAGGAGTGGAATGGATGCTACAAAATCAGACAACCATCTGATCTTGTTAACTAAAGTGTTTCCCACCTATTATAGCAGATTAAAGTGAAATTCATTTCTAATCAGATTTGGAGGATTTTTTCATAAAGTCTCTCTGGGGCCTGCCCATCTTGATCTCATTGGTTGCTGGATGATGTTGCCTTGCTGTTTCCACATTAGTGTTGTCATCAACCTTATATTGAGCAAACAATTTTCCAATTCTCTACCAAAACTCATTTGTCTATAAAATGCAAAGCTTCAGAATTCTTTGCTGTGTTGAATATTCTGAAGAAATTATTATCATCACATTCAAAATGACCTAATTTCAATTGTATAAGATTATTAGATATTTGCTCAACAGAGACTCGTAAAGAGATGATGCTTTACTAAATAAAAATCACCTAAATTATAAATCACTATAGTCATCATATTAGCCTATGGAGGATATGGAGGATACTGTTAATGAATTATGTATTCATGTTTGATAACAATGAGACATGATTTGGATTTAATAATAGAGCTTGTACTGGAAGGAACTCTTAGCTCTTGGTGCTCCTACAGCTTATACCTAAGACTTGCACTCAAGTATTATCTTTTCAAAGTCAGTTGGAGCAGCTCCAGCAAAGAACATAATTATGCAGCATGCTGACATGGCTGACAGTCCTTAGGTTAAAGAGTGCACCACTGGCTGCATGTGATGAGTTCAATTATTTATGTTCTAGTTTTATAGTATTAAAAAAAATTACCTGTTGCAGAACCGGATTTGATATCAAAATTGGTACTAACACTAGCAACACCTGCAGCCAACTTTCCAACTTGTTGTAGAACTGGAGGAACCAAAGTCTGTGGTTTATTTTGATATTTTTCACCTAATAAATTCCCTATGCTACTTTTTGCATGTTTACTTGGACTTTTATTGGAATTCATTTTTAGCAAATTATAATTGTTATGAATGTTTCTGCAGAAATGCACCTTTGAATATTAAGCACAATTAAATTTCATATAACGAGACCTAGATGATATAATAATATAATCATTCTGGTCATGGAATCATCCATTATTCCCGAAAAATACTGTCACACCTGTTGTAAGAACATGAATCTGAGTTATCAGTTTTCTTCTACTAGTGCTAGTTTGTTTATGTTCAAGGGAATTCAGGTACCCAGCAGCAATTTCACCAATGAGAAAAATAAAAATAATTCATAGTTTTACCTACAGAACATGGACATAATTTGCAGTTAAAATATTTCACAGAAAATAATTTGAAGATGTTATAATGTTATTTCATTGTTTAGTTGTAAAGTTTTGGTTTTGTCCGATCTGCTTTGGTGTTAATGGTGTTTACTGTTTACAACTTTCAACTTCAAACTTCAACTTTTACTTCACACTTCACACTCACAACTCACAACTTTCGAACTTTCACAACTTCACAAGTCGTGAGTTTTATATTTGTGTATGTAAAGGGCTTTCACGCTGGGTTGATAGTGACGTCAATATGTCAACACATACAGTGTTGCCAGTTGAAAGGAAATGACTGAATGACCAACCGCCCGAATATGGATATGTCTAGTGTTACGATCGTCGGACGTTATAATGTTTTTTGGAACCAACAGTGGGACTCTGTAACTCAAAGCGAAAGCGAAAGCATGCGTAATCGACTGCTTTTGCCGTTTCGGTACTCTGTATCAATATTCGGATGAGGTCGGAGACGCCGAACGTGAGTTCGTAAGCGAAGCAGAAGCGAAGGATTTTGGTTGCCGCTTTCTGCGATTCTCAACGATTGAGGTTATAGGTATTGGTTTTTGTTGTTGTTCCTAGTTCGAACTTTGTGTTGATTTGAGAAAAATGATAGATTAATAAATGAGGAATGAACCCAAACATGGATAACGAAGCGAGCAAAAACACAACTCAGTCAGTGGGACAGATTCCTCAGTTTTACGAACAAAATCCTAAAGATATTCCAGAGAGATGGAAGTTCCCTTTGGTAGGATTAAAGGTAGGGGATAAAAGAACGTTTAAAAAAAAGTGTTTTTAACCGCCAGCTTAGTTGCAAAGCAACCCTCGAAAGTCAGAGACTTGTGTGAGTTAAGAAGACGTGAGATGAAAAATATGATAGACAGTGTGATGAAAACATACAGCTCATTTGGTAGTTGAAAAATAAACTGAAAAAGGTCTGGAATAATTCATATTCATTCGAATTATCCTTCTCTTTTAGATTCCTGATACATCAAAACAGGCAGATATAAGTAGCTTCTCCAAAAAAAGAAAAATATGTCTTTGGTGTGAGTCCATTGAAGAAGACAATAATCTATTAAAGAATCCTACTAATATAATATGCTGATACCTACAACAGTGAAACATAGCAGAAAGCCTGGAACGTTCAAATTTGAAAAATTTGCATAATAAGTGCATTGGAAGGGAAAATAATTTGAATAGCAAAAACCTTGGAGACACCCAAGAAGAACTGTGTAATATTACTGTGTACCAATAAGGGAGAATCAAGAGTAAATTCCATGAAACAGAATTAACTGAACATTATTTACTATGTTGAACAAGAACGGATTCTACTTTCACTACATTAATAATTCCATCCAAGATTCTAAAGTGGACTGTAAGAAAAAGTGCATCTGTATAAATGCACTGTCAACATATAGCTGCCTTGCAGAAGGCGATTCAAGGAATTATATGTGCTTATCATCTTGTTTAATTTGCGACATAGAGAAGCAAGATCTGATAGGTATTACATTATAGTATGTAAATAATAATATACTGAGTGTTAGATTATAGAATGATATGTCCATTATAAATATAAGCAGTTACATATCTTACAATATTATTGTTATTCTCAGATCATTTGCCTTTACTAGTTGCATATAAATAGAAAGCTGTACCTGAGATATACCTTTTTTTTTTATCGCTTGGAGCGCACGAAAGAGAATCCCTATAATGTTCAAAGAACATCGTGCGTTCCTAGGGAGGATAGGGACAGGAGGTAGGTATTGGAATTTTTTTTGAACTTTTGGAGATTATATGTTGTTGGGAATACTTCCACAGGCAATGAATTCCAGAGCCTAGCCGTTCTATGGATGAAGGAGTCTTGATAAAGTGCTGTTCGACATCTTTCGAGGTTGACAACGAAAGGATGTGCTGACTGGGCTTGTCTAGTTCGTCTGATTGGTATTGCTAGTGAAGGGATGATAGCAGAGATTTCCGAAGAACATTTCCCGTGGAAGTATCGATAGAAAAGTGAAAGGTCGCCGACCTTTCTACGGTGTTCCAACTCAACAGCCGTCCATATATGTTTAAAAATCAGTACTTGAAGTTGATAAATGAACTTCAATATTTGTATTCAATGAACCATGAACCTAAACAATTTACTGAATATGTGATTCATCATACAGGGTGTATACGTGTAGAAATCTCAGAAGCATGTTGCTGACGTCAAAATAAGAAGAAGAGTTCGTATAAATATGTGTCCCAAAAGTTCTTCGTTTCTGAGATACAGAGTGTAAAAGTTGAATTCTTATTTTTGTTTTTTGTTGATGAATTTCGGGATAATTGTGATATCGTTATGAAATTTGGTATCTAGAGGTATTTTTTAATGACAATGTCAAATTTTATGTTAGTTTGCCTCTTTCGTGGGGGTGGCGCCACCTACATGTCTTTTGAGTCTTTTGAAAAGTCATAACTTTCTTGTACCTGTAAAACGTTGTAAACTAAAAAAATAGATTTCTAGAACACTTTTGTGTAATAAATATATTCGTGGTAGAGGTCGCTGCGAGCAAGTGTTTTCGAGTTATCAGGATTTGAAATAATCAATGCAAGTAATTTGGAATGAATGACAAGAAGTCGGAATGATTCAAAATTGATTTATTGAGTGAGGGAAATTATTTTTCTTCAATTTCATGAAAAAATAGGAATTGGGTGTTATTACAATTTGATACTTATAATGATAACAGTAATTAAGACCAAATTATTACTGAAACAGTTAGTTGAAAAAACTTGGATCACAAGTACAGAAGACAAGAAACTTCACTGTCATGAGAAAGGATTGAAATAACATGACAAGTACTCACTAGATTGTTATTTCTTTAAATTGGAAGAGACCAAAAAACAAAAAAGTAAGAATCATATTTTGCCTACATTCCAATGTTGAATGAAGGAGAATATTGAATGAAAGGAGAAAAATGCACTGGCGACATTCACTAGAGGCGACTTACGAGCCACATGGAAATTATTCAAATGCATCGATTATTTTGAATCCCATTAGCAATATAACTCGAAAACAGTTGCTCGCAGCGACCTCTACCAGGAATATACTTTCTACACAAAAATGTTCTAGAAATCTATTTTTCTACTATGAAACGTTATACAGGTACGCACAAAAAAGTTATGACTTTCGAAAGACTCAAAAGACATATGTAGGTGGCGCCACCCCCACGAAAGGGACAAACTAACAAAATTTGATATTGTCATTGAAAAATACCCCCAGATACTAAATTTAATTCTGATATCACAATTATTTTGGAATTCATCAACAAAAAACAAAAATAAGAATTCAACTTTGACACTCTGTATCTCAGAAACGAATAACTTTCGGACATATATTTATCCAAATTTCTATTCTTATTCTGACGTCAGCAACATGCTCCTGAATTTTCTACACGTACACAACTTTTTCACCATCATTAAGGTCTAAAATGGGTTTTTCTCTTTGTTTGTTCTTTTTGGGGCCAGCCAAATCATAACCATGTTCCTGTTTGACAGATAAATAATATTTGGATCATTCGGACAACACAAAATATCATTATTAATACTATCATTCAACTTACATCTCTCACAGCAGTCATGGGAAGTAATGGAATATCGTTATCACGTTCATTTTCGAAATATTGTATCAATGATACCACTATCTTCTGCGCATTCGCACTCAATGGTTTGGGCATTTTGAATAAATCGAATTTCACCTATGATACACAAATAAATCTCAAACAATTCCTTGAATGTTCAAATTGTCAGTAATGAATAATTCGTAGAGATCAGATCACAACAAATCGTTTCTAGAAATGTCGAATAAATCTGGCATCGGTGTACAGTTTTGCCAACTCAAATCGAAAACGCGGTTCGCCCATTTCGAAAGTTACTAGTATTTTTCGATGTGCAGTTTTGGCACGACATTGTTACCAAGCATTGCGCAACTATCAACCCAGCGTGTAAGCCCTTCAGAAACGGCCTTATCGATATCCATTATTTAGACTATTAACTCGAGACGTTTCCGTAAATTCGCCTGAAATTGAATTACAGGATAAAAATTTTCGATTTGAACTTGTTTCCCGATATTGATGATTCTTATCAACTGATTTCCAATATTTATCGTTGTTCAATATACTGAGTGTTTCACAACTAATCTGACAAATTGCAACCACAACTACGATATTACATAAAAAGTCTATCACATAAAAATTTTATAAAAGTAAAATAAGATGGAAAATAAAATTCATAACACTTTATATTCACTGAAACTACTCGAAATGGGCTCTATTGGCGAAATATGACATTATTAGTGAATTCTTCAGAAGATCCATTTATCGACTACTAATATATGAAGCATGGCGGTCCTCGAAACGGGACCAACTCCTGTCTCTATAGGTAACGAAATCGATCAACAGGCGTTGATGCCGACGTAGGGAAAAAATAATACGAAACTTGTCAAACCAATATGGCTGTTTCCATCCTTCACTTTCCGTCCTTATATAGATTCAAAAAGTAACTCTCATTTCGGTCCCATTTTTGTTGAGATATCGAATAGGCGGTGCGCCATATATAGAAATAGTAAATATATGTGAAGATCCAACTAGAAAGTCCTATATCCTAAATTTCAGTACTTGGTTTTAGATTCTATGAGGTTGTTGATGAAGTCTATTGATATTGCCTCCCATTCTTCTGATACAGCTTGGTTGAGGTTGTCATTATTCTGGGGTGCACATGTTCAATAAAATTCAGATCTGGAGATAATGCTGGTCACCACATTCTTCTAACATTATTGTTTTCTAGAGTTCGTAATTTGTCAGATGAGTTGTGAAACACTCAGTATATTGAACAACAATACTCTGTGTCTCATACTCGGGCAATCAATATTGGAAATCAGTTGATAAGAGTCATCGATATCGGGAAACAAGTTTGAATCGAAAATTTCCATCCTGATGTATTTCAATTAGAGGCGAATTTTCGAAAACGTCTCGAGTTAATAGTCCAATATGAATAATGGATATCGATAAGGCCGTTTCTGAATATACTGAATCGAATGGGTCATGGTTTTAGTCACCATTTTCGATTTTTTTTACTGAAATGAGATTTTGTCCTATTTTCTTATCATCCTGTATATTCCACAATAGTGCTTTTTTCGTCTTTCATTGTCCTCCACAAAACGTGAGAACAGTTCTTCCCAATAGTACGAAGCCCTGGAAGGGACACATAAAATAAAAAAAAATAAAAACTCTTCAAAATTCCGACTTATAACTCGGAATTTTAAAATTCCGAGTTATAACTCGGAATTTTACATCAAAATTCCGACTTATATCTCGGAATTTTGAAATTCCGTGTTATAACTCGGAATATTGGATGTAAAATTCCGAGTTATAACTCGGAATTTTAAAATTCCGAGTTATAACTCAGAATATTGGATGTAAAATTCCGACTTATATCTCGGAATTTTAAAATTCCGAGTTATAACTCGGAATATTGGATGTAAAATTCCGACTTATATCTCGGAATTTTAAAATTCCGAGTTATAACTCGGAATTTTACATCAAACTTCCGACTTATATCTCGGAATTTTAAAATTCCGAGTTATAACTCGGAATTTTACATCCAATATTCCGAGTTATAACACGGAATTTTAAAATTCCGAGTTATAACTCGGAATTTTGAAGTTTTTATTTTTTTTATTTTATGTGTCCCTTCCAGGCCTTCGGACAGGCCTTCGAAATATCAATTCTTGCTCGGTTTTTTCAACAAAAAACAACTAATTTTCTGGCTATATGCGACGAACATTGAATTATATATATTGAACACATATGCGATAACACATTGAAATCAAAATCTTCTACAGTTGAGAATTTGTATTCTCCTTCAGATAAAAATATGTATGCACATATAATCATTCTGAATATTCAACAGAAAACAAGTACTTTCCTGGCTATTTGCCACGTCGAACATTGAATTATATCTGTTGAACATCCAAAAGGAAAAAGCGTGTCAAGCTAGATCAGCGAATATTTCAAATATCAGTGACTCTATACACTACCAGGGTTGCCACAGATGGTACAATTGAGCCTTTTTTTGATACATTTCTTCAAGAAAAATACGTTGGTACTACATTCCCAAAATAAGGCCATTTTTGGTACAAAATCATTTGCTCGATATTCATCTATACTGATAAACCAAAAGTGCATATCTTTCCATTCATTTTTTCTTGTGAAATGAACTATATCTTCAGTAATGAACAGATTCACCCCACAAAACTAAATTGACTCACACTCAGTGCATATTGTATATTGTGCATACCTGAACGCTGAAAAGCACCTGATACAACATTTAAAAAAGTAGTGTGTTATGATTTCTCACAAACAATATCACTCTTATTCTCAAACACAGCGCCATCGAGTTTTAATGAAATCACAGAATGGGTGATAGACTTATCTATGAAGAAATGATTTTTTTATGAAATTTCAACATGCTGATGTGAAGCGATAACGAAGCATTTACGTTTATTTTCTTCTCTGATGAGTATTACATGTCCTAGTTGCGTTTAGCAGATAAATAAGACTGATTCCCTCCTTTATATGTATTTTCGGCACTCTACAATCCGCAATTACAGTTTGTTTTTCCAGTCGGAGCACACGGAAGAAAATACCTATAATGTTCGAAAAACATCGTACGTGCCTTGGGAGAATAAGGACTTTTTTTGAACTTCTGGGTTGATATATTTTTGTTGAATCTGGTACAATTCACGGATGATTTTGGTACCAAATATTTTCACGTTGTGGCAACACTGTACACTACTAAGTTTCAGGAGAAAGTAATGAACTCAGTTCATTGGGAAAAAGGTTCATGTTGAAAGCCTTTGCACAGAAAAGATAAGTCTAATCATCGAACATCAACAACCTTGAGGTTTGGAAGATTCGCTGGTCTAGCTAGACCTCAGCTAGACGCTTGTCCAAAAGGAGAGCATGAAAAATGAAAATCCTCTGAAATTGAATTGAATTGAAAATCGGATGAATAATATGATGTATTAAATGATATAGAAATATAACTTACCAATATGTTCGGTATCGAAATGGAAATTGAAATGTATAGAAGTACACTTGTATACTGCACTGAGCTCCAGCAAGATAAATTCCAAGCTTGTATGGAGCTGCATTGAATCCCTAGAAAGCCTGGGTGCTAACAACAGAGTCACTTTGCTGTGGGTGCCTGGACACCAGGGGGTGGAGGGTAACGAGAAAGCCGACATCCTCGCCAAACAGGGAACCGAATCTGTGTTCATAGGACCAGAACCATATTTTGGGGTCACCGCAAGTGCGGCGAAAACAACTATCTCGGGCTGGGCGGAGGGAAAAACACTCACGTACTGGTCCGAATTACCAGGATTAACCCATTCGAAGGCGTTCCTGCCTAAACCATCGGAAAAAATAACCAGGCAGATCCTAGAATGGAGCAGGGGTAACCTGCGAATTCTGACTGGACTGCTTACGGGACACTGTCGTCTAAGATACCACCTGGGAAGGATGGGTCTGAACCAACAAACGGACTGTCGGTTCTGTTGTGTGGAAGACGAAACGGCTGAACACATATTATGTTCATGCTCTAGCTTAGAAAGACTAATAAGGTTCGACACATTTGGCTATACCAACCTAGAACCTATCGATTTCAGACAAATCTCACCCAATTCAACCATGAACTTTGTAAAAAGATGTGGATTGTACGGTGAACTGTAACCTCTAGGGGTGAGCCACAATAGACCCATGGGGTCGCAGTGGAGGGGAGGTGTTCGCCCCACTCACATATAACCTACCTACCTACACTTGTTTAAACTTTGATCTTGATGAGCTTGAAACTTGAAAAAAAAATCATTCGTACCAGTGATATGGAATAAATCATTCGTTTCAGTGATATGAAAATTATATCTCTCACAAAAGAGGTTATATGACTTTATTCGAATGAACTCATTTCGGATTTCAAACCTTTCTCAGTAATAACCTGAAAGTCCCAGTTGATGTTTTATAATTCCTCTGGTGTGCTTACTCTTCATTAGTGTTGCCATCAGGTGAACATAAAATGTCGCAAAACATTAGTAAAAGAGCCGCTAGAAGCCGCCAAAGCGAGCGAAGCGAGCAGAAAGCCCGCCGCAAGCGAAATTTTCTAAAATTTAGCGACGTTTTTTCGTGATTTAGCGACATTTTTGATCAAATTTTCCTTATTTGCAATTAGTTCATAACATCCAGTTTGAAAATCATAAGAAACTCCATTTATTCAGAAAAAAATCCTGAAAATTTTATTATTTAAAAGCAGAAGATTCTCCACAGAGCAAGTGTTTGACGACGCTAGAGTTCTGAATCTTGAACAGTTACACATAAAAAAATGTTTGTAGGGTATTACAATTTTTTTTTGTTCTGGTTCCCACAAAAAGGGACATTCTGTTATGTTCAGAGAACATCGTGGGAACCAAGAAAAATAAGGTAGGAATTGGTGTTCTTCTTAAATTTCTGGAGGTTATATGCCTCGGGGAACACCTCCCTCGGCAATGTGTTCCAGAGCCTTGCTGTTCATTCGATGAACGAGTCTTTGGAAAGAGATGTTCTGCAAGTCTCCAAAGTGACCACGAAGGGGTGCGAAGCCTCAACTCGACGGGTTAATCTCGCGGGGACTGCCAAGGGAGGAACAATTATTGATATTTCAGAAGAGCATCGTCCATAAAAATATCTTTATCCTATTAGTACCCGAGCTATAAGTCTAATATACGTCACATTTCCTCAACACATCCTTTATTTTGATTTGAATTGAATTTGAAAATCGTCTTCACAAGTATAACAGAAAAAATAATTTTCTGGTTGCTAGATAATAAAATCTTCTATTGATTAGGTCTTTTATGATAGTACTGTATATACTGTTTTAGATTTCATAATTCCGTCCTAACCTCTATTGTGAACCGTTAATTAATATTATTGTAGATTATTTAGTTGACAATAGTAAAATAATAAAAATCAGTTAATAATCATTAAAATAACCAACTTCTGTCTTTATAGGTAACGAAATCGACCAATTGGCGTTGATGCCGACGTAGGGAAAAATAATACGAAACTTGTCAAACCAATATGGCTGTTTCCATCCTTCACTTCCCGTCCTTATATAGATTCAAAAAGTACCTCTCATTTTGGTCCCATTTTTGTTGAGATATCGTATAGTTGATGCGTCATATACAGGGTGATCCACGGTGGATGGCCTATTAGAAGTATCTGGAGAACGAAAAGACAGAACATTCTGAAAATTGAGATCCTATGATAATTGAACATTTTCTATCCGTTTAAATTATTTTCATAGATACAGTGTTGCCACTTCTATTAGAAACAACCAGCAACTTTGTTATTTCCAATGGAACACCCTGTATTTTATTGCATTTTTAGATTCTTCCTGAAGAGCTGATTTCATCAATGTGTCACACTTGGGGTCTAGCAAGAATGATTACAGATTCAAAATCGAGATTTTTCAATTTTAGTATTTTTTTGTGTCGAAACTATTCATTATCGATCATAACGGCTTACATGTCCCTATCTTAACTTTTGATTCACTATCCACTGGAATTTGATTGGAAAAAATACAGGGTGTTTCAAGATTCAGAATTCTGATCACCCTGTATCTGTTCCAATTAAATGTCAGTAGACAGTGAATCGAAAGTTAAGACATGTAAACCGTTTTGATCTATAATGAATAGTTTCTACACAAAAAAATATTAACATTGAAAAATCCTGATTTTGAACACCCTATATCTCTGTAATCATTCCTGCTAGAACCCAAGTGTGATACATTGATGAAATCAGCTCTTCAGGAAAAATCTGAAAATGTAATAAAATACAGGCGGGTCTTCAATTTGAAATAACAAAGTTAATTGCTAACTGTTTCTGATAGAAGTGGCAACACTGTCTCGATGAAAATATTTTAGACGGATAGAGAATGTTCAATTATCGGAGCATCCCAATTTTCAGAATGTTCTGTCTTTTAGTTTTCCAGATACTTCTAATAGGCCATCCACCGTGAGTCACCCTGTATAGAAATATAAGATATATGAGTAAATATAAATGAGTATCAATTCAGGTATAAACAGAACATCTATAAGTATGTATGAGATGTGGGATAACTGAATAAGAGGCTTGCAGGTGCTTGCAGCTACCTAAGCATGCTTGTATTGTAGCCTGCAGACAAGATTAGTTATCCCAATTCTGGTACATAATTATGTGTAATATAGTGATGATATGATCAGTGTTGCCAACTTGGTGGATTTCACACTAGAACTAGTGGTTTGAGTTCTCGTTTTGTGACAAAATATGGCATCTAGTGGATGGTGTTTATTTTGGTAAATTTTTTCAATTAAATGGTGAAATCTGGTGGTTGAGGACGCATCCAAAATGCCTCTTGTTCTATATATTATTTTAATTTAAACAATGTAGTACTAGAGAAAAGTTTTCAGAGAAAAACTAGTTTCAACTGAAATCAGTTTCTTACGGTCATGTCCAATTTTGGCTGTTTTCGTACGATCTCAAATATTGTTTTTTATTTTTCATTTTGTATGTAACCTAATATGCTTAAGCATGTCATTGATGTTATGAATAATCCATTTTGTTCGCTTTGTTTTCTGTAAAAAAAACTTATCACCTGATCTGATTATTTATATCTGGGTGTTATCTAGTGATCTGAACTGAAGTTAAAACCACCAGAAAATCATTAGATTTTCGAAAATTTCCGCCTGCGGTGCATTCTTGCAGATGAAGATAGAAATAGAAGTAGAGAAAGAGCGATTTAGAGAGGAAGAGGGGAGAGTAATACGATATTTGTGAAGATTTTCAGAATAGTAGATATTTATCTGTCCAGAATCAATTTAGGCATTTCAAAATTATTTTTTACGAATTTTTTCAACTCTATCAAGACTAGGTGGAGATAAACTACACTGGTGTGAAATGCACTTTTCAAAAGAATGCTCAAATTCGGTGTAAATTACACAAAGTGTACGAATGTGCTACACTTTTCGACCAAGAGAAAGGGCCTATGGTTGGTATCATTGAAGAGAAAGATGGAAGAGGAGAGAACTCTCCTCTCTCTCGTTCAAGATAGAAAAGAAAAGACAAAAGACATCAAAATTGAGGTATGTCAGCAGTCAATGACATTCATGACATAGACATATCAGGCCTGTTCGTTTGTGCTTGCTCTACCTGCTAAACTTGATTTTTTTCTATGACTTTTTCTGTTTACATTATGCCATGAAGAGAGACAACAATGGGAAACAAATCAACTTTAGCAAGTTCAGCAATACAAACGAACAGGCCTATCACGTCATTATTATATCGAAAATAGTTCAGTGGCGCAGACTAGAGGTAAGACAAAGAAAGATTTGTTGGATCTCTCTATATTTCGATGTGGCCACGTTGGTAGCATCGAAGAGAAATATGGAAGAGGAGAGAACTTTCCTCTCTCTCGTTCAAGGTAGAAAAGAGCTCAATTTAGGTCTTTTCTATCTTAAACGAGAGAGAAAAGAGTTCTCTCCCTTCTCTCCCTTTCCCTCCTCTTCCATCTCTCTCTGCCATGCTACCAACGTGGCCGAATTGAAATATAGAGAGGTCCGATAAATCTTTACTTGTCTAACATCTACTTTGTGCTAGGGTCCCTTGATGAAAATTGACGTTAAAGTCATCTTAACAGGGTACGGACAGATCCTCGTCTCCTCTCACTCTAAAGCGTTTGTGAAACAGTTATATAGTTCCATCCTTATTCAATTCTGGGGATAAACACTAGATTTTTGACATTTGTTGTTTTTGGGGTTATATTGAGGTCACTGGCGTATCATACGTAATTCCCATATGAAATTCCTGATTCAACTATACCAAGATATAGATGAACAATCCTCTTGTTTTAGTTTACTACTCTAGCATAATCTTTGCGAGATAGGCAACATATAAATTGTACTGAAACCTTATAATGTATTTCACCAAAAGAGACTGTTCTTAGACTGTATACCAGGGTTGACTGAATTGACTGAATGAATTCAAGCTGAGCAGTAGTTTATCTATGAGCTGAATGAGCAGAGCCTCATGATGGGGAAATGGTGGAAACCTCGATGTGGGTATCTAAACTACTGTAGGTACTCATGTCATGTGTACTAAATATATTTTCGGAAATCCAACTCGGAGAAGAATTTATGGAGTTACTATAATATCACACTATATGTATAAAACTTCGTCTAGGACGAAAAGTAGGCTGATGAAAAGAAATACGTAAAATATGAAGGAAAATGAAGAATAGAATATACTTCACCTCATTTTTCCGTCTCCCTTGAATAAAAAGTCATTTTCGAATAATTTATTGATGAAAGTAACAAAGAAGTAGGTAAGCGCATGCAGTATAACTTATAGGCACGCTATTTTCACTCTTGCATCCTACATATTTTCTATGTGTGGTAGAGTAATAATTATATAAACTAATCTCTTTCGCCATATTGGATCCGTCTTGAATTTTCCAATTTTTACTATACAATCATTATCTCCTACCCCGAATACCCCCAGATACCAATTTTAAATAAAATCGTACCTTCATTACAAAACTCGTCCACCATATTGGATTCGCCATCTTGAATATCCCAATTCTGACGAAATAATTATAATCCCCGACCCCGGAAATCCCCAGATACCAATTTTGATTTTCATTGGATCCGCTATCTAGAATTTCCCAATCTTGACAAAAAATCATGAAGTTCGACCCCGAAAACCCTCAGATATTAATCTTAAATATAATCAGATCATAGTTAGAAATTTCTTTCGCTATATATTGGATCCGTCTTCTTGAATTTTCCAAGTTTGACGAAACAATCATTATCTCCAACCTCAGAAAACTACAAGAGTCTCGAGATCATACTCGTGTGTCACCGAACACGCTCGATCGTTACCTAAGCGGTGGGGAGACCGAGACGTAAGCAGGCAGTCATGATACAATGAGTGGGCAGGCAGCTTCTCTCATGCTGTCTTTGTTTTTGTATTACGGGGTGGGCCACCAACAGTTTTCTTGATCACATTTCAACATTTTTTTTTCCGAATAAATAAGAAACATTTCATAGGCATCAAGTGATCTACTGCGACCTATCAGATAATGAAAGCGATGATTTGATTTGCAATAATTCGCTGTCACGAAGTCCTACACGTAAATAGCGAACCACTCATCGAAAATCATGAAACTATATGTACATATTATATGCTTATGTTTTGTTGTTGAGGACGCTCGTTTTATTCAAATTATTTTCGATAATGTTCATCTGCTTCACTAGAAATTATTATGAGTAGTTATGTAGTACTTAGTAGTATAGTAGTAGCAGAGTAAGGTTTGGTAATCTGTGGTAGCAGCTTTGTTATTCAAAATGGACACCTTATATTTTATTACATTTTTCCATTCTTCTAATTGAGCTATGATTTCGTTGATCAAGCTCAAGGTATACCTATACGTAGAATGTGAAAAATCGAGATTTTTTTTGTATCGAAACTACAATATACCTATATTGATTTGTCAAAATGGCTTACATGTGTCCCTATCCTAACATTCTATTTACTATCTACTGATGCCAGTGGATCAGATTTCAGAATTATATAAAAGAAGTACTAGTATGCCTACTAAAAAAATATATATATTTGAAATACACAAAACAAATATATCACATAAAAAAACACACTCTAATATTCAACATAAAATAAAATTCAATCCCACTGGATGTATTTAAAAATATAAACAGTGTGCATATGTCACTTCTATAATGGAATATCAACCCGTATATCTAACGTAACTGTTCAATTTTAAGGAAAGATAGATATATATATACCAACTATGACCAAAGTGAGGTAATCTTCAGTGAAAAACACTGCTCTGGTCATGGACCCACCAACATTTCCGGAAAACTATATTAGGAGGCAAGATAGGTTGATAATCACTTCGGATTCGAAATCAGGACGTAACCCTGTACCTCGAAAACGAAGCAAGTTTAGGACATATGTTTATATGGCCTTTATTCATCATATTATATCACAAGGAATCATCCCTTGAATTATTTCGGTGTTATTTAGATACACCCTGTATATATCATTCTTCATCCCAATCAATATAGTTATTCAACATTTTTCCCATAGCGAAGTTCAGCAAATACCGATGGCGAGAGCACTATGTTTATTGATTTGATGTCTACCTATAATATATGTAAAACAAGAAGACACAACTACTAGTGTTCCGTTTCGAAGTACATTTAAATTGTCAAATTTGACTCCAAAATAATTCAGGCACGCGCCAATATTCATAACGTAGTTACTGCTGCCCGTTTAGTCGTTTACGTTTCCCCACCGCTTAGGGAACGATCGGGCGTGTTCGGTGAACACACGGGTATGATCTCGAGTGAGATATCTCGAGACTCTTGTCAGAAAACTCCAGATATCTTCTAACCTTGAATAGAATCGGATCATAATTACAAAACTCGTTCGCAATATTAAATACCCTGTACATACCTATCATCAAAATTTAGAATGATTTTCTGTAGCGCTTATGGATGTGACGTGACAGCAATGTCAGGGATGCCAGTAGACAAAACTAAAGTCTCTAGATCATTAAAAAAGAATGCAGCTATGATCTGTCCGTACCCTGTTAGATGACTTTAACGCCAATTTCCATCAAGGGACCCTACTTTGTGCCACTTAACTATTTTTCAGAGTGTCAAATAACGATATTAACAAATCATGTCAAAATATGTATGTTATAAATCAAAAGTCCATTTCGAAAATTCTGAATTTCATCAGTCAATGACATCCAGCCTGACATAGACATTTCACGTCATTATAATATCTCAGTTATGAACGTATGATCGAAAATAGTTCAGTGGCGCAGACTAGAGGTTAGGTTAGACAAGGAAAGATTTATCGGACCTTTCTATATTTCAATGCGGCCACGTTGGTAGCATTGAAGAGAAAGATGGAAGAGGATAGAACTTTTCTCTCTCTCAGTCAAGGTAGAAAACAGAAAAGAGCTCAATTTATACTCCATAGTCCATATACAGGGCTGAGTGCTATAGCAAAAATAACAACATAATATTCCTAACTTTTTTTATCATCTGAAATTTCAAAAGTAGTACGGCATATGGATTCTTGATAGTTTATGACGATGGCTAATAATCATAGTTCTGTTCGACAATATGGCAAACAAATATGCAGAGTCATTAGTGGAGTAATGGAGTTATTTGTCCACTGGATCTTTGAACTGGTATATGGAGCGACAGGAAGAAGTATGCCTCCCATTAGTGATCTGCTATTGTTGGAGTCTGCAACATCCATAGCTCATAAAATAAGAACCAAAAAGGTAAGTCTGGTAAATATTGTTCCCCCAACACTCACTGGGTTTCTGCATTTCCATGTCTCAATATGATATATAAGTTTGATCTTAGTTCAATATACCTATATATACTGCCCTGCAAGAAACCTGCCACTGAAAAAGGCTGAGACATCCCATTTTTGCATCCTGTATAGGCTAAAATTGAAGAATAGAATGTTTTATTAGGAAAACTGGCCCCTCGACTGGCCCCCTGTGGAATTGGCGAAAGTTTCAATGTGGGAATTATTTATTTCTTTCTTAAGGTAAATTTGTTGATACAATTTTGAGCAAAATTGATTATTATTATCATTAAAATTAAAATGATTTTGCACATTGGGTCTCAACACCAACAAAGCTTGTGGCTCTGAAGGAATCCCACTGATTGTTGTCAAGAAATGTGCTCCCGAACTAACACCTGTTCTCTGCAAGTTGTTCAACTACTCTTACAAATTGGGGATATTCCTGTCCAACTGAAAAATTGCAAGAGTACAACCAGTTTAAAGAAAGGAAAAATACCCTACCTAGCAACTACAGACCCATAGCACTGCTATCTATTATTTCAAAGATCAAGGAGAAAGCTATCAACATTGCTCATGAAATACCTGGAACATTCAGGTATCATCAACTATAGGTAATATGGCTTTTGTCATCAGAGATCAACTGGTGACCTGCTTGCTTATGTTTCACATAATATATGGCACCAATCTATTGAAAAATATGGTGAAACCTTAGCCCTGGCACTTGATATCTCCAAAGCATTCTATCAAGTCTGGCACCATAGATTCCTCACCAAGCTTCCATCTTATGGCTTGCCTCCCCAGCTATGTTCTCTGCTAGCTAGTTTTCTCTCAAACAGGTGTCTCCATGTAGTGGTGGACAGAGTTTCATCTGATTCTCTTACCATAAATGCTGGTGTTCTGCAAGGATCAATTCTAGCACCAACACTTTTTCTACTCCATATCAACGATTTGTTGAAAGCAACTTCATGTCCAGTACACAGCTTAGTGGATGATGTACCCTCCATACCGCCTTCTCTTCCAGGGCTTCAATACAAGCCAGGCAAATCAGAAATGAAAGAGGGAGAAATGTTGACAACATTAATATGGACTTGGCAACAATTCTCGAATAGGGATCCAATAACTTGGTAGATTTCAATGCAAACAAAACACAAGCATGCCTTTCTTCTAGAAAAGCAGATCTCACTGTGCCCAACATAAGCTTTTCAGGAGTAACCATACCTTTGAAGACATCCATTTCAATGCTTGGTATTACTATCAGCAATATCCTTTCTTGGGAAAATCACGTGAGACCAATTGCTAAAAGTGCATCCCAAAAACTTGGTTTTCTGTTTTGGGCCAGGAGCTATTTCATTCCCAGTCAGTTGCTTATGATCTATAAGGCACAGATCCGACCTGTCCTGGAATACTGTGCCCATATTTGGAGTGTGGCACCCAAACATACCCTGAAACTGTTGGATTCTGTCCAAAAAAGGGCAATTCGTCTCATGGGTGCTGCCTCACTCACAAACTCACTCACTTCTCTGGAACACCATAGAAAAGTTGGCGATCTGGCTCTATTTTATAGATATTTTCATGGACGATGCTCTTCTGAATCATCAACAATTGTACCTCCCTTGGCAGTCCCCGCAAGATTAACCCGTTGAGTTGATGCTTTGCACCCCTTCGTGGCCACTTTGGAGACCTGCAGAACATCTCTTTCCAAAGACTCGTTCATCCAATGAACAGCGAGGCTCTGGAATACATTGCCAAGGGAGGTGTTCCCCAAGGCATATAAACTCCAGAAATTCAAGAAGAACACCAATTCCTACCTTATTTCCCTTGGTTCTCATGATGTTCTCTGAACATTACAAGATAACCCTTTTTGTGGGAACCAGAACATAAAAAAACATTTCTTCTTAGACAGGATTTGTCAAAATACCAACACATTTTGTTCTGATTGACAGAAAATACATCATTGTTCACTGAAACCATATACAGAGTGAACTCTGATAGCTGGCAACATTTCACAAGTACAGTCCTGGATTTTTTTCAATTCTGTATACATTAGTCTATTGGTGTTGGAGTGCATGATGTTCCATGAAAAAATTAAATGAATCTAAAAAGCTGTTGGAAAGTTGCCACAAAAATACTTTTTTGCTCATTCCTATAAATCACCCTGTTTATTATTGTAGAAGAGGAGGAAAAACTCCAGATGGCCATTCGATATTCCCCTCAGGGGCCTCTCTTTGTGGTAGGAGTATGTATAGTACCTCATGACTCACCCTGTACATGAAATATATATTTTTTCACCTGGTTGATTCGATCATTGATTGACCTTCAATTTTATGTATTTCAAAGTAGGGGTGAAAGGGGTGAACATAGCATTCAATTGATACTGTTATTTTACTTCTCCCTGGATATTTAAATCCACCTGTTTTTTTCCGAAAATTGATCCTGTTGGTATGAGGAGTTTAACATACCCAGAAAATATATTACAATTATCAGTCCATTGAAATTCGGACATGGATGTTTCCCTTCACATCTGGATTTAGATCTGGTTTCAGCACCTCAACAGCACTATCAAAAGTAACATCAGACATAGCAGAAGGAATTGACAAATCACAGTCGTCATGTTTAGTATTACTAGATTATAGCAAAGCATTTGATCTCCTAAACCAAGACTTGATGATTTCCAAACTACACTATTATGGATTGTTGAGGTGGATGATATTAGATCTGATCCAGCATTTATCAATCTAGGTGTACCACAAGGTAGCATACTAGGGCCTATACTGTTTTGCATATACACAGCCAACATTACCTCGGTAGTGAACCATTGCAAATTACACCTTTATGCAGATGACACACAAGTGATAAAAACTTTCGATCCAGTAGAGGCTAGTGAAACATTATACCTAATAAATGAAGATCTCGACAGAATAGTTGACTGGTCAAATGATCATGGACTGAGACTGAACCCAACAAAAAGCTGTTTCCTAATTATTGGCTCAAGTACAATCAGGCATAAATTCTTTCAGCACAACTTCACTACTTTACATATCAAAAACAATGAAATACCCTATAAGGAAAGTGCTAGAAATCTAGGACTGATATTTGATTCCAATTTTAATTTTGAACCTCATGTGAACAAAAAAATATCACTAATGTATATGAAGCTGAAGTCAATTCACAAATTTAAATTCATATTGGATAAACGAATCAAATTGAAATTAATCGAAAGTCTATTATTTCCACAAATAGATTACTGTATCACAATTTATTATAAGTTTGTAACAAAAGAATATAAAACCAAATTACAACTTTCACAAAATGCCTGTATCCGATATGTACACAACATTTACAAATATGATCATATAACCCCTGTATATAACACATCCTGAAAATTGAATATCGTTATCAACTACTATTTGGAGTATTTAAAAAAAAATCATAGATGATAATAAACCAGCATATTTAGCAGATTTTCTAACTCCACGTCATGAACTACATAACCAGCATAACCTTAGGAACATTATAAGATATAACATCCCACAGCACAATACCACCAAATTTGAATACTGTTTTGCCTATGTATCAATAGAATTTTTAAATAATCCAGAATACTATCTTAGAACTCAGAACAGATATGTAGCTAGCTTAAAAGAATATGGAGAGACTACCTTTTAAGTATTCAGACATAGAATGTGATAAAAACTTAGTCAAAAGTATATATTAATTAATTAATTAACTCTATTTTTTTTTTTTTTATATTCAAGACATTGTTGTTTTCGTTAGTGTTTTTATGAATGTTAACCATCTAGATTTTATTATTTTGAGCTTTTTACTCATAACGAGTGGTGGTATGGTAGAACGTGTAAACGAATGCCACCTTTTGTGTAGTATATTTATATTATATTTATATGATGTAAGATATTTACACAATGAATGTTTTTCTATTCTATTCTATTCTTTCTATTAACACTGCAAAGTAGACAAATTCTGGAACTGATAATTGAATTCATCAAAGAATCTGGATTGAAAATATAAAGCTTGAAAAACAAAAAGTAATAATAATAGTGTGAAAAGATTATCCCCTGTATATGTTGTAGTTTTTAGTTTTGAAGTGTTGATGAGAATGTCACTCAATTTTTGAAATAAAAAGTCAAATCATTTTAAAATTTTCTCAATTGATATCGCCGATACTGGGCATAATTACAACGAGCTCTGCTGATACATTAACAGGTTATGGGCCCAGAAATCTTGAGAAATTGAAAGACGAAGGAATTTGACCAAATTTTGACGACGAGGCTAAGGGTGCCAAGTAAGAAAAAAGTTGGGACGATAGACGACAAAGGACGAAGAATAATCAAAAGACGACGAAGAATACGAAAGTAGGGACGACGAGGAAAGGAAACAAGACGAAGAAACGATATACCTGAAGGACGAATCATGGATTATCTAAAAATCGAAAAACTCAATTCAGAGAATTATCGATATTGGTCGATGCGTGTTGAGGTTTTAATGTGCAGGCAGAAACAGATAGCAAGGTTTTACAAAAGATGGAATGATCTTTTTATTATTTTTATTTATATTGTATAACATATGAACTACTTAACAACATAACATTCTAGATATATTATATCACATTCATGACACACACAATCACTGACAACTCAGAGATTAATTTCATAATATACAGAATGATATTATTCAAATGATTATTATCAACATCTTCCCCTAATCATTGAATACTACAAACATTCTGTAGAATATTATTTTCAAAAAAAACCGAAACTTGTCAAACTGACACAAATATCAGATTCTTGATACAAGAGAATTTTTATGAACATTGAATTTAGAATGATTCAGAGGTTTGGTAAATATGTCTGCAATTTGGAATTCTGTAGGGCAATAATCAATATCAATCAAACCTTCTGAAACCTTTTCATTAATGAAATGGAATCTAACATCAATGTGTTTACTTCTTTTGTTGAACTGTCCGTTTTTTATCAGATTTATTGAACTCTGATTGTCCACATTCATTTTCACACATACTCTCTCGTCAATCAGCTCTTCTATTAAAGTCTTCAAGTACAATATCTCCTTGCAACAGTCTGCAGCAGCTATATACTCAGCCTCAGTGCTAGACAAAGCTACAACTGGCTGTTTTCTTGAGCACCAACTGATAGCACCTCCACAGAACATGATGACGAATCCAGTCGTACTTTTTCTTGTCTCTGGATCACCAGCATAATCTGAATCGCAGTAAGCTACCAGTTCTGTTAATTTTGACTCAGCAGAATACGAAATTCCATAACTTCTGGTTGAATTCAAATATTTCAGCGTCCGTTTCACATTTGCTATGTCTTGATCTGTTGGATTTTCTACATAACGACTGCTGTAGTTCACAGCATAAGCTATGTCGGGACGTGTTTTATTACTGAGATAAAGCAAACTTCCGATAACTTCTCTATAAGGAAAATTCTTGGAAGTAACTTGTGAATCAGCTCGGGAACTAGTATTCAATATCATTGGAGTACTCACTTCTTTAGCTTGATCAATTTGAAACTTCTCTAGAATCAAATCTATATATTTTCCTTGATTCAAGCCTATTTTATGTCCAGGTTCTCGTTTCATTTCCATTCCCAAAAATGTTTCAGGATCTGGACATACCACTGTTTCAAATTCTTCACCCAACTCTTGAAGGAAAGAATTCATGTCCGCTTCATTATTTCCAAGCAAGATACCATCATCAACAAAGATAGCCAGGAATAAGGATTTTTTCTTATTTCTGAAAACACATCTGTCCGCTTTCGTAGCAACAAATCCACTTGATTTCAGAAAATTTGTGAAACGTTCATTCCATTTTAAAGGAGCTTGTTTAAGTCCATATAAAGCTTTATTAAGTAAGCAAATATTATTATCATCTTCATATCCTTCTGGTACATACATATAAACCTTTTCTTCTAACTGGCCGTACAGAAATGCAGTTTTGATATCGAATTTCTTCATTTCATAGCTTCTATTAGCAGCCAGGGCGAACATAATTCTCAAGCAGCTTGTGTTAACAACTGGACTGTAAGTGTCATGGAAGTCTACACCATAGCTCTGTTCAAAACCCCGTACAACTAATCTTGCTTTATATCTTCCATCATCTTTCACTTTGAATATCCATTTACTTGTCAAAATTTTTCTATTTTTGACGTCTGATTTATTTACAAAAGTCCATGTTTTGTTTTTCTCCAGGGAATTTTTCTCGTCTTGGATTGCTTGTTTCCATTTTAACTTATCATAACTGTTTATGGCTTCATGATAAGTGAGCATAGCATAGTCATCAAATCTTCTTGGTAATCTTCTTGATCTGATATTTCTTCCTTGATTTTCAGGTATTGACTGTGTGTTGATTTCGTCTTTCTCTGATAAATCAGTGCCTTCATGTATTTGTTCATTCATTATATTAATTTCTTCTTGTGGTGAATCTTCGTGTTCTACTATGTGATTTTCTGGTATTGTCGACAGATGATGTGATTCTGTTATTGATTCGTTTTGAGAATGTTCTTCAAAATCAAAAAACAAATCAAAACTGTTGTTTTCAATAATTTTTCTGGTTTTTCTCTCTTCGAAGATTACATCGCGGGAAAGAACGACCTTGCGATTGTCTTGATCCCATAATCGGTAACCATTTGGTGAATAGCCAATGAATACCATCTTTTTACTTCGAGAGTCAAGCTTTTTTAGATATCCCAGTACTTTTGCATGTGCATCACACCCAAATAGTTGTAAATTAGATAAATTTGGTGTCTTGCCAGTCCATTTCGTCACAGGTAGTGATTCGACAGCTCCACTTGGGCTTCTATTCAGCAAATAAGCAGATGTACGAACTGCTTCTCCCCACATTTCCTTCGCTATTTTAGAATCGAATATCAGAGCTCTGGATTTCTCCATCAACGATCGATTTAAACGTTCTGCTTTACCATTCTGCTGTGGCGAATACGAAATGGTATAGTCCAAAATAATGCCTTTATTTCTGCACCAGTTCTGTAATTGTTTGCTTACATATTCACCTCCATTATCACATCTGATTTTTGAAACTTTCAGATTCTTGGAGTTTTCTACTTCTTTCACATATTCTTGAACAAAATATCCGACCTCACTTTTGTTTGTTAGCAGATACACCATGCAGAAATGAGTGAAATCATCCAGGAATGTTAGGAAATATTTCTTTCCATCCCATGTACTCGGTTCAATTTGACCGCACACGTCAGTATGGATAATTTCTAATGGTCTTGAAGCTCGTTGTCTCTCGTGGTTGAAAGGAAATCTTGTTTGCTTTGCTTGCAAACAAATTTCACAAATAGAGTCAAGTACCTCAATGTCTTCCGATGCAATATTGATTTCTTCCACCATATTTATTAATCTCTTCATACTTCCTTTACCGAGATGACCAAGTTTTCTGTGCCATAGTATTACTTCATCGGTCTTTTTCTTAGTTGATACTTCGTCACATGATGTTCTTTCAACTATCATTGCTTCTCCTGGATCTGCATTTAGATTTACTGTATACAACCCGTTTTCTTGTTTCATTCCTTCCAATATCTTGACATTTTCTTTCTTTATGATGACTTTTTCTTTGGTAAAAGTCACTTCACCATCATTGTCAGTGATGGCATTGACTGACAATAGATTTTTTGTCAAATCTGGCACATACAGGACTTCTTTCAGGATACAAGATTTATTTTCGATCTTTCCTACACCATGTGTCTCCATTGACTGGCTTTTCTTGGCAACTGCAATTTCGGATTTGATTTCTTCAAAATTTTCGATCACCGATTTATTGTGCGTCATGTGAGATGAGGCACCGGAATCAACAACAAAAGTAAGTGCTGATTCGTCTTCGTCTTCATGGTAGGTGAGAAATGATATCTTGCCCTTTTCATGCTGTGGCTTCTCACTATATTGTGATTTATTTCGGAAGTAACAAGCCTTTTCAGGATGATTATCTTTTTTGCAAATTCCACATCTGAACACTTTTTCTCTTCTTGATTTACAGAAACGAGTTATATGTCCAGTTTTATGGCACTTGGAGCATTTCTTCTCGAAAGATTTGAATGCAATAGCACCTTCCTTTTCATTTGAACTTCTATTTCTGGTTTCTTCGGCTATCAATCTTGAAGTGAAATTTGTCAACGTTCTGTCACCAGGCTGCTAATAATTTCGACATTATCATTGTGTCATCAATTGGTTGGTTCAAAGCTTTCAATCGGAATGCAAGATTCTCCAATCTACTGATATTCAATGATACATCAGCTGATTTTTCGAAAGAGAAATTGAAGAATTCTTGAAGTAGATTACACTTCTGTTGTTCCGTATCACGTTCATGAATTGAACATAACTTGTCGAACATCTCTTTCGAAGATTTACAATTGAGAATATGCATTAGTGGTTTTTTAGCTACTGTTGTTATTATTATTTTCTGGGCTTTGGCATCCTTCTGACTAAAGTCTTGTCTTCCTTGTTCTTCAGTATTTACCAGAGTAGTTTGGCCACTTATTATGTCGAATAAACCATATGCTTTGAATAATACAGTTATCTGGAACTTCCATAATTGGAAACTTTCACAGTCGGTCAGTTTTTCAATGTTGTTGATTTCTTCGTGACTATTCATCACTTCTTACTGAAGATTCTTTAGGAATATTCTTTTGGATTCGCTGTATATCGCAAACTGTTATTTTACTTGTTTTTAGTTTATTTTTATACTTTTTATTCGCAGTTTCCTGGGCCCATAACCTGTTGAGGTTTTAATGTGCAGGCAGAAACAGATAGCAAGGTTTTACAAAAGATGGAATGATCTTTTTATTATTTTTATTTATATTGTATAACATATGAACTACTTAACAACATAACATTCTAGATATATTATATCACATTCATGACACACACAATCACTGACAACTCAGAGATTAATTTCATAATATACAGAATGATATTATTCAAATGATTATTATCAACAATGCGGGCTCAAGGCATTTTGGAGGTGAAAAACTTATGGCATGCTGTAGATCCCGGTTTTATAAATTTGGATGATCCAGTAAATAGGAACATTGATCATAGTGCGAAATCTATTCTATATTTGACGATAAATAATGACAGCCTCGATGACGTGATGGAATGCAAAACAGCAAAAGACGTTTGGGATGTTTTGAAGAAAATCGTTACTAAATATGATACGTGGCATGGTCTATTACTCTTGAAAGATTTCGTTAATATTTCTAAGAAGACAGACGAATCCATAAATGAATATCTAACAAGAAGAAATGGTTTATATCACAAAGTAAAAAGTGCTGGATATGATTTTTGTGAAAAAGTTCAAGCTGGTTTCGCCGTATTAGGATTGCCGATTGAATATGAATATTTGGCAAGGAATCTGAGAGCGGATGAAAATGACTTGAATATGTGCAATTTAAAATCCAAGTTATTAGAAGAAGAACGACGGATAGCTGGTAAATCGAATGAGCAAGAAGACGAAAACGGAACAAAAGCACTTATGGTGAAGAAGAGATATGGAAAAGATTTCAAATCACATGGAAGATTTCAAGAAGGGCAGAAACATGTAAGACAACAACAACATTCAAGAGCAGGAGAAAGTCCACAGCACAAACAGATTTATAAACCATCATCAAGGACTGGAAATTGTCCTCATGATCTCTTGAGATGTTTTAGATGTCTTGAAATGGAACATATAGGTAAAAATTGTCCGTTGTCTGCAGAAAGAGAAAAACAAGAAATGAAAGAGGAGGTGGGACCTTCAAATAGAAATTTTGCTTTTAGTTCAATAACTGAAAAATAATGCCGAACATCATTCCTCATTTCTTGTCAACAATAAAACTAATCCAAATATCTGGATACTAGACAGCGGATCTACTGATCACATGACGTGTTATAAAGAGAAGTTTATAAATTTTACTTATCATGATGCCAACATTGAAGTAGCTGGTGGAAGTGTTCTAAAATCTACAGGTTTTGGCGACGTGAAACTGAAATTGATAGACGAAAATGGTGGTGGACAATTGACATTAAAAAATGTAATGTATGTTCCGCAATTGAAAACGAGCTTATTATCTTTGAGTTTAGCAGCCGAAAAAGGAATGAAAATTATTTTTGAAAGGAATCATTGTGAAATAACGGCCCTGAATGGAGAATTAGTTGCAAAGTCCGTGAAAGTTAAAGGTTTGCATCTAATTACTGAAGATGGCGTAACTCATGTGGCAAATAAAGTTATTTCAAGTGAAATTCAACTCTGGCACAGACGATTAGCACACCTCAATATACCTGATGTTCAAAGATTAATTAAATCCAAAGAAAATTCTACACTGGGCGACGTGAATTTTAGCTGTGAAACCTGTCATCAAGGAAAATTGAAGAAATGTCCTTTTCCCACTGGCAGTGCAGGTCGTGAAGTTTCCCCATTGATGTTAATCCATTCTGATGTCGTAGGTCCAATTAAACCAGTATCAAATGGAGGAAACAGATATATCGTTACATTCATAGATGATTATACTAGATATTGTGAAGTTGCATTTATGAAAACGAAAAATGAAGTTTTTCATAATTTCAAAGAATATATGAGAAGAGTAGAAAATCAGCACAGTAAGAAAATATCATGTTTGAGAAGTGACAATGGCGGAGAATACTTGTCAAATGAATTCAAGAATTTTTTGAAAGAAAATGGTGTAAAACATCAATTAACAATCCCCGGTACACCACAGCAGAACGGTGTAGCCGAGCGAATGAATCAAACGCTTTTAGACGCAGCAAGATGCATGCTGATTCAATCAGGAGTTCCACAGAAATTTTGGGCTGAAGCTGTAGCAGCGGCGTGTTACATAAGAAACAGAAGTCCCTCAGTAGCAAATCATGGAATAAGTCCTATTGAGAAATGGAAACCAGAATGTAGAACAGATATTTCACATCTACGTATTTTTGGTTGCAGAGTTTGGACCATCAATATGAATAGAGAAAGCAAATTGTCTCCTAAAGGCATATCATGCATTTTTTTGGGATACGATACGAGTTCTAAAGCTTATAGGTTGTGGAATCCCCGTAACGATAAAATGTGTATAAGCCGTGATGTAAAATTTGAAGAGAATGTTTTTCCAATGCTACATCATGAAAATGAAAATATTTCTCAAAGAGAAGGGATTACTGAAGACGATGTTATATTCTCATTTGAAGATCGTATTTCATCCTTGGAGAATGACAACGATCAGGGGGAAATAAATGAGAGTATAAATTATACAGAAAGTACAAAGAGTACTATTAATGGAGAAATTGTGGATGATTCAGAAGACGTGACGACGAATGATCATGAAAATAACGAGGAACATGACGAAGACGTAACAGAAGAAGTGGAAGAACAAATGAATTCACATATTCCTGAGAAAATGACGAAATCCGGAAGAGTGATCAGAAAACCTAAATGGATGGCTGATTTCAAAGTAGATAATATCGGAGATGTAGATGAAGCTAGTTCTTGTAGTCAGGCAAGAAGATCAAATGATTGTAGACGAGATCCCAGAAACTTAGCAGAAGCATTGGACGGAGAATTTGAATTTTTCTGGAGAGAAGCTATAACTGAAGAATTTGAAAATCTCATTAGAAATAAAACATGGAATTTTGTTAATAGGCCAAAAGACAATTCAGATGGAGAAATAGAAAGATACAGAGCTAGAGTTGTAGCTTTAGGAAATACCCAGATGCCAGGTATTGATTACGAGCAAATCTATGCGCCAGTTGTGCAGAAAAAATCCATGAGAATGTTTTTTGCAATGGCGGCTGAAAAAGATTGGACTATTCACCATGTAGATATCACAGCTGCATACCTATCAGCAGATTTAAAGGAAGACGTTTACATGGAAATACCTGACGGCTATCAAGAAGTGTATGACAAGTTGAAGAACAAATTTTCGAATATAGTGTCAAAAAACGAAATGATAGAAAATGGTTTGGTATGTAAACTGAATAAAAGTTTGTATGGGTTACATCAATCAGGTTTGATGTGGAATCAAACTATAGATGGATTCATGAAAAAACTGAATTTCTATAGATGCATTTCTGACCCATGTGTTTATTATAAGGAAGAAGATATTATCATCACAGTTTATGTGGACGACATACTGATTTTCGGAGCACAAGGAAAGGTGGAAAATATGAAGAGAGAATTTAAAAACCGTTTTGATACTAAAGATCTAGGGGAAGTGAAAAATGTTTTGTCAATAAGAGTTACCAAAAATGAGCATAGCATAAGATTAGATCAAACTGTATATGCAAATGAAATACTCGATGAAATGAACATGACTCAAGCAAAATGCGTTAAGACGCCTTTACCTATTGGAGAAAAATATATTCTCAATGATGACGAACTATTGAACGAAGACGAGAAGAGACTTTACCAGAAAGCAGTTGGCAGTATTCTATATTTGGCTGTTTCAACAAGAGCAGATTTGATATTTGCAGCTACTTTCATGAGCCAGTTCAACCAAAAGCCGACTAAACATCATTGGAAAGGACTCAAACATGTTTTGAGATATCTAAATGGTACAAAAGAATATGGTATAGAATACAGAAAGACAAGACAGACCATGAAGGCATATACTGATGCAGATTGGGGTGCGAATGAGATTGATAGAAGATCGTTCAGCGGATATGTTTTCATTCTTGGGGGAGGAGCAATATCTTGGTGTAGCAGAAAGCAACAAAGTGTAGCACTCAGTACTGTTGAATCTGAATTCATTGCCCTCACCGAAACGGCTAAAGAATTCTTATTCCTCAAGAAATTAGGTCAAGAAGTGAAGAAGGGTGGATTTTTTGAAATACCGTTCCAGATCAACATTGACAATCAAGGAGCAATCAAGTTAGCAGAAAATCAAACCACTTCGGAGAGATCAAAACATATTGACTTGAGACTGTTTTACATCAGGGATCTTATAGAAGAAAAAACTATTGAGTTGAAGTATATAGAGTCCAAGAAGAATTTAGCAGACCAGTTCACGAAACCTATTTCTGCAGATCTACTCAAGGACCATTTATTCATATTGGGAATCAGAGATTCAGGGGGAATGTGAAAAGATTATCCCCTGTATATGTTGTAGTTTTTAGTTTTGAAGTGTTGATGAGAATGTCACTCAATTTTTGAAATAAAAAGTCAAATCATTTTAAAATTTTCTCAATTGATATCGCCGATACTGGGCATAATTACAACGAGCTCTGCTGATACATTAACAAATAGTACATCCATTAACTATACATACATACCATATAACCTCTACCTCTGTTTTTAACCTTAATTGTTTCACCAATGTTTTAGTGGCCCTTTAGGCATTATCTGTGCCAATACCTTTTAAATTTTGAATTGGTAATTTGAATTTGGATAGAGTTCTTTTGATGCAGTCAACAATGCCATCAGCAGTACAATTTTCTATTGGAGGCATATCCAAAAATGATGTAATAAATGTATTAGTGGTCTTACTAAAATGAATTATCACTATCCCTAGCAAATGACTAACTGAAATGTCTGTTGATTCGTCAATCATCATCCAATATCATGAATAAGGTCAGTCTTGAAGTGATTATATAAAACATTTTTAATGATTGCACCACATTTTGATCTATGCATCTGGATCGATTCTGCAGCTTTATCTTTGGAAATCCCTTTGCATAAGGGTGTCAAATGGTCAATAGTCAACACACTGGAATGCTGGGCAATGAAGCATGCTAATCGACATTCTGCAATTTTTGCCAAGGTATTATCATGGACTGGTTGGAATGGAATAACGTTTTGTCTTTGGATTGCAGACTCTGCTGCTATATGTTTTTTTGTGGAAGTGTGTTTGAGGAGATCACCTAGATGGTTTCGTAAGAGAGATCCACAAATTTTGCATTTTGCAATTTCTTCCTTATTAACTACTTGGGAAATGAGCCAATCTTTCATTTTTGGGTTTTTCAACCACTCTTTCCGAAACTTCTGAGTGTATTGAGGAGCCATACTGAAAAATGAAAGATACATTTGTATTGAGAGGGCATACCAAAAAATGAAAAATACATTTAAAATCGAATGCATAATCATTATAGGAACAATGGAAGAAAACTAAAAACTTACTTCGTTATTCGTTACTCTTTATTTTAACCACTGATACTGAAGTCTTCTTCTTCTTCTCTTTGAGTTTATTGGATTTCTGTCTCCTTTTGGTAACAATTTGTCCAATGTGAACCCATCAAATCAAGCGTCAACGCGTCAAAATTCAAACATTGTCTTGTCAAGTTGTCATTGTCAATATGACAATATGTCAGATTCCCAAATTTTCGTCTGTAACGTGTCATTCATATCATGTGTCATATGCAATGAATGCAGGCAGAAATCACCACATTTCGCCATTAATTCGTGAAAATTCACCAGAATAACCACCAACCACTAGATGTCATATTTTGTCACAAAACGAAATCTCAAACCACCAGTTCTAGTGTGAAATCCACTAAGTTGGCAACACTGGTCCCTAGGCGAGAAGCGAGTGTCCCATGTATTTCCCTTCCACAAACCATAAATAAACATGATGAAACCTATGCTGATACAATATTGAGTCTGGCTGATGGGACCATGTCCACAAAGCGATTGAAAAAAAAAATCCGAAAATTGTAATCTTCGCAGATCAGAAGATATGCAAGGTGGTAAGTTTTGAAATGAAAGCCCTGTATATACAAATACAAATACAAAATCTTTATTTCCATTGACTGAAATACATCAGTATAGGCATTGTCAAGGTCATAGAATATATAAGTGATAATACTTTATACTAGAATGGAGAACAATATTAGTGTAGAATGTGATATAGCAGTCATCTTAGACATAGCCAAATGGCATATGATATATATATACTAACAATACTAACATCACTATCTAGGTACAGTAAATGTGTTAAAATTGGTTTTCAAAGTCTTGAAGGGAGTAAAAAGGATTTTCTTCCGATAATATTGTGGTTTTAACTATATACTAACAGTAATAACATCACTAACACAACATTATCCTATATTATCTAGGTACAGTGAACATGTTAAAAATTGGTTTTTAAAGTCTTGAAGGGAGTAAAAAGGATTTTCTTTCAATAAAATTGTGATTTTAACTATATACTAACAGTAAAAACATCACTAACACAACATTATCATATCTAGGTACAGTAAACATGTTAAAATTTGTTATCAAAGAACTCTTGTATTGAGTAATAAAATGCTGATTTTTGACTTGAACTGTTTGAGGCAGTTAACCTGGGAAATTGAGCAAGGTAAATGATTGTATAGCTTGATGGCTGTAATTGTAGGACCATTCTTCACTTGGGTTAGAGAATACGGTGGAATATAAATTGTACCTGCAGCTCTAGTACAATAGGGATTTCTTTCCCCACATGTTTGAAAGTTATGGATATTTTTCTTCAAGTAGGTAAGACACTGGAGAATATACAAGTTAAATATAGTTAGGATACCCGTGTCGCGAAAATGCTTTCTACAGGAGATGCTAGGTTTGAGCTGTAGCATATTTCTCAGTATTCGCTTTTGCCAGGTTAGTACTTTATGAGTGTCTGTAGAATTTCCCCAGCAAATCAGCCCATATGATATTGCCGCAGCATAGTAATATATTTTGAGGGTGTCGAGATTAACACGATTTCTTAATTGTATTATGGAGAAATTTTTGCTCACTAGGTTTTTGTTCGGTTTATGTGGTTGTTCCATGCTAGATGAGGATCAAGCTATAGACCCAGAAACTTTACTTCCTCAGCCGGAATGATGCTTTCCCCATCGCATTTCAGCAGTAGGCTGTAGTCTGGTTTGACACCTATTGGTGTGAAATTAATGAAATTAGTTTTTTCTTATTTAAAATGAGGCCACTCTGTGTGCTGAAAGAGCATATGCTATTTATGTTTTGATTTGCTGAATAAACTACATTGGGTATGCTTTTACCGGAGATTGCTGCACTGAGGAATCACTAGCACCTAACATATCAGTAATGTTGTTAATGAAAACGATAAATAGGATCGGTCCTAGTATACTGCCTTGGGGGATTCCAACATTTGAGCCAGCTATGCGCAGGACCACGAATGCCATACCAATAAAGCTTCTCTAATAGAATATTGTGATTTAAGACATCAAAAGCACGGGAGTAGTCATAGAACAAACCGATTGATTTTAGTTTATTGTTGAAGTTTCCATTCCATCTTGAGTTGATTTTCCTTTCAAAAATCCAAATTGTCTCGGAATGAGAGTATTATTACCGTGAAGGAATGACAAAAGACGAGCACTGAAGGCTTTTTCAAAGATCTTTGAGAAAACGGACAGCAAGGCAATTGGTCGATAGTTTAGCGTGCTATGAGTACTTCCACTTTTATGAATAGGAATAATCATGGCAGATGTGAGTTCCTCTGGGAAGTAACCATTTTTGAAGGATAGATTCACCAGGAAAGTGAGTGGTTTGAGGATAAAAGGAATTATATCTTTTATTATGTAGCATGGATTTTTTCTTAGTGCAATCGGTTATGATATTCATCATAATGTGATTCTGGTAATAAAATGCAACTGAATTCAATCTAGAAGTTGAGAGAATATCTTTGAATCATACACTTATTGAAATCATCATCATTTTCTGCGAAATGCAGAAAACTTTCATGAATAATATTTGAATCCAACCAATATAATGATTCAAGATACTTTACTGATGAATTCAAACTTGAAAAATATCATAATGACTACTAAACTTTTGATACAATGCATGGAAGATTGAATGTAAACAAACATTGAATCCCATTCAACATACTTTCCATTGGTTACTTGCATATCTGCAAGAGGGTGTATTGCTTATTTTGAATCTCCTAGAGATCCCTAGGACACGCCTTGAATCGATCAGATAAAGTTATTGAAGAACGGTTCAAAATGTAAAAAAAATAGAAATAACATTGGAATTGTATTTCTTCTGCAAACGTAAGGTAATTAATATTACAAGTATGTAACTATATATAGTGTTGCGATTTTTTTCTCCACTCATCAGCATCAAGCATTGGCCAGTCTCACTCGTATTTTGAGCTCATCTGCCACTGTGTAATTTCTCATGATCAAAATTAGAAAAATTAACGTAGAATTCAATCGGAGGCATCCGCTGCATGTCAGCCAATTTTTATTTAAATGACATGCTTTAAGGATACACAAGTATAAAAATCAATTTGACACTTCTATCACATTGAATTTGTTTATTGTGTAATTGCATTTTCATTTAAAGTTTCATTTAGTGAGTTCGGAATATGACAAAATATATGAGATCATTGGAGTTCAAGAAAAAGGAAATTGTTACTTGTTTTGTAGTATTGTTGGAGACACTGATTCGGTACTTGGGTAGGACATATATCTCATAGGTATATCTATAATAATAATAATAATCATTTATTCAAATTCAAATCCTAATATACAAACTACATTCATTAAAGTTTTATAAATTGTAAAGTCTTGAATATAAGTATATTACACAGATGAAGTTCATATTGAATTTTAAGGAATATTGTATATAAAGAAAAAGAAAAAATTATAAGTATGTTCAACTATTGTCCATACTATCGACTACAAAAAAAAGACTGAGGTTTATTGATATCTCATTTTCAAATATCTAACAAGGGATTTCTTAAATGTTCTAAGAGATTCACTTTGTTTTATTTCATCTGGGAGGCCATTGTACTCTAGTAGTCCTTTATGGAATACAGAGTTCATTGAACTAGTGTAATTAAAGCGTGGTACATACAGGTTATTATTACCTCTGGTAGGATAATTATGAATTTGATGCTGGAACATGATGAATTGATCAAAGTATAAGGGAGCATTACCAGAAATTATTTTGAAAATAAGTATCATTGAGAAATAAAACAAGCGATCCTTTACAGTTAGCCAATTTAGAACTTCAAGCATCGTTTTGTTGGTGTATATCTATTACATTTCAATATCAAACGCATACGTCTATTTTGTAACTTCTGTAGTGAGGACACAGAGTTCGCATCTATCAGTGACAGTAAACTAGCACAGTAATCGAAATGGGGTTGAATAATGGATTTAAAAACTGTTATAGAAGTTTGAAACGGCAAGTACCTATTGACACGACTGAAGAAATACATTTTTTTTACAATTTTGTCACGGATGTATTGAAAATGTTTTTTCATGTCCAATGTTTACCAAGGAAGCAAGCTGAAGCCAATTTATTCTACCTCCCAGGGAGGTAATATTTTTTTCTTCCCGTGGGACTTAATTGACAGGTTTGTATCCTTAAATGAGAGAGCTAAGCGCTTACTTGCGATGCAGTGAGTAGATAAAATAAATAATATCATTATTATTATTATTACTATTATTATTATTATTTGAGTTCATATTATTCCAGTCACAACCCTGCGGCCTCCGACGTCACGCAGAGTCATGTTGGATAAAATCCAGTGACTACTCTCCACAGCCTGTGAGGTCAATAATCACTGGGACCAAGAACCGTGTGCCCTGAGTAGACGCAATGATCCTAGTATGACGGCCTTCTGCATTCCACCAGCCAGGATGTGTGCCTTATCACGGCACGTTGGGATTTTCTGGATCTCCGAGAGCAGCGTGTGTCGTGTGTCGTGTGCCTCCTAGGGAGTCGATTATCAGGATGACCAATTCCACAGATCGGTCTGGATAGAGCCAGCGGAGTTCGTATAGAAGATCTCGATATTTAGTCCGTTTCTCCTCCTCCTTCAAAACGATGTTCGGTTCGGCTGGCGCCGAAAACTCGATCACGAACATCGCTTTGGTTTGATGGTCGAGGAGGACTACATCAGGCTTGTTAGCTTGTATTTGTCTGAGGGTGGGGAGTGAGAAGTTCCAATAAATTCGGCACCTCACATTCTCCACAACGGACTCAATATCCCCCGGAGCATAGGGCAGCACTGGGGTCTCGTCTATTCCGTACGAGTGCCTCAAATTATTATTATTATTATTATTATTATTTGAATTTATGTAATTCCAGTCACGACCCTGCGATCTCCGACGCCACGCAGAGTCGTGCTGGATAAAATCCAGTGACTACTCCCCATAGCCTGTGAGGTGAATAATCACTGGGACCAAGAACCGTGTGCCCTGAGTAAACGCAATGATCCAAGTATGACGCCCTTCTGCATTCCACCAGCCAGGATGTGTGCCTTATCGCTGCATGCTGGGATTTTCTGGATTGCCAAGAGATGCGTATGTCGTGTACCTCCTAGGGAGGCGATTATCAAGATGACCATTTCCACAGAATGGGCTGGAAAGAGCCTGCGGAGTTCGAAGAGAAGATCTGGATATTTAGTCTGTTTCTCCTCCTCCTTCAAAACGATTTTCGGTTCGGCTGGCGCCGAATTCATTCCAATATTGCACTTCAGAATCGAACTAGGTTGTAACCAGAAAGTACTCCCCATTCAATAAATAGATATTCAGGAAATAAATATAGATTTCACAAATATCTTACCTGAATAAATAATGTTACCAAATATGAATTCGTACTTCATATGAGTACATGAATATTTATGTTGTATATTAATAAAATAAATATTTTGCGAAACTGAACTTTTATTCCCAAAAGCAATTTTCCAAACAAACGAACAAGTGCCTTGTTTGAATAATATCTCCCAGCAACCTACATTCTTACTACCCTCTTACTACTGATACTGTGTAAATCTATAGGATTCTGCAGAGAATTGCACAGCAAATCCGAGTGAAAACTCCAATAATTATCACGGAAAAACTGACTTTTAATCAGTATATTTTGACAGACAGTTAACAACTAACAACTACATATATCATCACATCGGTGACCATATACAGGGCGTTAGGTTGTAAAGCATGAACCTCCAACACTCCCCCTGAATCTTAGATCCTTCATTCAAAATTTGTCATAAGGCCTAATCACTTAAGTCTCCGACACTCCTCCGAAAAATCGAATCTTCATTTTCTTTAGATGATCCGACAAAATAACAGCTGGGATAGATTTAGTCAATTGATCTGCTAGGTTTTTTTCTTCGATTCTACATACCTCAGAATAATTTGATTTTCTCCAAGTCAAGTCTCAACATGAAATAATCTCAAATCAATGTGTTTAGATCTATCTGTTGGTGTGTGATTTTCTGCAAGTTTTATCGTTCCCTGATTATTTGCGTGAATAGGGAGAGGTTCTTCAGAAAATCCATTTTTGTCAATTTCAGTTCCCAATTTTTTTCAGGAATACAAATTCTTTCGCAGTCTCACTCAAAGCAATGAATTCTGATTCAACAGTGCTCAGAGCAACGCAGTGCTGTTCTCGGCTACACCAGCTTACTACTCGGCCTCCCAAAATGAATAAGTATCTACTGAAAGATCGCCTGTCTCATTTCATCTGAACCCCAATCTGCATCTGTGAAAGCTTTCATTTTCTTTCCGTTTTTTTATATTCAATTCCAAATTCCTTCGTTCCCTTCAAGTATCTCAATAAATGTTGCATTCCTTTCCAGTGATGTTTAGAAGGATCATGATTGAATTGACTCATGAATGTTGCAGCAAACAATAAATCCACTCTTATCGATACTGCCAAATACAAGATGCTTGCAATCACTCGCTGATAGAGATAGAGATTCCTCTCATTTTCATCGAGGGGATCATTATCATTCACATGGAATTTTTCTCCAAGTGGTAATGGAGTAGAAACAGTTTGAGATTGCAACATGTTCATCTTCTTCAAAATGTCATCACAATATAATGTTTTGAGCTCTCTTCAATAATTCATATTGTTTCACTATTTTATCTATTTTACTTCAAATGTTGAATCAGTTTCAGTGTTGAGCGTGAAATTTATTATTATTAATTTATCAATTTCCCACCATTCCTGGTCAACGTATTGGTCGAGATTTGCACCATTATGTAAACATATTCAGTACTGAACGTGATAAATATAAATGCTTGTAGGCCGCCTCACACTTAATCAAACTAGACCATTCCGACGGGAAAATTTGTAGGTATGACCATGTTTGTGCATATATGAGTGCCTAAAAGTAAAGGACTTGTGATAGTTTTACACAACCATCAAGTTGAAACGAAGTATATTGAATTTGAAAAGTAAAACAACATGAAACATCACAACAGTAGGTACCATTCAGTCTCTTGGGGGAAAAGATCTTGATCCTCGTCTTCGTTCTCATCTTCTTGTAGGAACACGTTCAGAGGACCATTCTGTTCTTCCTCATCTCCAGAGTCCTTGAGGGACCCCATTCAGGCAGTTCCCCTGGCAATTTTGGCATGCCGTAAAACATTTGAGGCTTGTTTTTTTGCAGCCACACTTTGCGCTGGCACAGTCTCTGGTGCATCAGCAGAAAATCATTTTCAGTATATCGTCCGGTGCAGCAGCAAACTCACTGTGCAGCTGTGTGGACCAGGCAGTTGTCCTCAGTTTTTCACCTATGCATCTGAGAAGGCAGGTCATTTCCCAGCCACACCTGAACTTGGTGGAATGTTCGGAGGGAATGCTGTTTTGTCGCTCCCTCGCTGGGAGGAAGGCAAGAGATATAGGACTTGATGGTGGCCACCGATTTCAAGAACGAGTTGTACCTAAAGGCAATGAGGGAGACCTCTTCCGCTGGAGCCCCCATACGACCTCAAGATGCAGGTTTCACCTGCCTTTTGTACTTGGGCGGTGGTGGGGAAAGGGTCTGAAAAGACCGCTGCTGCTTTCTGGACCTCTGGATACTTCATTTACTACTTCGCGAAAGCGACCTTGCTTTTTCGAAAAGAGGAAGATGTTGTGTCGCATTCGGTAAATGCGTGCAGAAATAGCACGTCCTTGAAACCTTGTTGCTGAAGCCAGGCTTAATGAATATAATTTCCTTATGCGCCGCATCAACTTTAGTCATCAAGAGGACTATGAGGTCGACATCTTAACACACAATGCCGACAGCTGTTGTTTCCGATATTTTCACAGCCGTATCCACAATCAGAACGTCCGCATCACTTTCTGCTTGAAGGGCTTTGATCCCATTGTCCTCAAGCTTCACCTTGAGCATGTTGATGAACCTGCATTTGTTGAAATTGTTCGACAGATAATCTTCTTATTCCACGTTTATCTCCGTGTCTTTGGTGAAATGGATGTCAGCAGACTTCCTGAGTCTATAGCGCTTCTGCTGCTTGAGGTTGATGAGGAATAGCCGTCAAATACTACAGTACATCTCTTTCCGTGGTAGTTCTTCTTGATAAAGTGGATGTAGCTCTCACAGATTGTCGATATCTTGGCACCTCTTTGCCAAATTACTTTATGGAGGAGGAGTCCACCGTCACGATGTATAGCTGTGCGACATGTACATCTTTGGTCAGTCCAAGAACGGCTCCTGTGGTGTACCGCAGGGAATAGTTCTTGGACCTGTGATGTTCACAATATATCTTAACTCACTGCTAACCTCAGAAACTGAAGGGGAGATCGTTTCATTTGCAGACGACACTGTCATAGTTTATGTTGCGGATTCTTGGGCCGAAGTGAAAGAAACAGTGGAACGAGACATGGCCAAAATTAATAAATGGTTCAAATCGAACCTGCTAACAGTTAATATAGGAAAAACTTGCATTTTACCCTTTACATCATACGAATCCAACTTACCTAAAAAGTCAAGTATTTAGGAATATTTATTGACTCCTTCTTGAAATGGGATATTCATGTAGATAACTTGAAGAAAAAAATTCGCTCATTACTTTACAAATTTTTTCAATGCCGTTATGTACTTTCCCTTGATAATCTTAAAACAATATATTACGCTATTAGTGAGTCACTGCTAAGCTATGGTATAATCGGGTGGAGACCATTCTGGAACCCCTTTTAGTTTTACAAAAGACAGTATTGAAAATAATGACCTTCAAGCCAACCCTTTATCCATCTACTCAGCTCTATAAAGACCTGAATATACTAGACGTGAGACAAATATATGTGAAGTCTGTACTAATGTTCATATTTTCCAATAAAACTAGCTACCTTACCAAACCTGTTCACTCAAATAATACCCGAAGTATGAAAATAAATAATGTATCCCTACCTGGAGCCAATAAAGCGCTAGGACAGCGATCTCTAACATATATTGCTCATAGGATATACAGGGTGACCCAGGGTCAAACCGCCAAACGTGTAGAATCAGTATTTTAGGCAAAAAAATTCATTTTCTTACTATAACTTGCTTCATTTTAGAGATATAGGGTGTCAAAGTTTTCAGAAAAAAACAGTTTTTATTAATTACTCAAAAACCTTTGGGCTGATTTTGATAAAACTTGGCATGCTCATTTGTTTTATCAAAATCAGCCCAAAGGTTTTTGAGAAATTGATGAAAAACAAATGTTTTCTAAAAACTTTGATACCCCTTCCTTATCTCTGAAATTAAGCAAGTTAGGACACAGGCTTATAGGAAGAAAAAGTCTTATTTTTGTCTAAAAAACTGATCCTAATCGTTTGGCGGTTTAACCCTGGGTCACCCTGTATAATTATCTCCCAGAATACATCAGAAATATCAAATAAAAAAATTAGTTACAACAAAAATGTGAAAAAGTGAGAGAAAGATTCCCTGAGACTCGAATAGTATTTTATAAATGGAAAAAATAAAAAAAAATAAAATAAAAAATAAATAAATAAAAAAACTGCTGTTTTACCTTATTTCCGCCATTTTTTTTTTCATGGTATATTTTGCCACCAACGATTACTATTATGCTAATCTATAATTTACACTTTATTGTGTTTGCTTTATATTGAATTAATTTTAAGTGTCATGTGAATAAGATAGGACAACCTCATCCATGGACAGCCCTTACCAGGGCTAAATGGTGTTCCTGTTTATTTATGTAGGCAAAAATATGGTGAAAATTTTTTCTATAGATTACTATGTAAATAAACTTCTATTCTATTCTATTCTATTCTATTCTAATGTTGAATAGTTTGTACAGCACTGACTTAGTCGATTTCCTCATCCCACTCTCACTGAATAGGACTTACGAGAACGGGGTCAATTAGTATTTCATGTATAGCTTTAAATCTTCGACTGTTTTTTTTTGCTGATGGATATACGTCGGAAAAGTAAGAATGAAGTCATTATTTATAGTTTATATTATTTATAATTGACAAGAATTCATTGCTATATGAACCTATGGGCAGCATTTACTTCTTATGTGAATCGTTGAAGTGCTATCCCGTCAAGAAGAGCAGAAGAGTGAAGAAAAAATTTATTTTTCAAAATTACAGACTTTCAAGAGTGGATATCTCGAAAACTATACAAGATATCGGAAAATTTCACCCAACAAAAATTGTTGCAAATTCAATTTGCTTTCATTTTGTATGATATGGTGGTGTCGATAGGAAGCATAGTTTTCGAGATACAAGCAAAAAACCGAAAAATGAGCCTTTCAAACCTCCCCCCACCCAATCTGGCTGAAGGGCTATTGGCGGGGACTTTTGATATGTTCACCTTCTCACTAGTCCAAACAAAGTTACGGAGTCGAAAATTGTGTTCCAAGACTTTCCCTCTATACCTTTTTTTGAGCATTCGTTGCTTGAACTATAGGTGAAGTTGAAAAATTTTTCTTTATAGCTCGTCATATGATCTTTGAATCCACTATCCAAATCATCGGTTCTGTTTCATGTTTCACTGAAAATGATGAATGTTTTGTTAAATTTTGACATTTCTTTGCGCTGAATGCAAATTTTCTATTTGAGGGTCCAGCTTCGTCTTCTCTGGTCTCAATCTGCTTTTCTCGCTCTATGGATAATGGACAGTTCTTCTCAATATGTCCCATTTCCAAACATCGAAAACATTTCAGTAACTCATGAGGGCAACTTTGCATTTTCGGCTTCTGTTTGAATCTCTTCGTTGCTCCTGATGATTTAAACTGATGCATCTTGGTGGCTCGTCCTGCTGGTGTGGCTTGTCCTGGTCCTTCGATTTCCTTTCTGAAAGTTTTCTTCACCACTAAAGCTCTTGTTTCGTTTTTTTTTCTTTATCTGATGATATTTTGTTTTAATTTTTTTTTTCTTCTAGAAGTTTTGATTTCAAATTTTTCATGTTCAGATCGTTTTCGTCGTCTTTTAAATTTCTTGATAAGTATTCGTACTCTTTTGGCAATCTTAATATTGTGAATCCTGCTTGTACTTTTTCGTTCAAATCATGGCCTGCATTCTTTACTTTATGATGAAGACCATTCCTTCTGGTTAAATAATCATGAATTGAATCATTTTGTGATTTCGTAGCATTCACAAAATCCTTTAATAATGAGAATTCATGCCATATATCGTACTTTGTATGTATCTTCTTCAAATTATCCCAAATATCTTTTGCCCTGTGGCATTCCATGATATAATCCAAACTATCATTGTTCATCATGAGATATAAAATGGATTTGGCACTATGATTAATCTCCCAAATCAGTATTGGTATAACCGGGTTCAATTGCTTGCCATAGATTTTTTATTTCTAGAATATCTTGGGCTTTCATAGACAAATAACGATAGTTTTCAGAATTTAACTTCTCAACTATCAAATCATCCATTATGAAGAATTACGTCGTCTTTTCAATATGGATAGAATTGATTCTTCGTCGTCGTATATAAAGGTCCAGCTAATGAAGACTACCCCTATATATCTTGGAATTTTCGTCGTCGGCTTCTCGGAAAGCTAAAGGCCCATGACCTGTGTAAATCTATAGGATTCTGCAGAGAATTGCACAGCAAATCCGAGTGAAAACTCCAATAATTATTACGGAAAAACTGACTTTTAAACAATATATCGACGCGTCCATGCCAAAACGGCACAAACGCCATAATGATCACTTTTCACTTTTTGGTACTGGAAAATAGGTAATCACATTCTGCATCCGATGGTCGAAACGGCATTTTCGTAAAAAAAAATATCTGGCCAGAATTTGAATTTTGAATTTGCGCCAATTCGACCATATTCAATGAAATTCAAACGGCACAAAAGCTAGTTACCCATAATAGTTCAGTCATTGGGGATCCAAAATAAGGCTCACCTGGAAAAAAGTCCGGAAGTTTTGAAACTTTGTAGGATTATATTTTTGGGTGTCCAGAACAAAAATTCACAAAATGCATATTCCGGGACATGCCGCCGGCGCCACCATCTTGCCAAGATGGTGCTCAAAAACGGTTTTTTGAAAATATCTCCAAAACGGTGCGTTTTTAGGAAAAATATGAGGACATAAAAATTTAAGATGAAAAAATGTTCTACAAGAAATGTTTCGAGCATATTTCTGCTAAAGAGAGCCGTTTAGGCTCAAGAGCTGATTGAATGACAACATATCCTGTTAATTTCTATAAACTGCCCCTAACTATCTCCATATATGCGTATAAATTCATATTTTATAATAAAACGGGCTATTCAATTTGTTCCTCGTTATATTGGACGATTTTTAGATCAATTATGCGACAAAAATTTTGCATTTGTGACGCGATTATTTGGACGATATAAAAATTGCATTATCGACGAATCTGGCGACTTTGCTCCAGAAGTATGTGGGTGCAGGATGGTTATGAGTAAATTTCGTACCTATACTATGTATCCGTAGATATAGGTACCTTCTCGTAATGTAAAACCGCCCATAAATTCATAAAAATTTTGTTTTCTTGTCTTAACCACTCCATCCCAATATGAGTAAATACACAAAATATATATTTCAGATGAGATATTTTTATAAACGGTAAAAACACAGAACTTTTTCATCAACTAAATTACCTGTCCTAACGAACACAATTTGCCAATCAATAATTTTACGAGAAAAACGGACATGAAAAAATTGCGAGACCGTATTTAACCAAGGAAAAATAAAGTTTCTAACAACATTAGAAAAACATAATATCAAGAGTTACAAGATCATATTAGAGTTTTCAAAAATGAACATGCCACCCCTGATCAAGTTGCCTTTGCCGGTGAGAAATTTTTCCTTGCACTCTATATGGATTCAAAGGCACAAATTACACCAATCTTGATAGCTATCGATACCATCAGTGTTTCGTGAAGTCGGTAACAAAAAGTAAATTCAATTTGGCATCTTTACCACCGACAAGCGCAGCTGCACGACAGCATTCGTTGGGAACGTACTATCAGGTTCAACTATGGCGTGGTTGTCCGAAAGTAGTTGAAGAATGGGGTTGGAAGAAAACACAAACTGGCCTCACTCCAATAACTACTTTGAAAGTACCTGCTTCCGAAGCACTACTTTCTTTTTTATCTTGTAAGTGCAAGGTGGCTTGTGGTAGAGCCTGCGGCTGCAGGAAAGCAGGATTGCGATGTTCGATGATTTGCGGTGTCTGCAACGGGAAAACTTGTGAAAATATTAGCCAAGTGACACTGGACGAATCCGATGAAGAAGACCTCCATTCGCTGCATGATGATTCTTTATCGACTGCAGAAGAAGAATCCGACGAGTTGAAGGAAATTAAAATCGATTCTGGAGCTGAGGTAACCAGTTTCCCCGTTGAATATATCGAAATCAACGAGCCAGGTCCGTCTGGCCTTTGCCAAAAATAATTTCAGTACCTGATGAGTGGATTAGGACTACAGGGGAAACCACGTTAAAAAAAACGCGCCGCGTACTTATAGCCTCTTGGGTGGTGTGGAAACAAGTACAGCATTTAAAATCGAAATTGATTGATCATAAATTATTAACATGGATTAATTAATGAATTCATCGATTAATTGAATAATGGATATTCACCGTTTCGTGATAAATATTTTTAAAGTCGTTAAATATCAGATTTGGACCCCTAATACACATATTATTTCCGAAACTCGCCACTACAGAAAACTTACGCAACATTTGTGATTTGGTAAGGGCACTTGTGCCTTAACGAGGGTACTTCAGCGAGAATATTCTAGGAACTTATTTTATAGGAAATATCCTCTGTCAGCAAGCTATAAATATAACGAGAAACCAATTAGATATCCCGTTTCATTATAAAAGATAAATTTATACGCATATTTGGAGATAGTTAGGTGCAGTTTATTGAAATTAACAGAATATGATGTCATTCAATCAGCTCTTGGGCCTAAACGGCTCACTTCAGCAAAAATATACTTGAAACATTTCTTGTAGAAAATTTTATCATCTTAAATTTTTATGTCGTTATATTTTTTCGAAAAACGCACCGTTTTGGAGATATTTTCAAAAAACCGTTTTTGAGCGCCATCTTGGCAAGATGGCGGCGCCGGCGGCATGTCCAGGAATGTGCATTTTGTGAATTTCAGTTCCGGACACCCAAAACTATAATCCTACAAAGTTTCAAAACTTCCGGACTTTTTTCCAGGTAAAAATCCCCAATGACTGGCCTATAAGCATTCGATGGGGTGAGGTGATTCGCTTGTGAAATCACAGTTAATAATATTTGATTTTATGAAAGTTGGTAACATTACTTTGTTGAACTATCTGCATGAACTTCAAATGACATTTCAATCATCCAAAATAGTAGTTTTTGAGGAAAAAATACTATCATGAAAACTTGTTTGGCATAAACGCCATGGCCAGAGATAAGTTACCCACTAAGATGTACTTTTCTTATGGGCGATTTGGCCACAACTGATTTTGGGTCAGTGATATACAGACAGATGGCATTGGTGGTCAGAATATGCAAGGTTGGTAGAATTGATGATTATTTGTACGAATAATCATCAATTCTACCAACCTTGAGTATATGTGAGAACTTAGCTTATGCGGTAGCTGATTTCTCAAGGACGGTTGGTTGGAGCCAGAAATAAAGATAACCTCTGCTTGTAGAAATAGTTTTTTTGAAAATAATATCAATGTTCCATCAAATTTCATATAGATCTCTGATATAGAGAAGTTAGGAAGACGAACGTTTTCATGTGAACATGAACTGTGAATGGTTTTTGTTCATAAATTAGTATTTTTTATTTACATATAGGTACCTATTTAAACGAAAAAAAAAAAAATATATATATTATAATAATGAAATGTTCTTGTTTTCATTGTGATAATATAGGTTTGTCCCTTATGATGAAATTTCGATGCAATCTAATTACAAGACAAAAAAGTTTATACCTCATAACAAAACAAATCATTTGGTATTTCAAAATCTATACCAGTATGGCGCAGGGAAAAGGGCATTTTGACCCCTGAGGAAATATTTCCTTCTAGATTCTTAATATCACTCAGCATACTGTAATATGAAGATCCCTAACACGTAATGTTTCATTGAATATCCCGAAATCTAGAAGAGCTTTGGAGGAAAAAAATCTTGAAATTTTAACGATCTGTTGATCGGTACCTACCTATCAAAGCGTTTTATCAGGTTTTATGTTGATCTGAAAAATAACCCCTGAAATATTGATACTGAATTTCGAAAAATTCTGTATTATATTGGGGTTATTTAAAAATATCATATTTTTGAATAGGTACCTACCCACATGATATTTGAATGTATTCAAATCAATGGATTCAATTCCACGTGTAAAATAGGTATATGATAATTTTCAAGAAACTTGAACTTATGCAGTTAATTTACTAATTTAACCAAAATTACTATCAATATAATTCATCTCTTTGAAAGCACGAGAGGAAATCCCTATTTTGTTCGTGAAAGAACTTTTTCATCTTAAGACTTACCTAGGTTCATGTCACAGAACTTATTTATTCTGAAATCTAATTTTGTCATGTGAGAATCTTCATGTTTTGTAATTATGGGAGGGGAAAATGAGGGAAATATACAGGATGTTTCAAAACTAAGGTACAATTTTTAAAGGAACGAATCTTGAGTTTATTTTAAAGAAAAATCTTAATATGAACGATTGTCCTAAATCTCTTGAATTTTGAGATACATGGTGGTAGATTGGATGAAAAATAAGTATAGTTTTATTTAATAGGGAAAATGAAGTAGGAAGTGATAACATTTGGACAATCAGATTTTCAGTGGCATTTTTAAGGGGATATTATTGTTAGTAATTTGCCATTGAATTTTGTTTTGAAAAGGACCTGTTGTTGAACCTCGATAGGGCCAAACATTTTCGAGAAATACAGAAAAACGAGACCAGGCTCCAAATTTTGATTTGAATGCTGAGCAGCTCATCCAGGACATCCATTCAGATTACTGGATAACCATAATATAACTAAATCTTGCCATTAGGAAATGCCATACATGGTGACCAAAAGAAGAATCTATGCATATTCTCAGCTTTCACACCCTGAATCTCAAAATTTGAGACCCTCAGAGAACGTTCATATCAAGTTTTTTTCTTGAAATTAACTTATGAATCACTCCATTGAATATTTTATTTTACCTTACATTTGTAGCACCCTGTATGAAAAAATAATCAGTATGTTTTTTTCATCCTTTTTTTTTTCATAAAGGCACATTACCTATTTACATAATTGAAATAAATAATAAATATTCTGTGAATTGAGGAATGATGAAATGAAAATTTAGGTAATAGGGATGAAAGTAACAGGACACTTTGATAACACTAAATAATTAACTATAATATTCATGAAAATACTCTAGGAAAAAGTAGGAAGCAAGTATATATATATATTATTAAATTATACATGTTTCAATATATCCAATTTTTGCCCTTGTTTTCCTCCTTTTTCTTGAGATTGGTTCAAGGAACTGGTTTTACAAGTTTTAAAAATTTTTGTAATCACCATCAATCGTAATAAATACATCTTATGATCATAGCAGTCATCATCTGTTAAAAAATCATACTGCCTGATATTTTTTCGGATTGAGCTCAATATCCTTTGGCATACTTTTTTCTTACAGCAAATATTTTCATATTTGTTTTCAAATGTGTTAAGTGCACATTGAATTACTTCATACAATTCATCAGATGGCGATTTTAAACCTACCATTTCTGAATATTTTATTATATGCTCATACATTCTATGAAATATTAAAATATCATTATTGTCAGTTAAAAAAATATTATCTGAAAGTAATAACTGTTTGCATGTTTCACAACTAAATTTTTTGATTGTTTTATGTGCCAAATAGCCAGCAAAGTATTTTGTTGCACAATTTTCAAGTGTTTCTTGTTGATCACATTGTTCATCATGATCTGGAGAGTTGGCTTCTGATACTGGATTTGATGATGAGCTCCCAGTACTTCCATCGTCTTCATCAACAAAAATTGGACTAACCCCAGAATCTTCCACAGAAGATCCATCCTCCAACATTGGCAATATATCTTCTTCACAAATGTCTTCATAATTAGATGATGCTTGCCTCATTAAATTATGTATGACATTTGATCTGAAGAGGGTCCGGAAAACTCTTGCAGTAGGGTTCACATTTGAACCTCCTTTCTGCCTATAAATTGCAAATAAATTCTCCAAAACATCTTGACTTAGCTTGGATGTCAAGATGAAGAGAGCAATTGTATGGTTTGTTTCCACTAAAAGATTTGCTGTTGAGACAGTCAAATATTTTATCCATGCGATCTGTGAACAGAATAGTATGTTTCACTATATGGGTTACCTAGTAGCATATATATTCATTCTTAATAGCAATAGATGAGTTACATGGAAAGTATACCTAAAATATTTATTTGTTTTACCAGGCAGAATACCACAAAATTTAATGCCGCGGTTGGTATTTCATTGCCGAGGCATAGCCGAGGCTACAAAAACCAGCCAAGGCATTGAGTCTTCTTTTCTGCCATGTCATTGTGAAACATAATTTTTTTTCCAAATGTTATGAAACCAATTTTATGTAGCATTTTTATTGAAAACTCCCATCATTTTGTGTTCCAATGTCAAGTTTTAGAAATAGAATACCTAGCATTTAGTAGCAGTTAATTTCTTCTTCAACGTTTGACCTATCCTAAAGTGCAAAAAATAGTATATACACCTCAGCACAAAATATTGTTTTTGAATCCTTGACAAATTATACCCCTCCCTCTGGAGCTTTAAACTTTTTGTGTCAGGATTTGAAATACCACTTCAGTCCCTAGATGTATAATGTACTATTAATGCCTGTTAAGGGTCATTAAAATTCAGAATGCCACCCTTAATGTAATTTGGAGAAAAATAAATATTTTTCATGGTGAATTTAATAGAGATATTGAGTGAAAACCTTGGTGAAAACTGATATTTTTGTTAAATTTCAACATTCTGTATCTCAGGAATAAAATGGTGGCAGACCCATATGTATATGAAAGATTCTTTTAAAAATCATCAAATTATTATACATATAAGCATTCAATTATTTTGTGACAATTCCTTAAGAATAAAATTTTATATTGTGTGAAAGAGTTCTGGCCAGAAATGAAATATTATTTTTGCCACTGATAAAAAGCAAAATCCTACTTTGAATCAAAATTCAATCTTTGAGTTTACACTTTACATTGAAGAAGATTCAGATTGTTGATTAAAAATTATTATAGCTGGTAATGGTTATTTCATCCAAAATCAACACCCATGAAAACACAAAAAAATTAAAAACTCACCTAAGAAATCAGCTGTAGATTCTGCAGATGTTGTCTGCAACTGTTTTGTTTCTATACAAGTTCTGATGGCACTAGATACACTATGGCTTAGAACTTGGACAGCAAGTTTTACATTCATTTTTTGGAAGTTTGTAGGGTAAATGTGTTTGTCTGTCAACTTGACCAAGGCTCTGCATTTTTTATTTCTGTCCAGGTCATAGACTTTCTTGATGTCATCAAATGATATTAATTTATTGTTATGAAGAAAGTTCCCATTCAAAAGGTTATTCCTATAATTTTTTATCAGATGTAGAGAGTCATATAATGCTATAATTCTTTTTTCTCCATGGTCTGTTTGGATATCAAAGTGAGGCTTGTCTTTTGATACTCCAAGAAGTTTATAGCATTTTTGATTTGATGTTCCTTGATCACATACCACAGCTTTTGGATCTAAACCACTTGAAAAGCATTTTTTTATCAATGTAGATGATAATTCTCTGATATTTTCACCAGGCATCCCTGAATGTGTGAAAAAATATGCCAGAGGCAGTTTCCAAGAGCTTAACATGCCCCTTGCCATGAAAACTAAAACATACTTAGCCTTTCTGTTTGTCCGTCCCAGGCTCCCCATATCCTCATACCCTTCAATGAAGTCCATAGCTGGAGAGTATTCTAAATATTGCTTTATGCACATTTCATCAAAAGATATAACACATTTTTTTTCATCATTTGTCATACTCTCAGATTTTAAATTTATCTGGCTGAAAAATTTTGCATTGAATCCAGTAGCAAATTTGGACTGTCCTATCCATGCCCTCACAATACTTATACTAGGAAGAACAATTTTCTGCCTCAAATATTTATAGGCACTTGGTGACTTATAATAAAGTAAGATGGCAAATTTCTTTTCATCAGCATGCCACTTTCGTTTTTTCTGTTTTAACTGCATTTTAACTATGGTTCTAGACCAGTGCATTAAAAACTGATGATTTTCTAACTGTAGATTCAAAGGAAGGAGCAGTTTTATCCTAGATACAGTTTTTTTCAGTTTATAGATATGAGAACGCTGATTAGAAATGATATGAGATTTCTGTTTCAACTTCTCATTCAACATAGCTATTTGTTCAGCTTGTTTTTGAATAATTCCTTCCTTGGATTTCTTGGCTTTTTTTGATGGTGATGGTAATGAAGGCATATCAATCAGATTTTCAATCCAGCTGCCAGATGAAGATGATGAACTGAGATTTTCAACTGATTCTAATATTTTCCTCTTTGATGCTCTCTTTTCATTTATTCCATATGTTTTTGATGGAAGACTACTGATGAGGTCTGAGGATTCTTGGCTGCAGTTTTTATAGCTCTTGGGAACAACAGATGACTTTAGTCGTTTCTTGTCCACAAGATTAATATAATCTTCATCACAAAAATGGTGCTCGCATACCACACGTTTCTGAAGATCAGAAAAGTCCAGATCATCCAAAAGGATATTTCCTGAAAGAACAGATTTTAAATAAAAATCGAGGACCTGTAAGAACAATAGGATTTGACAATTGCAAATTTAGAATTTATTTATAGAGGTTCGCCACTTATGGACACATAATCAGTGGTATTTGCTGAAATTTGATGTCTAAACTTCACTCATACTCTAAAAACAGTTGAAAATGCAAGAACCTTAAATGACAGTTTCCTCACCTGAGCTGATAATCCATTTCTTGGCTCTTACTGGATCCTTGGGAAAATAAAACATTTTCAAATTCGTCACTTTTCTACGTGTCCTATCACAGTTTATAAACGCACACACATTTCCAGACATTATAAAACTGATAACTACCTACTGCACACTATTGTACACAGAATTAAATATTTGGAATGGGTACTTTAGGTTCACGAATGAAATTGGAAGACAGTATAGGAATTATTCACTAAATCACACGAGAAAAAAGCCAAAGCCGACGTATCGAATACACAGACAAGACAAAATAATCTACGAACAGTACGAACAATTGAACATAACCTCAACCAAAGCAAGCGTAGCTGTAAAAACTCGCAGCTGGCTTTTCAACCACTTCCAACTTCAGTTGAGAAAAGTCAACCAATCAGAGTCAAGGAGTTATCGAGACTAGTGACATATCGAATTCAAATCCTAAACCTCGAAATATTTATGGCCATTTTCAGTACAGGAAAAGTATATCTTAGTGGGTAACTTATCTCTGCCATGGCTTAAGGGAAATCACATGCATGATCCTTACATCGAAAAAACATATTTAGATTCAATTATTCAAAGTTTTTTCATGTTATTCTGTGAACCTATCATGGTTTGATACAAGTCAGTAAGGTGATGATACTGAATTTCAAATAGAACTGCTTCAAAACTGCAATTGATTTTTGGCGCTTATGCCATTTTGTCACTTTGCAGATGAACATGTCTAGAAGCAAACAAATTCTGTTGATGGCGTCGAAAGAATGGTTTTGAACTGCAATGATGTCTCAATTGACGCTTCAAAATGTGATAACGTTTCGAATGACAATGTTACATCAGGAGATTTGCGTTTTTTTTTCATTGCATTCCCTTGTGGTCACAGCACCACTCTGCATCCAGCACCCTATATGTCGAACCTTGTACGCGGTTAGGGAAGCATACATTTACAAACATCCATGGCCTAGCTGGAGCACGAACTCATGCCCCGGTGGGAGTCCCAATACGAACTCAGCGCCTTTGAGCTCTCGACCACTGGGCTGCCAATTTAATATTATAATAAATATAATTGTGTCTTTGAATATAATTATCTTCTTAAGATCTCTCCACCCTTATATTAGGTACCCATTAAGTTTCACAGTCTTGAAAACGGAATTTTTCAATACTTTCACAGTTTCAAGAAATGAAATTTCCAAGGATGATGGCATTTTCAAAATAGAAATGATTGAATATTTTGTACCACCATAGTGGCATAAACGACACACACGAGAAATTACTCATCAATTTCAATTTGACATATCAACTGTATAACCGCCAATTCGACCAGATCCTTGAATGTTCAATGACACAAACGGCAGTGTTACTTTTGGCATAAACACATTCTACTTGTGTGGAGTGGCACAAACGCCATTTTTTCAATTTATAATTGATTGTATGAAGAGGAGAATCAGAGTCTCCATCAGACATTCAACAAAAATAATGAAAAAAATCAATCTTTCATTTAAGACATCAAGCAGATTTTTGTGGCAATTACGAAAGAAGTTAATCAGTTTTTTAAACAAAGGGTAAGGTTGTGTGTACTTTGTAATATTCAAAATATTAACAAACGAAGGCTTTAGTACACAGTCTTCATTACAAGCAAATTCAGAAATTCAGAAATTACTCCTTATGATGGCTTGTAGCCGAAAACGTTTGAGAATTTGCTTGTAATAAAGACTGTGTACTAAAGCCTTCGTTTGTTAATATTTTGAATCTGTTTTTTGTCTCTCCTGTAAAGTTGACTCGATGGCATTTGTGCCGTTTTGGCATGAACGCGTCGATATTTTGATAGACAGTTAACAACTAACAACTACACATATCATCACATCGGTGACCATATACAGGGCGTTAGGTTGTAGAGCATGAACCTCCAACAAATACTACCTTACTACTAATACATCACAATATCCCTCCTCACAAATTCAAACGTACTGTTGTTGAGTTGAATAGTTGTTTTTTTTTTAGATTACTAGTACACAAGTCCTCCAGTCATTTATCGACAGGATCAATGAAGTGAACCCTTCATTGAACTGTGTGGTGGCCCATCGATTCGAGGAAGCTAAGAAAGAGGCACGGAAAGTCGACGAACTCATCGAATCCGGGCTTGTACCTGAAGAAAAGCTTGCCAAAGACAAACCCTTCTTAGGAGTTCCATTTTCCACGAAAGACTGCATTCCAATCAAAGGTTAGTTTTTGGAGATTTCCTAAATGCCTCCCAAATAACGGGAAATAGTTTTTCATTTCCTAATGGTCTATCGTATTATCCCCTATTCTGGTATGAACAGGTCTGTGTCTTGAGCCAGGTTTAACAATATGTGAGTGATTATTTCACTCATTTTAAAATACACGTTTTTGTTTGGACATTGTTTTCCTTTTTGTAATTCATTTCCAAAAATAGAACAAAATGACTTACTAGCAGTAGGCTGTCATGAATGATAATATTTTCATGTTCAGGAATAGATAATACTCAACGCTAAACTTCAGTCAAAATCGTAATAGGCACTAGCTTTCAATTCCTATTGAAGAATTTCAGACCAACTTTGTATGATTCAGCAAGCTATATTCTTCGATGTATCGTTAGGTGCATAACGCAACGACTGCAAATTAAAATGAAACTTGAAATATCGTTTTATTCATGTAATAACAAGTGGAATAATCTTAACAAATACAACTTGTTTCATTGATAATCATCGAAAATTCCTTCTCTTTTTCCAAGCAACATAATTTAATATTCATCAATACACTTGTTGGATAACATACTAATAGTATATTTAGATAGAACAAATTCCATTCTCTCTCCATATCAGTTGTTTCCGAAACTACCGAATCGCACATAGTGTGTGAATATTTCAAAATGGCCACTATACACAGACATTTATTTCTGCCCGGTTGTTGGTTCAGCCAATAACAATTCCAAATCCAGGATATGGTATTTTCAGTTCTAATACCACTAGAGGTTAAATGTTTACTCTTCCTCCACTCGGAATAGTTTTCAAAATATTCGTAAGCGAGAAAAAATTACCGGAAAATGATATAACTTCGTGTGGTATTGTTAGATAATTTCACACCAGAATGTGTTTGGAAATTGAATAATTTCAGAATTTATTTATTTGATTTTCATATAAGTTCATGAACAAATTCAGTTTGGGTCGCAGTTCCGGCAACAATAAAATATTCCTAGATTACAAATTCCTAATTTCTATGCCTTGCATGTTTTCAAGAACTCTAGATAAAAATGGAGCTCTCATCTTTGGGGGCAATTATTTCTATGCTAAGCATGACAATAAACGTAAGACACAATATCCATGTGAGCAAAATTATGCAATCAGAATATGGATACAAACCTGAGAAATCAAAAACTTTGACACCTCAGCAGAAGAATTTTTATCTACTATTCGTCAGATGAAATCTTGTTCACAAAGGTCAGTATACAAGTCATATATCATGTATCCTATGGACTGGACGCACATCTACAACCAATATAACTCATACGTGTCTCGTTGGTTGCGTTCAGTTGCATAGTATTATGTATTATGTTCTCAATCCCCATTCCTTTCGAATTATTTTGTAGGTTGGAAGGTAGGTTTATCTAATTTTCGTAATCATGAGATCTTCTCGAGGAGAGGAATTATGAGTTCGTAGAAAAATAATAGTATGTAACGCGTTTATAAACTCTTCTAGACACTCGCTCCGCGCTGCTGCGATCGTGCTTAAAATACTCGTTACTAAAATGACGTTTATAAAACTTGTTATGTAATATACATTTCCATTCGTGGTCTCCAAGGTCATCAGATGACGTAGGAATGACAATGAAAACTACGGGAAAACATCCCCATCCCTGGCAAAGATTGAAAGTTAGACTTGGGTTCCCGTAGTTTTTAATGTCATCAGAAGACATCTAAGGACCTTGGCGATCGCGAGTGTCGGATTCTTAACGACTAAAACAACCACTCTGTATAGGAAGGAAACGTCCTCCTGGAACCACCTTGCGTTATTGATTCGGGATGGACTCCTATTTCTGCAGATATTGGGACTATTCTCTGTTTTGTCTTGTCTGGCTTATTTTGTTCCAGAATTCTTCTTTGTGTAGCATTTCCATACCTATGTTTTCTGGAGTTACTCGCCATATTTATCTCTTTCAAGTTTTCTCTTTGTTCCGTCCATCTTGTACATTCGAAAAACGTGTGTTCTGCTGTATCGCACATGTCGCAGAATATGCACTCAACGGAGTCGCTCATTCCGAATCTGTGCAGGTATGCCTTATGGGTTGTTTCTATTGGAATAAGTTTGAAATGGATTTGGGTTTCAAACAACATATTTTCTCGGCAACCGTTCGGGAAGTGCTCACTTCCCGGACGCTTTTTGTTTGAGAAAGTTGTTACACTTCGTTCATGACGTTACGAAAATACTGCAGAAAACAGAGCTATGCATTATTGTTTACCTACTTTTCACTCTCTTTTTCATTGGTTCATAATTGAATTCATCTGTGATGTTTACTACTGGCTATCGATTGGTATTTCTCTGTTCGTTGTTATTGATTCTAACTCAATTTTTGCTGTAAATAAGGAATTATATTGTGATTTTTAGCCTACTAGTTATCGTTATTGCATACCTCTTGGTCAGAATGTTTTGTTTACAAATTTTGGTAGGTAGGTAGTTGGTTCCTGGAATTGTCGCACATGACTGATTCAGTCCACAGGTATTTCGCCAAATTTCATCTTGAATTTCGAGTATCATTCTTGTAATTATTGTTGCCGTTATATTTCCAAATAAATATCATTGTTATGTAATTATTGTAATTATTGAAAATGTCACTGTCAGCTTGATGACGTTTAGTCTCTATTGACGGTAATGACACTAATGACGGATGACCACTATTTGCGAACCTCTGCATGCATCTTCTCGAATTTTCAACATTGTCATCATGGAACATTGACCCATAGTTCCCTTGCTATCATCACGAATACGGGCTCTAACGGCTCACAATCAGCACCATATCTCGTTATGATGATTTGGCACTCTGTATCTTCGCCATTAAGTACCTGTTTGTTGATTTGGCACTAATTCCTTGTAAGTATGGGCGTTATGGGTTATGTTACATGGTGATAAAGGGTCATCGCACGGGAAGAAGATGATGACGTATTTCGCCCCACTATTCAGGTCTACAATGATCCTCAGTTGCGCATGACCGCGTTTGAATATTTGAAGTTTCAAATCCAAACAATAATAACTGGCAATAATATATTCTGACTTGAAATAAATGGTGATTCAATGATATTCCTTCTTTTCTGATGGTCTCGACACCTCTCTTGATATTATCGACATAGTTTTCACTACCATGGTGAGGTAGAAATGCCATGTACAGGGTGTTCGCGGGGATATCTCCCGCCTATAATTTTATATCGTCCGGTGATTGATGTGTGTGGGAGTATAGGGGAAGATACACAAAAAAGGGTGATCTTCCGGTGAGATGTGGCAAGGACAGCCCCTTCGATCTTCATAGGCACCATTTTGTCTGCAGCAGTCTACCAGCCTGGTCACAAAAAGTAAGCCGTGAGATCTGTTTCTTGAATAATTTCGAATTTGTCTAACATTCGATTTTCCATTACTTAGTGTTGGGATTAATTAGGAAAAGATCTCAAATTTGGGATATCCATTATCATCGCTGGGATGATGGGATTCCTGTTGCCTCTATAGAGGGATTCTTCGTGGCTGAAATCCACGTGGCCGAGCCGACCTACATCACCACTTCTGGAACCCACACAACATCCAAGGTACTATACATTCTTTTAATCATCAGCTGCTATTTTCTTGTCATTCCTTGTGTTGGTAAAATAACGCACGATTGTCGTCATTCCATCTAGGGTTCCTTTTATCGGGCTAAAGCCTTCTCTCCCGTTCGTTGCATTCGAGATTTGGCACCCTTCAGCTCCCTGGGACTGCTGTACTGGAGTCTGCGCCGCTGCTGTAGCTCTGTTTTCGCCTGCTCTAGGAGCCTTTTTATTTGTGGCTGAAAGGCGACATACAGGAGACACCACCTGACGCTGCCTGACTTCACGTACCTGATCCCCCTGTACACCAGAGCCAGATGATACACATCAGGACCTGCTCATAATTTGGTGAGTTCGTTCCATGCACCACCAGGGATAGTATTTTACTTGGGATAAACTACCACCAACCATAATTCATCAGTTTTAAATTTCATTCAACATAATATAATTGCAACATGTCATTGATTTAATAGACACTCAGTATAGCTACAAAATATACCCCTGTAAACCAAAAGTGCACTGCGGTAAAATAGGCCTTATTATTTCTTTTGTCTCATTGATACTGATTTACTGAGTTATTTTGTTGACTAATAAGCTATATATTATCATACTGTCTCAGAGAGTTGATTTTGAGCAGCGATTGTATTATTTTACACTGATCTGAAGAGTTGATTTCAGTCAGTCAATTTATATTTCTTGTTGTTGCAATAATTGTACACTGTTTAGGTAATATTGTTATTGATACTCAGTTACTTTGGAAGTCTTGAGCCAACTATAGTATCATTTGGAGCACATTATTTGTCATTTCAGAATTTACTTGTGATTAAAAGCATATTCATCCCTATCAAACTTAGTATTTTACTAAGCCTAACGTACCCACCCATTTGTCCCGCTGAACTACCAGTGTCTAGTTTCTACGGTATCAAACTGGGCACTAAAAACACTTTTTCTGTTGTCAATACATTTGAGATTTAAAACACCTAATAAATCTTAGGTAATTCATCAACCAAACTCAGGGGTAAATAAAATTCTATTCCATTTTTCTCACTACTCACCCCCCTGAGATTTAAAGGCATAACAAAGTAGCATTTTTCCGGCCTAGTCCGGGAAGTATCACATCGTTGTTGTCACTGTAACTATGAAAATCTTGGTAGATATGGTTTTGATAAATGCAAATGACAATTACTGTTAGAAATAACTATTGACACCATTTAGTTTACTCGTTATTATAATTCATTTTCCAAATCTTGTTGAAATTCAAATCGATCACTCAGTACAAAGATAGACATTGATAGACATTGTCAAAAAAAAACTATAATTCAAATTGTCAGAAATTAATCATTTGATGATACATTATTCTGAATATATTCTAAGAGATAATAGCTTGGACATCAATCGTAAGTCACTCTAATTAATGTTATTATTAGTTGTTAATATTGTAATTCGTAGGAATTTGAGTATACATACTATACTAGTCAGTGGAAGAAGTCAGCTAGGCTACTCAATAAAGTCCACATTGATTTACTGCAAATTGGCTTCTAATAACAAGTGTTCAAGCGTTACTATATCTCCAACAAATTCTCAAATTCGACTCGGTCTAAAGATGGGTCCATCAACGATTGGAAGAACCAAGAAAGACCACTGTCTAGTATGCAACAGACCATATCGCGAAGAACGATGGTCGAATGCACAAAATGTATTAAATGGTACTGTTTTGAGTGTGTCAACGTAACAGAAGCTGTAGCTCTAGATGAATATTGGATGTGTCCATCCTGTGAAGCCATTCATCAAGAAACCATGGCGCAGCAATCTGATATTCAATTTACACCTCACCAGTCTTTGAATCAGTTAGGAGTCATCTCAACATCATCAGAACCAAATAAATCAGTCACTATCACTATAGCACAAAGCGTAAAAAGCAAACATAGTGGATTAACCACAAGCAGCAGGCGCAAGTTGAAATTGCAAATTTTACAAGAAGAAATAGCGCTAATAAGAAAAGAAAGAGAATTAGCTGAGCAGACTCGAAAACTTCTTGATGAAGAATCTGATGACAGCCAGTGTTTGGATAAAGAGGAATTGGAAAGATCTGAGCCATTAGCAAATATACTATTGTCACTACAAATAGAAAATGGTGTTCAAGAAGCTAGCAATGGAGTTCTACCTAATATCCTCAACTGAAATGGGAAGATTCTAGAAAAAGAATCAGAAATGCAACGAAAACAGGAAATACAGAAACCGATTCGAGCATTCAACCCACCAACTTTCGAAACATTGGAACAATCTTCGATTACTCCACAGCAGTGTGCCGCGCGACGTACTACTCCAGAAGAACTACCAACTTTCAGTGGGAATTCATATGATTGGCCCTTATTCATCAGCTGTTACGAGAGGTCCACTCAATTATGTGGCTTCGACAATAATGAAAACTTGATAAGGTTACAACAATGTCTCAAGGGAACTGCTATATCCGTTGTATCCAGTTTTCTCACAATGCCTGAATGTGTGCCACAAATCATATCCACTTTGAAAATGCTCTTTGGTAGGCCAGACCAAATTTTGGAAGCACATATCAATGCAATTCGTCGCCAACCGCCTCCAAAACCAGAAAAACTCGAAACTTTTGTTGAATTTGCAATTGCAGTGAAAAATTTATGCGTTTCTCTACAAGCTGCCAAACTGACAGAATATTTAAACAATCCAGTTGATGCACGAACTCGTAGATAAACTGCCATCGCAAATAAAAGTGAACTGGGCTTTATATCGGTCAACCTTACAATCATCTACTGGGTTGGAGGATTTCGCCGAATGGATGTTCAACTTAGCGACAAATATAAGTACTGCTCTACCTACCTTAATAATAACCGGACGCAATAAGCAATACTCTAAGAATGAACATCTCAATGTTCACAATACTGGCTCTGGAATGAATTTGCAGTGATCAGGTGAGCAAACGAAGTGCAAAGTATGCAGAAAGGATTGCAAGGTTGTGGCAGAATGCAGAGTTTTCCAAAGATATCCGATATCAGATAAATGGAAGACAATAAAAGATTTGAAGCTGTGCAGATTATGCTTGAAAAGACATCGGTTTCCATGCAGATATCCAGTAAAATGTGAGAAGAATCAATGCGAACGAAAACATCACCCACTTCTCCATAAAGATGATGATCCTGCACCTGGACTTGTAGTGCCCACTTCATGTTCAGATGATTCTATCAATTCAGCAGTCAATGTATACCATCAATCCTCTCCACAGGGCGTCCGCTTTCGCATATTGCCAGTTATACTAAGAAACGGAGATAAAAAAGTCGTAACATATGCATTCCTAGACGAAGGATCATCAATCACTTTGTTGGATGCAACTATATACGAAGAACTGGGCTTACAAGGAGATCATGAACCATGGTTCCCTCAATAGACTGGTAAGCAACAGCGCCTGGAAAGCAAGTCACAAAAGGTTGTAGTTTCAATTGTTGGACACTTCCAAGGTGCTAAGCGGTTCGACTATCGTCCTGCCTGTACAGTTAGCTCATTGAATCATCCGCAACAAACTGTTGATGCATCTAAACTCGCTGCTGAGTATGTGCATTTGAAAAATTTACCCATTGCTTCATATAGGAATGCAAATCCACGAATTCTCATTGGGTTAGACAACTGGAAATTAGCTTTACCACTTCGAGTCGTTGAAGGAGAGGAAGGTCAACCAATTGCGGCAAAATCTAGATTAGGATGGTCAGTATTTGCACTTCAGTCATCATCTCTGCAAAACCGTGAACTAACCTGCAATAATTATCATGTATGTGAATGTGTCGACACTATGATGAGCAATCAAGAACTCCATGAAGCAGTGAAGACATTTTTCTCAGTGGAAAGCCTCGGAGTTAGAGCATCGAATGTTTCGTCAAAAGAACTCAGGAGAGCAGATAATATTATGCAGTCTACAATAACTAAAAACGGAAATTGCTATAGCATTGGTTTGCTCTGGAAATATGATAATTTGGAGTTACCTGATAGCCGCAACATGGCTCTCCAGAGATTAGAATGTATTGAAAAACGAGTGAGATGTAACCCAGAGTTGGGTATGAAGATCAACTCACAAATGAGGGACTTCATTGAAAAGGGGTACATAAGGAAACTCACACCTGAAGAACTTTCACAACAATACGAAAGAATCTGGTATCTTCCAATATTTCCTGTATCAAATCCAAACAAGCCAGGAAAATTTAGAATTGTTTGGGATGCAGCAGCTGAAGTACAAGGAATTTCACTGAACTCGATGCTCTTGAAGGGTGATGATCAACTTGCTTCCCTACTTGGAATACTCCTTCGATTTCGTGAAAGAAGAATTGGATTCAGCGCAGACATCAAGGAAATGTTTCTGCGAGTTGGAATCAGAGATGAAGATCAGCAAGCGCAAAGATTTTATTGGCGAGATGGTAATCCTGAAAATGCATTGGATACATATGTCATGAGAGTGATGACTTTTGGCGCAACATGCTCACCAAGTTCCGCTCAATATGTGAAGAACACAAATGCAAGAGCATTTTCTTCACTGTATCCAAGGGCTGTAGAATCTATTATAAAGAATCATTATGTAGATGATCTACTAGATGCTGCAGATAGTGAAATGGAAGCCATCCAAATTGCTAAACAAGTTGTCCTGATTCATTCAGACGCCAACTTCGAAATAAGAAATTGGCGTTCGAATTCGAATAAACTCATGCAGACGATGAACGGTTCTACGCGAAATCCTGAAGAGATCAACATGAATATGGGTACGGAAGAAAATACAGAGAAGATTCTTGGTATGTGGTGGAATTTAACAACAGACTGTCTGATATATTCATTGAAATACAATAAGGGTAACAGAGATGTCCTAGAAGGTAGAAGAAAACCAACAAAACGCGAGATACTACGCATACTGATGTCGATATATGATCCCTTAGGGCTCTTGTCACATTTCCTGGTGTATTTGAAAATTCTTCTCCAAGATATCTGGAGAAGTAGAGTTACTTGGGATGAACCAGTATCAAATGAACAATTTGAAAAATGGCTCTCATGGCTCAAACATCTACCAGATTTAGAAAAACTTTCAATTCCAAGATGTTATTTGGTGAATTTTTCAAATTGGGTGAATTCCAATGTACAGCTCCACATATTTGTGGATGCTAGCGAGAATGCCAGTGCCGTAGCTGCATACCTTAGGACTTTCAAAGAAAATGAGTCTGTAGAATGTGTCCTTATTGGCGCAAAAACACATGTAGCACCTATAAAGCTTCAGACAATGCCTCGTCTTGAATTGGTTGGCGCATTACTGGGTGCTAGATTTTCAAAAAATATCAGACGACATATGTCAATACCAATTCATGACACCATTTACTGGTCAGACTCCCAAATAGTTTTGAATTGGATACGTTCAGATGATCCAAGGAAGTTGTGCAAGTATGTCGCCTATAGAGTAGCCGAAATACAAGATAATACTATGGTATCCAATTGGCGTTATGTTCCTACAAAACTCAATGTCGCCGATGAAGCGACAAAATGGACCAAACAACCATCATTGAAGGCAACTGACCGATGGTTCAGAGGACCAGACTTTTTATACGAGAACGATAAACTATGGCCAACTGAAGATCCAACTGAAACACGGCCTCTGGAAGCGATTGTGAATATTCATGTAAAAAATGAACTCATACAAATTGAAAAATTTAGCCGATACACAAAATTATTACGCACAATGGGCTTTGTGTTCAAATTTTTACAAAATACTCGTGAAAACACTTTGTGCCAACCAAGGTCCATGGGTGTATTATCATCAGAAGAATTGAAGCTTGCTGAAAATTTTCTAATTCGAATGGTACAAAGAGAGTTCTATTCAGAAGAAATTAAAAAACTGTCTGATTGTTCTACATCGATACATCCTACAGTGAGTCAAACAAGCAGCATCTATAAATTATCACCGTATGTGGACCAGGACGGAATACTTCGCATTCGAGGAAGAATAGATGGTGCTGAATTTATTGAAGCAGATACTAAAAGACCAATCATTACTACCCCGAGATAGTCATCTGACCTTACTGATTGTCGAAAGTTACCACCTTACCTTTCAACATCGCAATCATGAAAGTGTTGTTAATGAAATCAGACAAAAATACTATGTTCCTAAATTACGAAGAACTCTGAACAAGATCCGAAGAAATTGTCAGATTTGTAAAATCAGACTTGCTTCTCCTAACGTCCCAGAAATGTCGCCGCTTCCTGAATGTCGACTTGCCACCTTTACAACTCCATTTACTCATACTGGAGTGGACTACTTTGGACCAATAAATGTTATGGTTGGAAGACGCATTGAGAAACGTTGGGGAGCTCTATTCACGTGTATGACCACAAGGGCTGTTCACATCGAAATAGCATCAAAATTGGACCATGATGAATGCATTCTCTGTTTCACCAACTTCATGAATAGAAGAGGTAGGCCTAGACATGTTTATTGCGATCGTGGTACCAACTTCGTAGCTACGGAACGTGTTTTGCGAGAAGAGCTACAAAAACTAGATCCTGATCTTATTGCTAATTCGTTCGTAAATCCAGAACTAGCATTCCATTTCAACCCACCTATGTCACCTCACATGGGAGGAGCGTGGGAACGCCTGGTCAAGGCCGTCAAAATTGCCTTGTATGATGCTTTGCCATCAAGAACACCCACCGATTCACTACTGCGCAGTTGTTTGATTGCAGCTGAAAACATAGTCAATTCCAGACCGTTGACCTATCTGCCATTAGATTCCGAAGAATCCGAGGCCTTAACTCCGAATCATTTCATTATCGGTTCTTCCAATGGTGATAAACCCATGGGACTGTTAGATGATAATGAAAAGGTGTTGAAATTCAGCTATCTATACCGAGAGCAGTTTGCTAATAGATGTTGGCGCAGATTTGTTAGAGAGTATATTCCTGAACTTCTATTACGTTCAAAGTGGCACAAACAGGTACCTCCTTTAGAAAAAGGAAATATCGTAATAATATGCGATAAAGACCTACCCCGTTGCAATTGGCCCAAAGGCAGGATTATAGAAGTTACTAGAGCGCGTGATGGACAAGTAAGAAGAGCCAAGGTATAAACAGTTAACGGAATCCTTGAAAGACCCGTAGCAAAACTTGCTGTGTTGTCGGTGGACAAACCTGAGAATGGTACAGAACTCGCTCCTGACAGTGCTGTACCGGGCGGGAGTGTTAGAAATAACTATTGACACTATTTAGTTTACTCGTTATTATAATTCATTTTCCAAATCTTGTTGAAATTCAAATCGATCACTCAGTACAAAGTAGATGATAGACATTGTCAAAAAAAACTAGAATTCAAATTGTCAGAAACTAATCATTTGATGATACATTATTCTGAATATATTCTAAGAGATAATAGCTTGGACATTAGGGGCAATCGTAAGTCACTCTAATTAATGTTATTATTAGTTGTTAATATTGTAATTCGTAGGAATTTGAGTATACATACTATACTAGTCAGTGGAAGAAGTCAGCTAGGCTACTCAATAAAGTCCACATTGATTTACTGCAAATTGGCTTCTAATAACAAGTGTTCAAGCGGAATGACAATTCATGTCGTTTTATTGAACGAAATTCTGAAACTGGTTTCAACTTTTCATTCCGTTTTCTCATACGGAATGACAGGAAGACGATTGTGGAGGGAGTATATAAAATGGCGGAAATGGTGGTATTCTATATAATCTAATCTCAAAATCTGACCTAAAATTGCCGTAAAGTGAACTCGCCTCAGGAAATATTTTGGAATTATTCTCAATTCTACCCAGAATACTTTCAAAAACTTCTGGACTCATCCTGAAATTGCTTCTGAATGTTCGAAAATACATTTGCGGTATTACTTGATGTACAGCAAAATACCGAAATTATCCTAAAAAAGATCAGCTGAATGTCAAAACTTTCAAATATGAATCACATCGTTTTATTGGTCGTCACTTCTACTGCCACCAGTAGGACACCAAAAAAACGCACCTAATATCTCCAACAATTACCATAGCAGCGAAATATCAGCTGACAGCTATTTGGCATGAAATTAATTGACATTTCGAATTACGAAAGTTTGGTTGCAATTATCGCAATAAACTATCGAGCAGCTGCGATAGGGAGTTTAAAAATGTTCATACGAAATTTCGAATGTAACAGTTAGTAGGTATAAGTATTCTGTTCAAATTTCAGTATATGATACAAATTAGAATTGATAAAGAGGAAATTGTATTCTACAAAGAAATATTATATGGAAATGTGTCTCATTGATTTGTTATTCTACATGGTTGCCGAAAAAATAGTGTACGCAACACGTCCAAAAACTGTGCTTTTGGACTCGCAGGCTTCCAGGACTCGCCTACGGCTCAGCCTAGAATTTTGTCTACTCGTCCAAAAAACAGTATTTCCTGGACTCGAAGTAAATTACTATTGTTAATAAAAAAAATGCACAATTCACATTTCACAATTCAATATTCATACAACCTGCATGAGTACATTCAACAACCATAGCAACTATAAAACAGAAGAAAAGATGGGTTGATTAATATGGAAGATTCACTAAATCACAGAACTGTTTCATAGTACATGACATTGACAAAAGAGTATACAACCAATATTGCACGTAAATATTACAGAACTGCATAGCCAACACCTTCCTTCAATTCCGCAATATTCTAATATTTAACATTTTTTTTTACTAAAAATTGTAATATAATAAATGTTTTCAAAAAAAGCAATATTTAAATTTAGTACATGTTCAGACCAGAAATTGCCGTTACTTTGGCCTGAATTTGTATAATTTTCAATGAAAAGAAATTGAAAAACCTTTGAGAAAATATTTTTATTTATTGTCAAAGTCTGAATTCAAAATTGATAACACAACTCACTTATCACAAATACAGCGTGTTGCTTAATGAAAATAATAATCAATAACATTCTTCCCCTTTAGTAATGATGCTTAGTATCATTACTCAAACTTCATTAGCAGCTTCTTCTTTCTCTTGAGCTACGTCTAGTATGCAGATTTTAACGATAGGTCTTCTGTATACTCCACGTTGCGTTTTAACATCGACGATTCGAACATTGCCATCTTTCCCAGGATGAACCGAATTATTTCTGGAAAGATCGTTGTCTGCAATGACGACTATATCACCAACCTTGGCATTCTGCGTTTTCTTGAACCACTTGGCCCTTCTTGTCAAAGTCGGCAAATATTCCGTGACCCAGCGTTTCCAAAATTGATTGACTAGGTACTCTGCCCTTCTCCATTGCTGTTTTGAGCTCGAGTCAGTCTGAGTGAAGATTCCTGGAATTGGAGAACCACTAGTGCAACTAATGAGAAAATGATTCGGGGTTGAAGCATCTTTGTCAGAAGGATCCAAGGAAACGTGGGTTAATGGTCGACTGTTCACGATGTGCTCTGCCTGGATTAACGCAGTCAATAAAATCTCTTCCTTTGGTGCTTTTTCTTTGAGAATAGCTTTCATAGCTATTTTCGCCGATTTAACCAAGCGCTCCCAGCTGCCTCCCATATGAGGACTAACTGGAGGAATGTGTGACCACTTAATGCCTTTCATGCTCAACTCTGATACAATTTGGTCTTCACAGATTTCTTTCAGATCATTTTTGAGTTCTTCCTCAGCTCCTACCAAATTGGTGCTATTATCTGCGTAAATCTCTGACGGGCATCTTCATCCTGCCACCAATCGTCGAATCGCCATAATTGCGCTATCTGTAGTTAGTGAATTTGCTAATTCCAAATGGACTGCCCACTGTTAAGCATGTAAATAGGGCACCATATCTTTTTTCGTGATGTCGACCAACAGTTACAGTAAGAGGACCAAAATAGTCTATACCAGTGCAAGTGAAAGGTCTAACAAATGTTTGCATTCTACAGAGTGGAAGGGGGCCCATCACTGGAACAATAGGTTTTGCTCTCAGGTTCTTACATCGTTGACAGGAATTCCAACAACTTCTAACTCTCCTCATGTGTATGATCCAATCCTTTTGTCGAAGTTCATTGGCAACGTAATCTTGGCCATTATGACCAGCTTGGCTATGAAATGCATAATTAACAGTCGAGTATAATAGGATTTTGAGTCTAAGATAATGGGATATTTGGCGTCATAATCAATATCTCCACTATTCACTCTGAGTATACCATTTTCATCCAAACAAGGTGTTAAAATGTATAACCGACTGAATTGCTTTATTTGTGGGTTTCCCTTCATAACATTTATCCCATTTCGAAAACAATGTGATTGGACTTATCGCAACCATACAATTTCTGCTTTCTCTAACTCTTCTGTGCTTGATTCAGACATGATTTTATCAGTATGTCCTTTCAAAACGACTTTTTTCACTTCAATAATACACAATACCCATGCTGTCGATCTAATTAATTTATACCAGGATGAAAATCGTGAAATGTCAGGTAAAGTTTCCGATAAATTTTCAGAATTTTTGATTGTAACTGCCAAAATATAATCTTTTTTCAGTTCCAAAATTTCTTCAGAAATTCCGGTCCAAAAAGCCAACGAGTGTTTTCAATAATGTCGAAATGAAAATTGTCTCTTGTAGCTTCATCTGCTACATTTTCTTTTGTAGAAATCCAATTCCAATCCGATACGTCTGTCGTTTCTTCAATTTGGCCTACTTTATGAGCTACAAATAGATGATATTTTCTCAAATCAGCATTTAACCATCTTATATCTTGGAGACCGTCCAAAAGTATGTTTTGTTCATTTTGATGGAATGCATGTCTGCTAATGCTTTTGAGAGTCTACACCCTAAAACTGCTGCTTGCAACTCAAGTCGTGGGATAGACAACAGTTTTAGTGGTGTAACTCTACATTTAGCCATGGAAGCTTGTCTCTATGGAGCTGCCTATCTTGACACGCCAATAAGCTACTGAACAATAGGCTTGAGAACTTGCATCACAGAAAATGTGTAGTTGTATGTCATCCGACTTAGCCATATCATTTATGTAACATCTGTCCACTATGAACTGCGAGCATTCCATTCTCTCACCAATCCAATTCAACCATTTTCTGTTTATTTGGTCTTCTAATTCATCATCCCAGCCTATGCCTGATCTCCAAATATCTTGCATCAAAATTCTGGTCTGTACCGTATAATTTGATAGAAACCCAAGTGGATCAAAAATGCTCATAACCGTTTTTAGAACATCTTTTTTGTGCTCCTCCTTATTCCCTCCAGAACTTCCTCAATATGTTCAAATTTTGTATTGAAAATGAAATTATCTGTATTAGGATTCTAAAACATTCAGAGAACACGTTCAACTGGAAAACTTTCCAGGTCCATATCTTTCATTCTACCTGCCGGTAGCTCTTGAGGAATTTAAGACATAACTTCTCGGGAGTTGCACATCCAGTTCCTTATGGCAGAGCTTCCGCGCTTATGAGGCGCCGTTTGGGTCAAAAGTGTGTATCCAAATATATATTAATCACCATAATGTCTGTCATTAAATGTTGAAAATCGAGTTTGTAATGTACGAATGACTCCATAGTTGTAGATAAACACCATTACCAAACAACGTAAACAATTCGCCAATGGCCCATAGATTAGTACCGACATCAGCGCCAAGTTTAGGCAAAATCCGCGGCAAATTTGAATGATTTGAACTTTATTAGTTGTGTTTTTAATGTGGTTTTCCTGTTTTTTCTCATGCAATATTGATTATCATTTGATCAAATATTCTTACAGAACATAATATTGTCAAATTGAAAAATATCCTTATTAATCATAATAATAATAATTATAAATCCGCCTCCGCAGTCCGCTAGCGGCCAGTCCGCCATGTTTAGGCAAAACCCGAGGCTTTCAATGATTTTTTGAAATTTGTGTCAGAAATAGCATTGTTTTTCTGTGGTGTTATTGTTTTTTATCATGCAATATTATTTTCTATTCGATCAAATATTTCTGCACAACATAATATTGGTAAGTTAGGAAATAATTTTAATAATCATGGTTTAACCTTATCTATTTATTTTTAAGATTTTCTAGTTTCTACCTCCATTTTTATATGTTGCATATTCAATGAGGCTGGAAAATTTAGTACCTATAGTATGCAGATTTGCAATGACTTTATTGAATGGGATGCAGGATGGATTATCGATCATGAAATATGATATGTTGTCCATAGCTTCAGCTAACCCCATGTGATTAAGAAGCTATAGAATACCAAACATATAAAGAATAAATAATCTGAATGAAAAAGCAGTGGCTTCAATCAACATGAAATTATAAATACTTTAAGTAGGTATGTGTTGTGAAAATATAGAATTTTCCGTGTATGTGGTTGAAGTGAAGTTCATGGAACACAATGTAGAATATTGTTGGACGATGACAATGTGATGAAAATAGTATAACAGATAATTTTTATGGAAAAATTTTATTTTATTTCTCACATATCTCACAAATATACTGCCAGATACACATAGGTGGTTGACATTAATCAACACTGATGATTAGTATAGGTATATCTATGTGGTATTTTCACCATTATTATAATTATCAATTTACTGATATTCGATTAGTTCTCCTGAACATAACAAATTAGGTATGATTTAACAAATTGATCATCGTTATAAAATACAAAATTAAACTGGAAAGTACAAATTTCACAAATTTCTTTCCCTAGTTGATAACAGGTACCTACCTACTAAAAAGTGGATTCAAAATCATAATTTCACATGATATAACTCATCTGATATGATTGTGTCCTAGAGCTACATTAAATGTTGATTGATTTCAAGCAAGTAAACATCTAGTCCATTCACATTTTCCCTTCTCTTCAACAAATCCTATGGACACACAACACCTACACATTTTGTAAGACTGGCAAGCTGTATAGTCTATTCATATAATCAAAATGGTCAGTTTTTGGATTACCAATAATCATCATTGGAAGTACCTATGAGGTATGTTATCATTTCTGTAGTTTACCATTGGTTTACTTTTGAGAGAGGAATCATATTCCAGATTGCCATGTCACCTTCTCTGATATTCCAATCAATATACCATTTTTCTCAGGTAAATTGTCTTCACCATGGACGTATAAACAAAGATGGACTGGACATCCTTTACTCTGTGTTCACATAATCTTGAAGCCAAGTAGCTTTAGGGCGAGGGGAGAGAGGCGAAGTGATATACTGTGACTTTTCACGTTCCGCCAGTGGCGTACCTTCTGATACTTGGAAAATATTCGAGATAGAAGGAAACAATTATTTTTTTCAAGATTTCATTACATATAAAAAGAATAATTTGCTATTGATTCGTTCCATTTCCATCAACAAGGTATACAAATATTTCGAATTGAAAATAAGAAAACTGCTAAATGAATAATTTTGCAATAAAGATTAGAGCTTTCTATCTTCGAACATTCGGATAGGTACCTATAATTCTCATTATTGTGACACGAAAAATAGAGGGAATTGAGGATCATTCAAAAGAATACTTTACTAATAAACACTTTATTCAAACATTCGAAAATACACAAGTAAGTCGTGGGTTTCATTCCCTACCAGAACAGAAAAACTGAAAAATTTGTAATTCAGAAGTCATGGCATTTCATTGGAACCACTTTTCATAAGTTTTATGTCGGGAATATGAACAAGTATTATCTGTCAATAACAACTCCACCATTTCAGTTTCTGACGCTGTGAGTGTACCTGATGAAGAAGCATTTTCTATATCCGCATTACTCAGTTGTCCTATCGGTCGTCCTTTATCATCATTGAAACATCTGAAATATTGTATTTTTGTAAAATAAATATATTATCTATCACTTGCCACATTATTCGTTGATAAATACGAGGTTGAATAAAAGTTTGAGAAAAGATAATCCAAAACTCACCTCCTTTTTGGAGGCCCAGGAGAATCATAGTTTGCAGCATTGAAGCTTGAGTCTATATCAGTATTAATATGTTGCTATTCAGTTTCATTTAAATACCTGTAATATTTCATGTAATGTTAATTTTGGAATGTGAAGACAAATCAGAATCTACATTCATAACTTATATTTGTGAACTGTAAAAAATTCAAGTCAAACCCACCTTTTTGAAGGTTTAGAAGAATTATCGTCGAAAATAATATTAGAGGCTGGATCTATATTTTTCATCATATCATCTGCACACCTGAAAAATTAGAGTAATAAAAAATCCAAGAAATACTCATATATACAATATTCATGGAATAGGTATCATTTACAGCATACCGGGAGAATTAATCACACCCTGTATAATAAGTTACCCAAAATTATCAAAATGTTTTATAGATACTCACCAGGATATTTCTATTTGTTCTGATGGTGCTGGTAAGTCATCAAAAATGGGTATACCCCTTTCCTGAGAATCCTCCTTCCACTAGACTGTTGATATGAAATCATCACTTCTGAAGTGGTCGGAGCAAACAAGAGCATTTTTGGTTATCTGCTCTGCCTTTATTTTCAACAGCAACAACCGCAAACCCCGCTGTTCACCCTTCACAGGGAATCTGCGAAACATGTTTCATCTGACTTTTACATTTTTGAGAAATAAAATGTAGGTTTTGAGAACTAAATCAATTAATGTATTCAATAATCAATATGTATGTACCCTTCCTATGATAATTCCTGATTATTTTCAACAAATATTGAATTAACAAACATTATGACTTAATACACCCTGCACGACGCCTATGCTGAAATGTCAATGTAATTACTTACGAATGAAAAGATAGTTCTGAGTGTGAATATGCATTTCTCCTGCATAAAACACAATTACGCACCATCGGGACACTTGACGATAAACTATTGTTCAAAAAAAGTCACAAATTCACTCGAATATCACGAATTTGAAGATCATAAAAACGAAGTAAAGAGTGGAAAGTAACGTAAACACTACTTTGAGTATTGCGCCATTTATTTTCCTTTTCCAAATAGCGCTGTGTGATTGGTTGACGTTGTCAACGATGCCAAGCTTCTTGAAAGCATTAGGTTATCAGAATTTTTCTGTCGATAATGAATATACAGCTCGCGACTTTTTCAACTTGAGAAATAGTTTATACTAACTGAGTAATCTTTGGTTATTCACTCGGTTGTTCATGAGTAATGCAATGAATTATATGTCCCATGGACGAATTAAATGTACTAAATGTAGTAAAAAACGGAAATTGTCCTCAAGTTTGACACACAGCAAGAATGATATGACAACATCAAATTAGCGATTCGGGGGTTAGACTGTTCCTTTGTGTGACTTCACATGAAAATGTTTATAGCCCAGTCCATCTTTGTTTATACGTCCATGGTCTTCACTGTTTTCTTCTTCCAAAAAATCCTGTTTGCAGAATTCTATTTCATTGTAGTTTGGAAGTAGACGAAGTATAGGTACATTTTTACCTTAGAAGCTTAGCTATTTTCTTTTTCTTTCAAGTTCAAAGCATCACTTCTGGAAAAAGTGAGTACTTATTGGAAGTAGTCATTCCTGAAGACATGTATATGTTTTTTTCTCCCAGAGATCTCATTAGACTGTTTTCAATATCTCAAACTTTCACCTACTGATAGAAAACTTGTGATTCCTTTGAGTTTAGCAGTCATAGTCGGTGTACATATCTCTGGGTTTAAGTACCAGCTTCCCAGTATTTATTGGCTCCTTTTTAAATCTTCATCTGAAACTTATTAGTCGTCTTCATAACCTAACCTGATCTATATTCATTACATTGTCTGAATAAAGTAAAATATAATTATTTTATTCCAAATAACATAATTCAGTTCAAAATATCAAAAAAAAAAAAACATAACTGAACGAAACTGTGGAAGTTGTTGAAATAAAAATGGCTTCACAACTGCTGTTTGCAGTTGTGAAGACAAATATACAAGTTTAATTCTTCCTTCTGTAACATTTTCGCGAATAAAATGATGTCGAATGTCTATGTGTTTGGTTCTTTTAGTTTCATATGTATTTGCCATTTTAATTGTTGACTGGTTATCTTCAAAAACTGTTATGGGAAAAATATCAATTTTACAAATTTCGGACAATAACTTTTCCAAAAATAAACATTCGGCAACACAGGCAGACAGTGCAACATATTCTGCCTCTGCACTTGATAATGTAACAACTGACTGTTTCTTTGACTGCCAAAAAACAAAGTTCTTATTGAATCTAATAGCTATTCCACTAATACTACGTCTGTCTTTTGTGTCATTTGCATAATCAGCATCTACATATGCATCCACTATGGTATTTTTTTGATTACTTTGTACATATTTGATTCCAAACATTTCAGTTCCTTTTAGATACCTAAGTACATTTTTCAGATGTATCCAGTGTTCTTGAACATAGCAATTTTGAAATTTACTGAAATATGTTATTGGAAAACATATATCCGGCCTAGAACCTAGCATAAAATACATCAAACTACCTATTAATTCTTTATAAGGACATTTGAAATCTTCATTTTTCACATTGTCCAAGTTCAATTTTTTTTGCATAGGTATATTTGCACTTTTGCAATCTGACATATTAAATTTCAATAGAATCTTTTTAATTAATTCTTTCTGTGAAATGAAAATTCCATCATCCATTATTTTAATTTCCAAGCCAAGAAATTTGAAATTTCCTTCAATGGATAAGTCATCACTCATTTTAAAATGTTTCTTTAAGTAACATTTTATGTCATTGAGTTCAAATTCACTATCTGACATGATGATTAAATCATCAACCCAAACTAAAAGAAATGTGTTATTACGAAAATATATACAGGGCTCTGACTTGGACCTATTGAAGTTCATATTTTCCAAATGTTCATTGAGTAGATCATTCCAGCATTTTGGAGATTGACGCAAACCATAGAGTGATCTCTTTAGTTCACATACATGATTTGTTGGATAACCTTTCAATCCATCTGGCTGGTACATGTATACTGGTTCCTTCAGATATCCGTTCAAGAATGCTGACTTGAAATCCAGTTGAATAACTTGTAGTTTTCTCTCAACTGCTAATACAAGAAGGATTCTCAATGATATCATACGAGCTACTGGAGCATATACTTCTTCTTCAGTGGGTTCACTTCTGAAACCACGAGCCACCAGCCTAGCTTTTTTTCGTGTTTCATCTCCAACTTGCTTTTCACGGAATATCCATCTTGAATCTATGATAGTTTTTCCAGCTGGTTGGGGAACTATTTTCCAGGTATTGTTTTCTTTCATACTGAAGAGCTCTTCTTCTATAGCTTCTTCCCATCCATTTCCTTGTTTCATGGCTTCTTCGAAAGTAGAAGGAACATCTGATACAAGATGCCCTGCTGATAGAGCAGTCATGAGACTGAGATCATCAACATTCAGTTCAAAATCTTTCAAGTTCTTGGGTTTTTGTTTCTTTCTTTTACTCTTCCGGAGTTCATCTTGATCTTCATCCTCTTGTCCTTTTGTTGTCTGTGTTTCATTCTCTTCAACTTCATGTTGTTCAGGTTTTTGCAAGTCAGCTTGGGAAGTTTCTGTATCTTCTTCTTTTGTTATTTTCACATTACTTACTGTTGACTCTCCTGGAAGTTTTTCAAGACTGGTTTCATCAAAGACAACATTTCTGGCGTGAATGATTTTATTCTGTTCAAAATTCCACAGTCTGTACCCATTTGGAGCATAACCCATCATTAACATAACCTCACTTCTCTTGTCAAGTTTCTTTCTCTCTTCTGCTGGCACATGAGCATATACTTTGCTTCCAAATACACGCATATTGCTCAAATTTTCTTCGGTTTTGTACCAAATTTCTGAAGGAGTTCTCTTGCCATCAATTGCTGAGGATTTCAGTCTATTAATTGTATAGACAGCTGTCCTCATGGCTTCGCCCCAAAATTGTTTGTCAACACCAGAATCAAATAATAAACATCTAGTCATGTTTAGAAGTGTGCGATTGTATCGCTCACAGATTCCGTTTTGTTCTGGGTTTCTGGGAACAGTATACTGCATTTGAGTTCCATTATTCTTACAGTGATTTTTGAATTCCATGCTTATGTATTCACCACCATTGTCTGACCTTAATCTTTCAATTTTGTTTCCAAATTTTGCAGTGGCCATGGCTTCATATTCTTTATATTTCTCAAATACTTCTGATTTGCTCTTCATCAAGTAACATACAGTAAACCTTGAGAAATTATCAATGAATGTTACATAATATTTCATACCATCATGTGTCATAGGTGTGACAGGACCACCAACATCTGTAGAGACACATTCAATAATACGCTTTGCCTTCTTTTCATCAGGAAGCTTATGGAATACTGATTTGGTTTGCTTTCCTTCCATACAAGTTTTACAGACAAGGTACAAGGATGAATGTCCCATACGTCTATGCCATATTATGTTATTTGTACTAGCTACATTTGCCTGATGAGTCTGATTTAGTTCCAGATTTATTATGAACAGGTTCCCTTGTAGCTTACCAGTAACAATATTCTGTGAGTTCTTCAATATTTTAGCCTTTTCGTCTTCAAATGTCACTCTGAATCCTTGTTGTTGGATTCGTATGACAGAAAGCAGATTATGAGCTAATTCCTTGCATTCAAAAACATTCTTTAGTTCAATTGGAAGTCCATCCTCATTTTTCAGATACAATGTTCCACATCGTTGAGCTGTTATAACCTGTCCTTTCTTGGCAACATTAATTTGTAGATTTACTTCATTCACATTTACTAAATGTTTCCCAATAGATGAGTTGACCAGGTGATTTGTAGAACCTGAGTCAATGATAAACTTCACCATATCTGATTTTTGAGAAAGAAGTGATATGTTTACATTTCCATCATTAGCCAAAAAGGTTATTTCAGTTCCTGAAGATGTAACATCTTCACTCACATAACTTTTAAAGTCTTGTGTCTGTGCTTTCTCTCGAGGACAATCAGACTTTTTATGTCCCTTCTGCCCACAACCATAACATTTGAACTTGAATTCCAATGAATCAATGCCAGTACTGCCAGTGGAATTTTTCTTCTTTTTGTTATGCTGCATTCTTCTTCTGTTTCCATAGAACGCAGACGCTTCTTCGTATTCTGTCTTAGTTCCCTTTTGACGTGTTTCATAAGTCAATAATTTGTTCTTGACAAAGTCATATGTCAATTCTTCTGGGTTTTTACAAAACAGTACATCGAGTGACGTAACCACGGCTTGGTAAGATTCTGGCATGGCACATAACAATTGAGTGACAACTTCACTATTGTCGATGGTGGCACCACTAGCACGGAGGTCACCAACTAATTTCTCGAATTCGCACAGAAAATCACTCAAGGACGAACTTGCTGTTAACTGCATGTTTCGAAGTTTTCGCTGCAGATTTACTTGCACTGAGATTCCAGTTTTCATATACGTGCTTTTCAAGGAAACCATAATTTCTTTCGAAGTTTCCTTATCCTTGATGACATCGAGCACATTATCTGAGAGACATTGCACTATTATATTTCTTGCTTTCACATCCAATTTCATGTAGTCATCTTCCGTCATTCCAGTACTCCTTGCTAATAGGGCTTCCAGGTATCCTTTCTGCTCTAGACATAGCTTCAGTCTAAATTCCCAATTAGAATATCCCTGCCCATCAAACGGCTTGATGTTATGTACATATGCATTAGACGCCATTTTCTTTTTTTTGCTGCTTCCCGTCGAGAACACTCAAACTTGTAGCAATATTGTGGCAATATTCAACAACTTCACCAGGTAGCCACTTTCCGCGTTTACTAAACAATCTGGGCCCATAACCTGAACGAAACTGTGGAAGTTGTTGAAATAAAAATGGCTTGAAAACTCTTAAGAACTGGTTTTAATTCATTATATAAAACTGATCACACCTGTGCATCTACACATGTCGCTCTGCTCTACTACTACTGACATCGCACAGTAGCACAAAAATAGCTGTCAATATTAGCGGGAAATACAAATAGAAATGACCTATTCTACAATAACCAACCAATTAGACAGTGACAGAGCATTTGACATTAGCCTACTGCAATACTGGTACTGGTGGGGTCGTTTGCACGTCAGCAACTAGTCCCTAATGGGACTTTTTTGCAAACCCCAAAGTGTTTTCAATGACTAATGTGGTTTGCTTAAGAGAGCTGGCTAACATCCTTTTCAGGCACCGCCCATCAGCTCTCTTTCAGAGTTTTTCGGCTGTGTTTTGTAGACTAGTGATGTACTCACTACCATATGCGCAGTGGCAGGCCTGCTAGCTATCCTCGTTAACCCCCGTCTGAGACCGAGGTCCACTAAGCAGCTGGCATGCTCTCACGCTCAGCTGGTAGTTTTCCACACCCACCTACATACACCGTCCTACTTCTTCTCTGATGCTCACAACCACATCATCATATCTTTCTGCGTGTTCTGTGTAGGCTTTGTTACTAACTCCGTGCGCCACTTCAGGAGCAGCACTGTTAATTGGAACGCAACAGCAAATCGTGCAGGACTTATCCCCAGCCGATGCTCCAAAACTTTACAATATTTAATTCGTAAATAAAATATTGAAAAAATTGCTTGCTCGTGCTGGGACATTAGCCTAAACATGGCGGCTGCCAGCCCGTTGTCGTCACTGTGCTAAATGCAGTCACTGTAAATCTCAGTCGCATATACCACCGGTTCGTGTTTGATCCTCTCCTCTCTGTTGCAGGCCTCATCCACTCGTCCGGCCTAGTGAAACGCAAACACCTCATCGCCTCCGAAGACGCTAAAGTAGTGGCGAGTCTGCGCGAAGCCGGCGCCATCCCATTAGCGCTCACCAACGTGTCGGAGCTGTGCATGTGGTGGGAGAGCGCCAACAATGTGCACGGCAGGACGAACAACCCGTACGACGGCAATCGCATCGTGGGCGGGTCCTCGGGGGGCGAAGGGTGCGGCCAGGCGGCGGCGGTATCTGCTTTCGGTCAGTACCATAAATGGGCTTATATCACAAAGAATTTGTATTTCATAATTCGATAGAACTCACTCAAACTAGCCCACCACCGCAAACCGTTTCTTGCTGTGAGCTCCCTACGTTTTATAAAAAAAATATTGAAATCCCCGATTTTTCGGACCTCTGAAAACGAGGCGATGATGTGACGTCGAAACCCTAATACTGAAACAAGACTATTCCAGACAGAGATGAATGATACATGATTTCTGACAGAGTGAATTAGCGCGAGATCACAGTTGAAAGAATTATTATATCAGTTGCCTCAGTCTCCGTGGGGCGTTTGGTATTTTCTTCTAATTATGGCGAGATGAGGTTTCTACGTCATGAGAGGGTCCGTTTTCAGAAGATACCATTATTTATGTCCAAAAATAAAACATTCCAGTTAATTTTTCGATAGAATTATGTCGTCAATCATCATTTATGTATAAAAGAATTATTATAAACATGGTTTGAGTTGAAACCTAGAGTGTACCTTGGGGGGGGGGATATAATTTTTTTTCAGAACATTTTTATTCAAGATTATTGCTAACTACAATAATTTTGAACATAACAAAATTAAATCTAAGCGCCTTGGTTTGAGAGCAGTTTCTTCAACAGATACGACTACCTCTCTATGAATTGATGGCAAGTCCATTAAGCCTCACTTGGGCGGTAGTGTTCCTCAAATAGGTTTTGATGCGTTTCAAAGTAGAGCAGGTTTTTCCTGGTGTCGCAGTGGACAGTGGCAATGTACAGAATATTTTTAAAAGTTTATGCACATACAAATCTCCAAACGGGCCAGTGCCTGAGGTTTGTTTCTGATTTCCAAACATTTATTCAAATGTTCATGCCACATTTTGATCTCGGCTTTGATGATAATTTTAGGAATATCAGTTAGATATATATCCAGTAGTTCATCATACTGATTTCCTGAATCAGTTGCTTATTGGCCTGCAGCTCCTACTGATGTTGGAGATAATAAGTTCATAAATTCGCTCAAAATGTCATGATTTGCAAATCTCTCTTCCAGTTGGTTGATGTTGATCAAAAGTTTGACCTTTTTATCTTATCTTTGAATTTATCCAATAGGGGAAAATTATATGATAGTGGCGGAGTCCAAAGTGTTTGGATTGTTTTATCTGGAACTGCACCGTGCTACCGTGTAAACAATTTCCAATATCTCCTGGATGGATTTGTTCAAGAGATTTAAAATGTTTATTGGGAGAAATGGAAGCGGAATTTTCATTCAACTCCAACTGTATCGGCAAATCACTTCCATCAGTTCCAGTTGCTGATGTAGAAGCCACCCTATCATCATCATCATCATCATCATCGTTCAATTTTCTTGTGAATAATCTAGAAAAATTACTTTTGTTTCATCATCATCTAATTATACGCTAGGTGTAGGTAACTGGTAAACATTGAACACTCAAACAACTGCACCTCTCACTTCTTATCGTCAACTCATGAATAAATGAACTGACTGAATAATATCGGGGAATCACAGCCCAAGGCCGAAAATCCCAGCGAGAGAACATTCGACCTACACTGAAAAAACATGCTTGCACTATTCGCAGAAATGTTGACGTATTTCTGTGGCATATTCATAATTGACCAATTTGGCTACACAGATCAGTATCTAATTATTTGAATGATGAAACTGAAAGAATAAGAATATTTCTGATCATTTATGGCCAAGTGGAATGTAATGATCCCACCAGAGTTCAACCCATCTTATTCTCACTTCATAAGTTTATAACTGATGTTTTTCTATCAGCATATGGGCCATGGGGGGGATATATCCCCCTTATCCCCCCCCGTAGGTACGCCACTGGGCTAGAGTGTGGAGTCACGCAACTGTCTCACACAATTTTCAAAGCTGTTTTGTCATGGCTAAACAAACTCAGAACCATGGATATCACGCGCCTTCCAAAAATATGTTTTCTTAGCCTTTTACAGCTCGATAGTACTGATTATAGATACAATTGGGCACTACAAGTGAAAGAATATTTCGTACAACTAGATCGAGAAGATATAGCAGCAAACTTTCTGGAACTCAATTTGCAAAGAATGAAAACAGTAATTCTAGACTCATATAAAACTTTTCTATTGCGGAATGACAAAAACAGACTATCTCATTTAGAATACCCCAAGCTCTACAATTTTTCACCAAGTGAAAGTGGTTTATTCTACCTCAAATTACCGTTGCCGATACACATCATCAGACTAATTTGTCAAGTACGAACTTCCAATAAATACTTCATCAATTTCACAATAAACGGTTTCTCGTACATAATTGAAACAAATGAAATTTGCACTATTTGTATTTTGATTTCAAACGAAACTATCGAGCATATTTTCTTTGAATGTTCTTTGTATGAGAGTGCCAGTATTTCTTAGACCTGAAATTGGGAGCTTAGACGATCTACTTGGGATACTTGATGCAGGTAACCCAAAATATCTACGAAAACTGACCTATTTCATAACAGGCTTTCTGAAGATACGCTCATTCATCCTGGACGAAAAGCTAGGTATACAAAAGCCATTATATTGTAATGATATTCCCCTTGGAGGGGCTTTAGAAACATCAGCAGGAAGGCAGGAGTACAACGATCATCCTGTATCACGCATACCAGATTGCTCTCCTACCTCCCAATGCACTAGCATATTTCCGAACACTCAATATATGCCGCGGTGACAGATAACGTCACAGAAGATTCTGGAATGTTCTGGAAACAATCGATGGAACAATTAGAGAGAGAGGTTTGTTCTAAGAAGCTTCTAGAACAAAAAGAAGGAGACAAAAGATCATTCGAGAAGGTTCTCGAACCAAAGCCTGTCTAGTTATCTCATATATAAACGGCCGAATAACTGCCGTCAGTCAGTCGAGCAGCGAGTGTCACAGAGACAGCTATATACCGCGTGATATAAATCGTTTTACATAAATAGTAGTTATAAGTTCGTTATAAATTAGTGTTTCTATAGTTCAAATAAATCAGTTCGAAAATAAATAGTGTTGTGTTCGCTTCTGCACCCGAATAACGTAACAATTGGTGTCAGAAGTGTGGGATATTCCAGTGTGAAGTGAACAGACCGTTGCAATGAAGAAACTACACGAGTTGAAAGTGGTGGACTTGAAACGCGAGTTCGAGAAGAGAGATCTCGACACAACAGGGATCAAGACTACACTTCAGCATCGTCTCAAAGAGTATATGGTGAGCGTAGGTCAAGATCCAGAGATGTTCACCTTCGAGGAACCAGCTTCAGCGGAATCGATGTTGGCTGGGATCTCGGAACAGATAGTGGCTCAGCAGGAAAAGATTACGGACCAGATAGCGGCTCAGCGACAGGACATTGCGGACCAGATGGTGGCCCAGCAGGAGAAGATCACGGACCAGATAGCGGCTCAGCGACAGGACATTGCGGACCAGATGGTGGCTCAGCAGGAGAAGATCGCGGATCAGATGGTGGCTCAGCAGGAGAAGATCACGGATCAGATTGCTGCTCAGCGACAGGATATAGCTGAGCAGATGGCAACTCAGCGAGAAGAAGTTCTGGCACAAATTACTGCTCAGCAAAATCAGATCGCATCGCAGATCTCAGCTCAACGGCAAGAGGTATTGGATCAGATATCGGCTCAACGGGAAGAGATATTAGCTCAGAAAGGAGTACTTGCTCAGTTTTCTGCTCAGCAAGATCAGATTGCCTCTCAGATATCTGCCCAACGAGAAGAAGTATCGACCCAGATATCAACACATCGGGAAGAGGTTCTGACTCAGATCGCTGCTCAGAAAGAACAGATCGCATCTCAGCAGGATAAAATTATAGCTCAGGTATCAACCCAATTCACCACCCAGATAGAAGAAATGAAGAAGGAGCTGCAGCTCGAAATAGAAAGAATAGCTATGCTGGAGAAGTCTGAAAATGGTCAAGGACTCATGATTGAAACCACAGTAGGGCCAGATGCAGTGAGTACCACCAATCGAGTAAAACCACCTACATTCGATGGAAAAACATCGTGGCCGAACTATCTGAAGCAGTTCGAAGCAGCTTCCAAAGCCAATGGGTGAACATCCAAGGACAAGGTTGTGGCTCTGACAGTAGCTCTACGGGGTGATGCTTTGAACATCTTGCCAGCCATTCCGGAAGGTGAAGTCGATAGCTACGATCATCTCGTCAAACGTCTCGACATGCGATATGGCCATGAACATCTGCAGCAAGTGTTTCAATCACAAATGAAGAGCCGTCGACAGAGAGCCAACGAGAGTCTTCAAGAATTCGAGGTGGATGTAGCCCGATTGGTCCACTGTGCCTACCCGTCAGCCCCAGAGTCCCTTATGGAATGTCTAGCTGTTCAAACGTTCGTGGATGGATTGCGGGATATCGAAATGCAGAAAGCAGTTCGCCTGACTCGACCAAAAGACCTCACCAGTGCTCTGGCAGCTGCGCTTGAGATCGAGGCCGCAGCAGAAGCTTCCCGAGGATCAGCGAGAGTCCGAGCAATGAACGATAGCGGAAACATAGCGGAAAATACCAGACAAGATCCTACTGAAGCCTTAATCAACGCCATCCAGGGCCTCTGGAATAAGAAGAGGAGACCGGTACGTTGTTGGAATTGCGGGGAGTTGGGCCACCTCCAGAGAGCTTGTAAACGTGCGAAACAGGCTGCTGAGGAAGGATCATCTTCCACGCAGCCGCAGGAAAACTAGAGCGGGTCGACTTCGTGGGGGCAGCTTCGACCCGTAATTCTCAAGACCCTCTCATCTTTGTGGCATCCCTACGGCGTGATAACAGCAGCATTTACGTAGATGGACTGATCGACGGAAAGAAATGCGCATTGTTGGTGGATACTGGTGCATCGAAGACAATCCTGCGACGTGGACTTCTGACGTCTTCAAGAAAGCAACTTCTGAACTCAAGATGGCGTCTGAGAACTGCTACGGGTGAAGCTGCCACCGTTTATGGGGAAATCGATGTGGATTTATCGATCGGGACCGTCAAATTTCCACATCGAGCTATCATGGCAGATATTGAAGAAGATGTTATTCTGGGAATGGACATCATGGGTGCGCAAAGAATTCAACTGGACTTTAGGAGCCGAACACTCAAGGTGGGTGCCGAAGAGATCTTCTTACATCCACGGGTGGAGGTAGCGGCAGGGTTAACGTTAGAAGAGGACGTCCTGTTACCGAAACGGAGCGAGACCATTGTAGCAGCGCGGATTGAGGGTAAATTGGAGCAAGGCAGTCCGATCATCATGGAACCCAGGAACGATGACGAGGAAGTCGGACGTGGAATTTTAGTCGGCAAGGCTTTACTGTCAGCAGACGACCATGTACCTGTTCGATTCATCAACATAAATAATTACCCTGTGACGATTGGCAAAGGAACGAAGATTGGAACCTGTGTCCCGGCAGCCTCCATAATCCACCAGGTGACAGCAACCACTGATGAGGCCGGCAAGTATGAAGAACTCGTATCTGCTGCAAGCGACTCACTCAACAACCGACAGAAGAAGAAGTTAACCGAGTTACTGCAGAGGTATAGATCCATTTTTATACCTGCCAATGGAAAAACAGGTAGAACCAACATCGTCAGTCACAAAATCTATACGGGAGATACCAGACCGATTCGTCAACCAGCCCGAAGATTACCACAGGCCAAGAGAGAAATTGCAGAAAAGATCATCCAGGATATGGAACAAGACGGAGTAATCGAGCCATCCAATAATCCTTGGGCTTCACCAGTGGTACTAGTGAAGAAGAAAGATGGAAACACTCGTTTCTGCGTGGACTATCGCCGATTGATTAACGTGACGAAGAAGGACAGTTATCCTTTGCCTGGAATTGACGACACACTCGACACGTTGGCGGAATCGAATCTTTTCTCCACTCTGGACCTGAAAAGTGGATATTGGCAGGTGGAAATGGATCCGGAAGATAAGGAAAAGGCAGCTTTCACCATCGGCACTGGATTATGGCAATTCAAGGTGATGCCTTTCGGACTCCGCAATGCTCCGGCCACCTTCGAACGAATCATGGAGAATGTGTTGAGGGGACTCTCCTGGAAGACATGCCTGGTTTATCTGGATGACATAATCGTGATCGGTAAAACTTTTGAAGAACATATGGCTAACCTAGAGGAAGTTTTCAAAAGACTTCAGGCAGCAAACCTCACCCTCAATCTGAAGAAATGCCATCTGCTGCAGAAACGGGTTAACTACTTGGGACACGTCGTAGGAAGGCAGGGTGTGGAAGTCGACCCTGAGAAGGTGCGAGCAGTGAAGCAATGGCCAGTACCAAGAGATAAGCATCAACTCAGGAGCTTTCTTGGGCTCTGCACTTATTATCGACGTTACGTTCGAATGTTTTCGGATATCGCAAAGCCCCTGACTCGTCTCACCGAGGAAGCACGTCCCTTCCACTGGAATCCAGAATGCCAGGCCGCCTTTGATGCTCTGAAGGAACACTTGATCACGACACCGATTCTTGGGTATCCACTTCCACAAGGACAATTCATTCTTGACACAGATGCCAGTAATATCGGCATTGGTGGAGTCCTTTCGCAGTATCAAGATGGGCAAGAGCGAGTCATCGGTTACTTCAGCAAGGTGCTATCGAAGGCAGAACGAAACTACTGCGTTACCAGGAGGGAACTATTAGCCATGGTAAAATCGGTGGAACACTTCTATAAGTACCTCTATGGACGAAAATTCCTACTCAGGACGGACCACGCTGCATTGAATTTCAAGAACGAACCCCGAAGGCCAAGTAGCTCGTTGGATCGAGAGACTCCAAGAATATGACTTCGAGATAGCACACCGAGTGGGGACGAGCCATAAGAATGCAGATGCATTGTCCAGAAGGCCATGTCCACCTGAGTGCCCACATTGTAGTCGTTTGGAGGATAAGGAAGCAGCCCTCTATAGAACCACCGTTGTCAATGAAGATAGGTTACCTGCAGCAATCAAGCAAGAGCAAGAAAAGGACCCAGAACTTCGGAAGCTTCGAGAATGGAAGAAAGCGAATCGCCGTCCTTCTTGGCAAGAAGTAGCACCATCTTCACAGACTTTGAAGGCGTACTGGAGTGAGTGGGACTCCTTGGTATTAGAAGATGACCTGCTCAAGAGGAATCTCGAGAGCGATGATGGGTCGGATAATCGGATGCAGTTGGCCATTCCTAGGAGCCGAGTGTCGGAAGTACTTGGATATGTACATGATGGAACTTCAGGGGGACATCTAGGAGTGAGGAAGACACTGCAGCGGGTACGGGAGCGGTTCTACTGGGTGAACTGCAGTGACGACGTCAGGGAGTGGTGCCGTAAATGCACTGTGTGCTTTGCCAGCAATGGGCCTCATCGTCAACCAAGGGCACCCATGAGACAGTACAATGTTGGAAGTCCTTTCGAGAGGATTGCTATGGATATTGCGGGGTGACTAATAATGGAAATAAATACATCCTTGTCTGCATGGACTACTTCACCAAGTGGGTGGAAGCGTATGCGTTCCCTAACCAGGAAGCCGTAACTGTCGCCGATGTCCTAATGAATCAACTCATCAGTCGTTTTGGGGTGCCATTGGAACTTCACTCTGATCAGGGCCGGAACTTCCAGAGTGAAGTGTTTAAGAAGATGACCGAGAAGTTAGGAATCAAGAAAACAAGAACAACTCCATTGCATCCACAGTCAGATGGCATGGTGGAGCGAATGAACCGAACCATAGGGAGGTATCTCTGCAAAGTCGTTGATCAACACCAACAAGACTGGGATCAACATCTTCCTTTCTTCTTGATGGCCTACAGATCTGCGGTACAGGAATCTACAGGACAGACTCCGTCGAAGGTTCTATTTGGACGAGAGATGAGGCTTCCATGTGACTTGGTCTTCGGATGTAGACCTGGTGAGGACATAGTGGGGGAAGATTACGTTACGAATCTGATGAAAAAGATGAACGATATTCACGAATTGGTTCGTTCTAATCTGAAAATCGCCAGCCTTCGCATGAAAGACCGGTACGACATCAGAGCTGGGGGTGCAGGATACGCAGAAGGAGACCTGGTGTGGTTGTACAATCTACAAAGGAAACGAGGTATTTGTCCAAAACTACAGAGATCTTGGGAAGGACCTTATACCGTCAAGAGGAAGATCAACGATGTCATCTACCGCATCAGTGAAGAACCCAGTGGCAAACCAAGAGTCGTTCATTTCAACAGACTAGCACCATTCAAGGGAACACAAGATCAACAAGTTCAACAAATTTGTCCGGAAGAAGAGGAGCTTACATTCGACGAATTCATTGGGACATACAGTGGTTCATCAAAAGCAAGGTTTGGCGTCACCAAGGAAGAGCACCGCGACCTTTTTGCCATTCCTGTAGAATACGCACTAGCTCACTGCGACGCCGAGGATCTTCAGATGTCTCAAGGAATAGCGAACAAGTTCATGAGGAAGTTCGGGAAGTTAGAGGAGCTTCATCAACAAGGTCCCTCCGTCGGTCGAGCACTAGAAATTGAAGATATCAGCGCTGAAGGAGAAAGGTCTTTGTTTTATCTTATAAACGAAAGGAAGATCTTCTGAGAAACCCACTTACAAGGATCTCTGGGAGACGCTAGTCGACTTGCGAAGCATCATACTCGAGAAGGACATACAGAAGATAGCTGTTCCAAAGCTGGGGTGTGGACTGGATGGCTTGAATTGGAGAATTGTAAGGAACATGCTAGAGGTTTTATTTAGATTCACCGGAGATGAAATTCTGGTATGCTGCTGGAACTCCAAGGGAACTCCAAGAGAGAAGACAGTGCCATGCTATTTCTACCATACTGCACGTTGTAAAAATGAAACCAGTTGTCCCTATCTTCATAGTGATCAGAATGCATTCCAGGAGGAATGCGTTTTAAGGAGGGGGCAGTGTAATGATATTCCCCTTGGAGGGGCTTTAGAAACATCAGCAGGAAGGCAGGAGTACAACGATCATCCTGTATCACGCTGTAACATGAAAATTGACCTTTTCATCTTACAGTATATATCTAGTTTGAAAACATGATAAATAATATAAAGAACTTACCAACATGAAGATAACAACCAATGCATATTTGTTTTCTTCTTATTTAAGTAATCAATTGGTATCTTCACTATGATGCGTTCACATTGCTCACTCTGTATAATACCCTTTATTCAGTAAAATACACAAGACCATATAATAATTCCATTTACTTCAAGATACATCTCTGTAAATAGTAATCTCAAAGTTGTGGATAGGCCAAGTCTGGAAACTCCCAATTTATCGACAAGAAAAAGTAAAGTTCATTGATGCATAATAATAAAGAAAGTAGTTAGTACTTACCAGAAAGAAAGACTCCTAGAAGGTTGGTTTTTATTAGAGATCGTCGATCAGTTCAGAATATCTGGAGACAGCTTGTTGTTCTGAAACAAATTTAAATAGTTAGGGCTCATATCGTCTAAAATCCTGAAATGTTGAAAAATATGATCAGTGATTACTTGGAGAAGGCTTACCTTGTTATTTATTGAGTGAAAGGTAGATTTCGTGGAAAATTCGTCATTTTTCGAAGCATTTATTGTAGGTTATTTTGTTTTGGGCAAATCTGACACATAAGGGACAGGAACCACATTTCTTCGTCGTCTTGTTTTAGTTGTTTTCTCTCCCGGACAAGCGGACAATTACCTTAAGCTGTGTTTTCGGTGATGTGTGTGATCCGGCGTCCTTGTTAGATGTTCGTGTACGAGAGAGATGACCCTATGCTGTTTTGATGGACACCATGTACCACCAGTCAGAGAGTCTAGGTAGTTTTCAGCCGTTTGATTTTTATTGGCTAGTATTAATTATTAATTATTTCCCGCACTTATTTTGAATTGGCGGAAATGGCACTTGATTGGCAGCGATGGAGATGACAGTAAAATAACCAATTAGGTACTGTTTTGATAACTCGTGACTAAACATGTGATGGTTTTTTCTGATGAGCAGAAACCCATTTTAGTAAAAGTTGGCGTTGTGTTTTTTTTTCTAATGGACTTGTTTAGCCTGTGAAATGGGCAGGGAATCATGTTGGCGCAGGAAATCTCTCTTCCGGCTTCTTTCATTTTCCATCATCACGGCGATTGTGAGGAGCATGGTGATCGTGCTTGAAAAGATGATTTATTTTCGTTGGAGGTGTGATCGTGCAAAGGCCATCCTGATAGGAGGTGAGTCTCGAGATTATTTGATTAGGTCTTAGTCCATGATTGAATTTAAGTGATATTTTAACCCTGAATCTATTCTCATAGATTTGAGGGCCTTGCACGTGGGGTCCGAATACTTTGGGACTTCTCTACGTTCAATACAGGCTGACTCTTTGGCTTACTCCCTGGCTTACTCTTCGGCTAACTTCTCGGCTTACTTCCTGGCTTCTTCAGAGGCCAAATCTACCAAGCGGACATTCTTAGAGAGGGGCTCTGGTAGGTCCTTTTCATATCTGGATAACGACCACCCGGTACCTGGACTGCCTAACGATCTTCTGCTCTCTGGAGTGCTTCGACTACAGGCCCCATTCTTCTTGGAGTCATCGACTCCACTCATCGAAGGTTCCAGGGCTCTGCTGTTACCAGTTTTGGGTAACTGAGGCATGGCTGGGTGACTTCATTAGACCCTCTACGAGTGACCACTACTATGACCACACCACTACTTTAACCATGAAGTAAGAACTTTCCAATTTTTCATATAAAAACCTTGTTGGAACCAGTTTTGATCACCAAAGGCTTCTACAATTATTGAAGATCACATATTGCGCAATATACTCCAGGATTAGGAGTTCATACCCTTTATTTTTAGATTTTTTTGTAAAGATTTCCTGAAATTAATTAATAACTTCCTGTGAGCTGCGTTTATAGGCCTATAGCGGAGAGTTTGATAGTGCATACATACATTTGTGTTGAATTTGGGTTACTAGCTCCATAACAGTACATACAGTCGGTTTACTAGGATTATGAGAAAATGGTGTATTTTACTGATTATTTTCTATAACATTTATTAAATTACCCATGAGACCACAAGTGTGCTTTTATTATTTCTGATATTTTTCTTTCAGGTTAAAATTCCAATTTCATATTTCTTGTAACAACAAGACTCAACTTTTCTTGGTTTTTCACTCTAAAACAAACTAAGTGGCGCCTAACTAGCCACCTAACAACATCAAAACTCTAGGCCTTTGCTCACCAGACCCAAGAGTTGCCGGAGCCAGTTATGAGACTTGCTTTACTTATTTTTATTTATGAAAATAAATAAAAAGTAGTGAAGTTCGTATCATTAAATTGACGCCTAAACGTGGGGCCCGATTTTGTTAGGTGATACTTAATACTTTATTTCCATAAAATAAAAGAACACTTGTGGACTTATTCAATTTTTTCTAGAAGTCATGGTGTGAAAAATGTTTTTTCATTAACATAAATTCATTCAAAGTTGGTGGTCAATTATACCTACAGATTAGTGGTCCTGATAGTGGTTTTTTTGAAAGGGATTTTTGGGATTTAAAAATAATTTGATTTAGTTAAACTCAGCTGAGTTCCTTTTTTCCAAACATACTTGGATACATTTTTTGAGTTTATAAATAACCATCTACAGGGTGATGGCGAAATTTCTTTCATTTCTATTTCAGGAACTTATTGTAGTGGGTTTACTTTGAGAGATAACTCAAAACTTTTCAAGTTGAGATGTTTACATTTTTTCAAACAAAGATGTTAAGAGATTTTTTTTAAGTTTTTGCATTCAGACACATAGGAAATGTGTCTTAAAAATTGGTGGTCCATAAAGTTGTTGAACATATACTGTGTGTTCAATTTTGAGTGGAATTTCTTCAAATTTTGGTAGCCCGCTGGCCCAAATTGAAAATAAAATTTGTAAGATTAATCAAACAAAGTAATTTGATGAATTTTTTTGCTTTAATACTAACATATAAAATTGGTGGTCCAGGGAATTTATGAACACAAGTGAGTGTTCAATTTTGAATTGAATTTTCCAAATTGAAAATTCATTTTGTATTGATAATCAATTAATGAAAAATAATGAAAAATTTTATTTTTTGCTTGTATATGAACACATACAAGGTGTTCAATTTTGAATTGAATTTTACAAATTGAAAATTACTAGGGATATTTCAGATTCTGAGTCCAAATTTTGAATATTTTTATTGATTCCAAAAAGGGATATTATACAGAGTGACCCTAGTTGAAATATTGATTACTTGAATGGAAAGCTGATTACCTTTTGAAATAATTTAAATACTTGAGCCCTTTTCATTGATTAAATTAAATTTTGCCCAATTGAGTTTTCTAAATTTTTACTTATTCTATAATGGCTGCCTTTAAATTTAAACCTAATCATTTATTGATTGATGAGTTGAACTATGAACTTAGAATCAGGGGTATAATAACAGATCGCAATATGAATGAGAAAAGAAGTATATTATCTAAAGCTATACAGAAAAACAAGGGCCAAACTACTTTTGTTGAAACGGGTTACTCATTTGCGGAAGAAAAAACAGAAATTGAAGCTACCTTGAGAAATATTGAGACTTCCATCCCTGATTTTGAAAGCGGTTCAACTAAAGACTCAGTGTACCAAAGGTTGCGTTCTAGGTTAGGTCATGTAGGAGATCGAATTCAACGAATGACTGTGGACCAAACAGATAGGGCACAGGTAATATTCAAAAATGAGGCCTATGCAACTTCAGTTTTATTGGAATCTACCCTTGAGGATAAAATCTTGACAGTTGACACTACTCCAAATGTCTCGGATGATTTATCAAATTCCCTCATGGGTATGTTCAATCAATTTAGCCAACCTCGAACTCCGCAGCCTACATCTAAGCCGCCTGCCATTTACAAATGGAACATTAAATTTGATGGGACTAAAAAAACATTAGGGGTAAAATCATTTTTAGAAAGGGTCAAGGAATTAGCTGAAGCAAGACATGTGACCAAACAACAGCTATATGATGCTGCTTTAGATTTATTTGAGGGTAAAGCCCTATTATGGCTGAGAAGAATCAAAGATTCGGTGAATGATTGGGACTCTTTATGTACTAGGTTGGAGGAAGACTTTTTAGAGAAAGACTACGACGAGGAGTTGTGGAATTTGATAAAACATCGGAGGCAGGTGGAAGATGAGTCAATTGTGATTTATGTTTCGGTTATGGAGCAATTATTCAACCGTTTGAGTTCACCACCGGCACTTTGTACTAAAATTAAATGGATCAAAAAGAATTTGAGACCAGAATTCGTAGATCGGTTAGCTTTGAATTCCTACACTACCCTAGACAATTTAATACAGGATGTCAAAATTTTAGAAGAAGTTTCAAAAGAAAAAAAAATTAAAACAAGTTTAAATAGGTCACATGTCAGCGCAGTAGAATATGAGTTAGGACTCAGTGAAATTGAAGCTCAAAGGGAGCCAAGTAATTTGAATAATAGTAGTTATCATGACAGTTCAATCAGAAATAGGAATTTCAAAACCAGGGGACATTATAGGAATTATAGAGGTAATCAATCCAGAAACCGTGGAAATTTTGACCAATCTAGGAATCAGAGTACTAGCCATTCTAGTCAACCAGGTCCTTCACGTACAGAAAACAATATTTCTCCGATCGAATCAAGGGTGGAGGCTAATAAGACTAAAGTTGTCACTTGTTGGAACTGTAAATTGGCCAATCACACATTTAGACATTGTACACAAAAAAGGAATACCTTTTGCTATGGGTGTGGGGAACCAGGTATAAGAAAAATGGACTGTCAAAAATGTTCGGGAAACATGTCGCGGAGGTAAATTCTTTTTGTTATAATGGCCGCATTTTACCTCCATTTTCTAAGGCCAAATTTAAAATTGAAGAATATCCATCTATTGAACATAGCAAACATATTGAATTTGTAAAAATTTTTCTAAAGAAGTTGAGATTAAATATACCTAAGCTCCCAGTAGTATCAACAGCTCCGGTTTTTGTTCAAAATGGTTATGATAACCGACCTTTTGTTTCATTCAAGTTATATGATATGAAAATAGTGTCACTGTTGGATTCAGGCGCTAATAATTCTATTATAGGTAAAAAGGGAATACAGATTTTGGAATCTTTGGGTTTAAAAGTTAATAAATCAAGTCATGATTTTGTTAGTACAGCTGATGGAGCAAGACAGAGTGTACAGGGCTCTATAGAGTTACCTCTGTGTGTTGAAAATAAATGTATGATTATCAAATTTTTAGTAGTCCCTTCAGTTAGTTATGCTTTCATCCTGGGCAGTGACTTTTGTAAGAAATTTCAAGTAAAAATCGACTTCAAAGAAAACATGTGGGAAGTTTGTGTGGACTCTGATAAAAATATTTCTTGTGCTTCTTTACTTGAAGAGATTGATTTCTCTGAAAATAGAATTTTTTCTTTAGATAACTTACCAGGATTATCGCAGGAACAAACTGCTTCTTTGGATAATCTCATTTCAAAATTTAGAATTCTTGGGGAAAAAGGAAAACTTGGTCGTACTGACAAATTAACTTATCACATTGATACCGGAAACGCACCACCCGTTAAACAGAGGCAATATTTGATGTCACCCTATATGCTTGGTCACCTGAATTCGGAATTGGACAAAATGTTAGCGCTAGGAGTAGTGAAACCATCCAGAAGTGATTGGTCCTCTCCTGTTTTACTAGTGAAAAAACCGAATGGGGATTTTAGATTTTGTTTTGATGGGAGAAAACTTAATTCCTTGACAAAGAAAGATAGCTACCCTTTACCTGTTGTAGACAGAATATTATCAATGTTGAATCATACACAATTTATTTCGTCAATTGATTTAAGAAGCGCGTTTTGGCAAATCCCTCTTGATGAATCTTCCAAAGAGAAGACGGCTTTTTCAGTACCCGGCAGAGGTCTTTTTCAGTTTGAGGTCATGCCTTTTGGATTATGTAACGCTGCGCAGTGTCTACAGCGCCTAATGGATGCAATCTTTGGTCCAGAGATGGAACCTAATATTTTTGTTTACCTAGACGACCTCATAATAGTTAGCCCAACTTTTGAGGAACATATCCAGTTATTGAATGAGGTAGCTAATCGATTAAAGGAATGTAATTTATCAGTAAATTTTGACAAATGTGAATTTTTTCGGCCATCTTTAAAGTACTTGGGTTTCATAATAGATAAACATGGTTTGAAAACTGATCCAGCCAAAGTTAAGGCCATGGTAGAATATAGTCAGCCTAAAAATACAACAGAAATCAAACGATTTACTGGAATGTGTAGTTGGTACAGGAGGTTCATTCCTCACTTCTCCACTTTGATGTCACCTATTAATGATTTATTAAAGAACAAATCCAGAGGTCAAAAAATTTCTTGGACAGACGAAGCTGAAAAAGCATTTATTAATATCAAACAAGCCTTAGTATCATCACCTATTTTGACCAGTCCTGATTTTAGCCTCCCTTTCACTCTTCAATGTGATGCCTCAGATTTTGGGTTAGGATGTGTGTTAACGCAAGTACAAGAGGGAGCTGAAAAGATAATTGCTTTTGCATCTCGTAGTCTGTCGAGGAATGAGAGAAACTACTCGGTCACAGAAAAAGAGTGTTTGGCATGCATTTTTGCTTGCGAACGATTCAGGGCATATATTGAGGGTGTTCATTTCACACTTATTACGGATCATGCTTCTCTAAAGTGGATGTTCAAAATTAAGGAACCGATAGGTAGGATTGCCAGGTGGACTGTACGCCTAAGTCAGTTTGATTTTGAAATTCAGCACAGGAAAGGTAAATTTCATTTATTACCAGATGCACTTTCTAGGAGCCCAGTAGATGAACCTACTGAGGAAACTTCTGATGACATTTTTGCCATGGAAAATCCTGATTGTATAAATTTAGAAATTGATTTGGATAATTTAGATTCATTTTATATTAAGCAGAGAGATAGTATTTTGAAAGACGCCTCGAGTTACCCACAATGGGAAGTAAAAAATGGATTTGTATATAAACTGCTACCATCTAAATCTCCTACAGAGAGTAATGTTTCAGAGTGGAAATTATTAGTGCCAAAAGGGCAACGTTTAAAAATTATTAAGTTATGTCATGATGTTCCGACAGCTTCACACATGGGTTATTACCGTACTTACTCTAGGGTTCTTTTAACATATTACTGGCCAAAGATGCGCCGTGATATTTATCGATACGTTAAATCTTGTAAAATTTGTGCAGCACAAAAGTCAACGAATCAGGGAAAATTTGGGTTAATGGGGTCAGAAAAATCAGTACGTTTCCCATGGCAAATAATAGCTATTGACTTGATGGGGCCATTACCGCGGAGTACTAATGGTTTTCAATATATTTTAGTTGTGAGTGACTGGTTAACCAAATATCCTCTGATTTGTCCACTTAGGAAAGCTACATCAGCTGCTGTTATAAAGTTTCTGGAAAATGAAGTATTTCTAGTATATGGGGTACCCCAGCATATTATTTGTGACAACGGTAAACAATTCGTAAGTAACGACTTTAAGAAGTTAGTAGAAAGGTATGATTCCAATATTAGATATACTACATTTTACCATCCACAAGCTAATTATGTTGAGAGGTCAAATAGGACAATTTGTACTGCCATTCGCTGTTTTATCGATAAAAATCATAAATTATGGGATAAAGAATTGCCAAAAATAGGATATGCATTAAGAACTTCAGTTCACGAAGTCACGGGGTATAGCCCTGCATTTTTAAATTTCAATCGAGAAGTACCATGTAGCGGTAAATATTATGGGAAAAATGATGTCAATATTGATGTAACTAATAGAGACTATTGGATTCAGAATCTAGGTAACCTTTCTAACATTTATCAAGAGGTTCAACAAAAAATCAGTTCAGCGCATAAAAGAAATGCTCGGTATTATAATTTGCGAAGGCGCGAAATGGAATTTTTTGTTGGTGACCATGTATGGAAGAAAAATTTCGTCCTGTCTAATAAGGCAGAAGATTTTGCTAAAAAGTTAGCACCGCGTTGGGTTGAGTGCATTGTAGTTAAAAAGAAATCTAAATTAGTCTATGTCCTCAAGAGTGCTGAGGATGGTAGTAATTTGGGAGAATGGCATATACAGGATTTGAAACCATGTCACGGATCCATGTCTGATTTTTCTTGCGGAAGTGAGGGTCCCGGATCAGTAGTATCAGATGAGTAGGTCTGTCTTGGTATTGTTGCCTAAAAATTTGCACCATAGGTGGATTCGAAGTGCATATAATTGTAAATATTTTACTTAGTAGGTAGATTCTAAGTTCATAGATCTTTAGGTCCTGTAAATATTAATTTAGGTAGCATAATTAGGTAGGTGCGCACCATTATATTTAATACCGGTATATAAAAAATAAAAAAAAAGGTTCTCATCATAAAAATTGTGTACTACGTCCACAATTTTTATATTCTTTGGAGGGGGGTGAGTGTAACATGAAAATTGACCTTTTCATCTTACAGTATATATCTAGTTTGAAAACATGATAAATAATATAAAGAACTTACCAACATGAAGATAACAACCAATGCATATTTGTTTTCTTCTTATTTAAGTAATCAATTGGTATCTTCACTATGATGCGTTCACATTGCTCACTCTGTATAATACCCTTTATTCAGTAAAATACACAAGACCATATAATAATTCCATTTACTTCAAGATACATCTCTGTAAATAGTAATCTCAAAGTTGTGGATAGGCCAAGTCTGGAAACTCCCAATTTATCTACAAGAAAAAGTAAAGTTCATTGATGCATAATAATAAAGAAAGTAGTTAGTACTTACCAGAAAGAAAGACTCCTAGAAGGTTGGTTTTTATTAGAGATCGTCGATCAGTTCAGAATATCTGGAGACAGCTTGTTGTTCTGAAACAAATTTAAATAGTTAGGGCTCATATCGTCTAAAATCCTGAAATGTTGAAAAATATGATCAGTGATTACTTGGAGAAGGCTTACCTTGTTATTTATTGAGTGAAAGGTAGATTTCGTGGAAAATTCGTCATTTTTCGAAGCATTTATTGTAGGTTATTTTGTTTTGGGCAAATCTGACACATAAGGGACAGGAACCACATTTCTTCGTCGTCTTGTTTTAGTTGTTTTCTCTCCCGGACAAGCGGACAATTACCTTAAGCTGTGTTTTCGGTGATGTGTGTGATCCGGCGTCCTTGTTAGATGTTCGTGTACGAGAGAGATGACCCTATGCTGTTTTGATGGACACCATGTACCACCAGTCAGAGAGTCTAGGTAGTTTTCAGCCGTTTGATTTTTATTGGCTAGTATTAATTATTAATTATTTCCCGCACTTATTTTGAATTGGCGGAAATGGCACTTGATTGGCAGCGATGGAGATGACAGTAAAATAACCAATTAGGTACTGTTTTGATAACTCGTGACTAAACATGTGATGGTTTTTTCTGATGAGCAGAAACCCATTTTAGTAAAAGTTGGCGTTGTGTTTTTTTTTCTAATGGACTTGTTTAGCCTGTGAAATGGGCAGGGAATCATGTTGGCGCAGGAAATCTCTCTTCCGGCTTCTTTCATTTTCCATCATCACGGCGATTGTGAGGAGCATGGTGATCGTGCTTGAAAAGATGATTTATTTTCGTTGGAGGTGTGATCGTGCAAAGGCCATCCTGATAGGAGGTGAGTCTCGAGATTATTTGATTAGGTCTTAGTCCATGATTGAATTTAAGTGATATTTTAACCCTGAATCTATTCTCATAGATTTGAGGGCCTTGCACGTGGGGTCCGAATACTTTGGGACTTCTCTACGTTCAATACAGGCTGACTCTTTGGCTTACTCCCTGGCTTACTCTTCGGCTAACTTCTCGGCTTACTTCCTGGCTTCTTCAGAGGCCAAATCTACCATCAAGCGGACATTCTTAGAGAGGGGCTCTGGTAGGTCCTTTTCATATCTGGATAACGACCACCCGGTACCTGGACTGCCTAACGATCTTCTGCTCTCTGGAGTGCTTCGACTACAGGCCCCATTCTTCTTGGAGTCATCGACTCCACTCATCGAAGGTTCCAGGGCTCTGCTGTTACCAGTTTTGGGTAACTGAGGCATGGCTGGGTGACTTCATTAGACCCTCTACGAGTGACCACTACTATGACCACACCACTACTTTAACCATGAAGTAAGAACTTTCCAATTTTTCATATAAAAACCTTGTTGGAACCAGTTTTGATCACCAAAGGCTTCTACAATTATTGAAGATCACATATTGCGCAATATACTCCAGGATTAGGAGTTCATACCCTTTATTTTTAGATTTTTTTGTAAAGATTTCCTGAAATTAATTAATAACTTCCTGTGAGCTGCGTTTATAGGCCTATAGCGGAGAGTTTGATAGTGCATACATACATTTGTGTTGAATTTGGGTTACTAGCTCCATAACAGTACATACAGTCGGTTTACTAGGATTATGAGAAAATGGTGTATTTTACTGATTATTTTCTATAACATTTATTAAATTACCCATGAGACCACAAGTGTGCTTTTATTATTTCTGATATTTTTCTTTCAGGTTAAAATTCCAATTTCATATTTCTTGTAACAACAAGACTCAACTTTTCTTGGTTTTTCACTCTAAAACAAACTAAGTGGCGCCTAACTAGCCACCTAACAACATCAAAACTCTAGGCCTTTGCTCACCAGACCCAAGAGTTGCCGGAGCCAGTTATGAGACTTGCTTTACTTATTTTTATTTATGAAAATAAATAAAAAGTAGTGAAGTTCGTATCAACGCATACCAGATTGCTCTCCTACCTCCCAATGCACTAGCATATTTCCGAACACTCAATATATGCCGCGGTGACAGATAACGTCACAGAAGATTCTGGAATGTTTTGGAAACAATCGATGGAACAATTAGAGAGAGAGAGGTTTGTTCTAAGAAGCTTCTAGAACAAAAAGAAGGAGACGGAAGATCATTCGAGAAGGTTCTCGAACCAAAGCCTGTCTAGTTATCTCATATATAAACGGCCGAATAACTGCCGTCAGTCAGTCGAGCAGCGAGTGTCACAGAGACAGCTATATACCGCGTGATATAAATCGTTTTACATAAATAGTAGTTATAAGTTCGTTATAAATTAGTTTTTCTATAGTTCAAATAAATCAGTTCGAAAATAAATAGTGTCGTGTTCACTTCTGCACCCGAATAACGTAACAGTATCATTATATGCTTTTGGGTGTATGATAAATTGACATTCATCATATAATTCATCTCCCCACCCATCTGTAATCACGACGCAATATATACTTCGATAGGATACCCACTGTATGTTCTGTATATTATGAGATCTGTAATACATATGTACGGATGTCATGTACGTATTTCATTTTATTTTATTACTGCAGATCGATAATCACATTGATTAGTATTCTTCTTGCCATTCAAGTATATAATTATGTTTTTCTACTCACATAACTAAAATGGCATTTAGCGTACGGATATGTACCACGGTAAATGATCGATTAATCACGAATTGACGATCTGTGATTTATTCAAAATATAAAACACGTTACCATGGCAACACGATTTCTTAAACACATTACCATGGCAACACAGTTCATTAAACACAGCTTCAGTAATTTGAGACATGTCTGGTATGTCAATTGTATCAACTGTCAACTGTTTTCAAATTTTGTATCAGAAATATTCAAACAATATTCGTTTGTATCAGAATTCTTCATTAAAAATATATGCGAAATGTAGACGAAAGTGGAATCGAAGAAAATGTTCTGGTACTTGCATATCTCCAAGAAGTGTAAAAATGAAGCATCCATCTTTGAGAACGATTCATTCATTCTGCGCTTAGCATGACATAAACGTGAAACAAAGGTTAGTAAGCAATGGACTGGATACATCTACAACCAATATCACTTATTCGTGTCTCGCTGGTTGCATGCAGTTGCATGTATTATGTTCTCAATTCCCATTCCTTTCGAATTATTTTGTAGGTTAGCAGAAATAGCAGGTATGTTAATGTAATTTCGGATTTCGTAGAAAAAGCATAGTATGTAACGCGTTTATAAACTCTTCTACTAGACACTCGTTTATTAGACACTCGTTACTAAAAGGACGTTTATAACACTTGTTACATAATATACTGATAAATAGGCGCTGTTATGATTATTTCAACTTTCTGAACCAGCCAGGCCTTCCCAAACTCTTTGTTATAAGAATTGTGTATTCTTTTGAACAATAAATATATCTAATCTAAATCTAATGTGGTGGGAGAGCGCCTACAACGTGCACGGCAGGACGAGCAACCCGTACGACGGCAATCGCATCGTGGGCGGGTCATCAGGGGGCGAAGGGTGCGGCCAGGCGGCGGCGGTATCTGCTTTCAGTCAGTAACAACGTATCATAAATTCTACAGGATGGACTAGACCAAAATACCAAAGAAGGGAAGAGTTGTATTTCGTGCAAGATAATTTATTCAATATTCGTAGCAGAGCGCTTTCGACTGTTTAAGTCATCATCAGTGCATACCTGTAAGTAAGTAATCTGCTTCTAGCTATTGGAAAGAAATTGAAATTGAAAATTCGAAATAATTTTCCAAAAAATTTTTCTTGTTGAATAATTCTTTTGATTTTGAAAAAGATATTATCATAAAATTCGAAAGACGATGAAAAAGGCATTCAGAATCTGGGCGGCAATTCAAAATTCGTTCAATATTTCAGAAATTACGAGAAGTCAAACTTGATGCCAAATTTCACTATTAACGTTTCAATTGACGCCCAGATCAGCCGAATACTATATGAACCAGTCTTTACACACGTCTGTCATAGGCTCTGTTCTAAGCACATTCCACTGAGCAGTTGCGCATCTAGTTGCTTGATGCTAACACTTATCTTGATTATTCTCGAATGCTGGTGGAGCTCAGCGTCTCTGGTCGGGAGGGCCCTTCGGGTAGTTAGACTGGATTCTGGATAACCGTCTTGATCCAGAATGGTTCATTCACACCCACAAACACAAATAGGGTTTTTTTAAAAAAAAACAGCATTGTCAACAGTATGGTAAAGTCTTTCCGTTTTTGGTATGCGTGTATGAGCAAAAATCTGATGCCGCCTTTCGCGTCGTTCTCGCTTCTTTTTTCGCAAAATCTCTTTTTATCCTCTCTGACAAGAAAAACTCGCCCTTGGGACGCAGATAGCCGTCGCAGAAGTGACCCATATATTTGTGAAGAATAAAGAAATAGATCGTTAAATTACGAGGGTCGAACGTTATGCATGTTGGTTACTTATCGAGAAAACAAAGCGATTTTATGAAAATATATAGTTGGGGCATGGGAAAATACAGGATTAGTAGTTAAACTATAGGGCTTGTAAGTCAAGTAGGTCATCGTACGTGGTATATTGTCCTAGCGTACGCGTGAAAGCACGAGGCCTGAGAACACTCGTATAGGGATTCTAAGTCAAGTCGAGGCTGCTCGTATGGAGCTACTAAGTTGTATCTCGAACATGGTGCATGGTCCTTGTACACGTAAGAAGGCCCGAAAATACTCGCTAATGAATCTTATTATTAGATGCAACCAACTTGTCTCTTCCCATTATTCCTACATCATTAATTGCCTAGAAAACTACTACGAGTTCCAAACTGCATTATAATATCTCGATTTCACTTTCGATTATGTAAATATCTTGCAGTCCGCTCAGAGATGAATGCGGCTTGCGTCGTTTAATTAACAATCGCCGGTGGCTATCTCTCGCTCGCTCGCTTCATCGTCTGCTCGTTAGTCCAGGCAAAGAAGCGGTCAATGGGGGGGTTTTCTGGGTATAGCTAATGCGATTTTTTTCTCTCCTACGATACGTACTTGCCCTGAATTAATAATGGATGATAATGAATATATGTTTCACTGTAACCAAATTTCGTTAGTATGTTGAAATAAAAATAAGGCGATCTACTGATAAAATGTTATACTCAGTGTCCTGGACTATGGGGAAAAACTTATAGATATGGTGTTATTAATTTAGCGAGGTTATTGATTGGAAACTACTAATTGAAAGTGCATACCTAACTGATGAAAAATAAAAATCAAGAAACGAAAGGAGATTGTGAAGTAAATCATTGACAGAAAAATCTCAATTCGAAGGTGTACTGAGAATAGTATATAACCATTCCTTTCATAATTCAGATTTCTCAGCTCTATATCGTCGAGAACGAAAAAAGTACTACCTTCTTGTGAACTTGTGAAAAAATACCTCCGAACTTGTGAAAAAGTAAGTTTGCAATTTTCAATTGTTTAGTTAATTTCCTTATAATGACTCACGTATTTGTTATTGCTATCTTTCTACTTCACATCTCAAGTCACAGTATTTCCTGAAATGTTGAAACCTACCTCTGTATTCATCTATTCCGATGATTTCATTTCATTTTCCTTGTTTTAGAATGGATCTCAAAGCTTTGAATAACATCTCAGTTTTAGAAAAGGGAACCAAGCCAGTTGTAAAGTTGCATGACCTGTTGCCTGGAGAAACTCATAAAATTGAAGCAGCGAAGATCGTGCAGAGTAGATTCGGCGAAACAGTACTCCTGGAGTTGGAGACTCATGTGACCTTCCTTCCGCAGAGGGTAACAAAAAAGTATAAGGAGTTCATCGACTTTTTTGAAAAAGGAAAATACGCAGTAGTATTCAAGGGACTCGTGGAAGTTGGAAAACCCAATCCTGCTGCATCTTTCGAAATAGTAGAAATATAAGTACCTAATTGTGGTGAGTTACATTATATGAATAATAGTGATACATTTAATATGGATAAATCTCAAAGTGTCCTATTCGCAATTAACCAATCTATTGAATCAATCCAAACAAATTCGGCTGAAAAAATATCAATAAAATTCATTAATCAGCATATTAGGAAATGTAATCTAGCTTTGAAAAAATATAAATTTTCGGTAGGTCAGAAACGTAAAATTCTCACTAAAATTTGTCATTTGAAACGAATGAGGAGTTTACTGAAATTGGAAAACGAACATGTAGGTCGTGGTATACAGCTAGGTAGCAGGGTTCGCTGGGAAAATATTAATGCTTGTTTCAATAATAGAATTCAAACAGGTGTGATTATCAATATGAAACATAAAGAAATCAAAGAACTTTCAGCTGATGCATGTCATTTGTTTGAAAACAAAATTAAAAACATGTTGAAACAAATGTTAATATTGAAAGTAAATACTACATTCACGGGGGACTTTGTGAAAAAGTCAAGCGACCAGGAAATAGTCGACCAGAAACATTTTGTGACTCCTAATGCAATTATCGATCAAGGAACGGATCTTCCTATTTGGTACCAAGAAAATGTAGTAGATCACATCTTGAATAAGTTGACTGTGTTCGAAACGAAGGGGAGTGGTTGGACATTACGAAACATTTTGTTTATAGAAGTAGCCATAAACAAATATTAAATTGGAAATGGATCATCATTTATCAAGTTACCGTCACAAATCATGAGGAAAAGAGCATGCGTCAATATACAAAACAATTATGAAGCCTGTTTTTATTGGAGCCTTGTCAGCGCTTTCTATGAACCAACTAAAAATTATCGTTTCACGACATCATATCCATCATACGATCTTGTTCTAAATACTGAAGGATTAGAAATACCAATGAAATTAGGCCAAATTGGTAAATTTGAGATGTTAAATAATATATCAGTCAATGTTTATGCTTTGGAATTGAATAGTATGGAAAAGAGTTCATTTTATGTAGTAGTACCTGCCAGATTAACAAAAACTAAACAAGTGCGTCATGCAAAATCAATATTATCCAAAATTGAATGATTACGAAGCACCGATTCCTGATGATAATGATGATGGCACAGAAATAAAGTTTCACTATTGTTGGATAAAGAATCTATCTAGGCTCCTAGCCAGCCAAGTGAGTAAAAGTAAAGTCAAAAAGTACTTTTGTGATCGCTGTCTGAATTATTTTTATAATGAAGAAAAATTGAAAAAACATTCTGATCTGTGCGAATCTGTTAATGATTGCAAAATTTCGTTTCCAAAATATGACTTCGTGGAATTCAGAAATTTTGTGTATAAACAAAAAGCAACTTTCATTATCTATGCTGACTTTGAATCCATTCTAGAACCTTGTAAATCTGAGTTATCGAAAACAACAAAGAAATACCAAGAACATAAGGCTTTTTGTGAAGTGTTCGTATGATAATTCAATTTCTTATTTCAATAGATAAGATAAGATAAGATAAATTTATTCGTCAATCAAAGATTATACAAGGTATAGCTCATACACAATGTACAAAACTTATCAGACTAGTCAAACGAAGAAATGGTTACAAATAATACAATGCTAAAATAGTGTACCTATAGGTAAAGTCACAGAGACAAAATATAAAACACTCATACATACACATTAGAAACTTTGACAATATTTGAACATCAACAATTATTATAAAACTCCTCCACACTAAAAAATGCATTTTCAAGAAGAAAGTTCTTCAATTTATTTTTGAATGAAATATCATTCAAGTTTACATCTATTATGTCTCGTATTTTATTGAAACATTTGATACCCATATGCTTTAGTGAATTTTCACAGACTGTCAATCTTGAATAGGGCTGTCGAAATTTTTCTTTATTCCTAGTATTATACATATGCATATCATCATTTCTCATGAATTCATTTTGGTTCATTTTTATATATATAGTTAGTTCAAGAATATACAAACATGGTAGGGTTAGTATTTGAAATTTCTTGAAGAGTGGTTTACATGTTTTCATTGGATGGGCATGACAAATTGTTCTCATTATCCTTTTTTGTGATACAAATACCCTTTCAAAGTGACAAGAGGACCCCCAAAATATCAGGCCATATTGCAGAGTTGACTGAACCAGCCCAAAATAAAGTAACTTCAGGATGTTTGTAGATACAGTATCTCGCAGATTTTTTATTACATAGCATGTAGTGCTTAGTTTCGAACATACAGTGTTTATGTGTGCTTCCCATGTTAGCTTACTATCCAAAGTAACACCTAAGAACTTGATAGTCTCCACTGATTGTATAGATTTTCCAGACAAGTTTAGGTATAGGTCATAATTTGGATTTACGTTTTTTGGCAGGAAACGGACATAATTGGTTTTGTTTGTATTCAAAATGAGACCATTTTCAAGGCTATACTTTGCTATCTCTTTAGATGCATTGTTGCTCAATTTTGTAAGTTGGTCAATGTTGTTGTGTGACATTAGAATATTTGTATCATCAGCATATATTATCGTTCGATTTGCGGAGGTACAAGTGTCATCAATGTCGCTCAGAAAGGCAATGAACTGTAGTGGTCCCAAGATTGAACCCTGTGGAACTCCTTTATTTATTGTTCTTGCTATGAAGGCGAAAATTGTATAGAATGGTTTTCTAAACAAATGACAAGTATCGCGCAATTCGTAGAAAGCAAGATATTAGAAATCGTGCCAATGATTGAACAACCGAACACTATGAATGCTGTTATTTGTCATATCTGTGAAAAATCATTGGAAGCGAACGACATTGTAGTGAGGGATCATGATCACTTCACTGGTCGCTTCCGGGGATTTTCTCACCAAGATTGTAATCTCTCCTTCAGGAAATTGTTCATTGTGCCAATAGTTTTTCATAACCTATCTGGCTATGATAGTCATTTCATAATCAAAGACCTTGTAAAACAAGGTTCTATAAGTGTACTTCCTTTAAATAAAGAAAAATACATTTCTTTCACCCTTCATGTTGCTGATAATAACATCAAATTTAGGTTTATAGATTCGTTCAGATTCATGGGTGCTGGTCTCGACGAACTTGTGTCAACTTTATGTTTGGATAATTTCCAGAATCTTAAGTGCGAATTCAATCATTTAGATGATTATAGATTCAAGCTATTGACTAGAAAAAGTGTATTTCCTTACGACTTTGTGGATCATGTTGAAAAGTTGAAAGAAGTTCAATTGCCATCTATTGCGGAATTTTACAACAAATTGAGTGATTTGGAGCTTTGTGAAGAAGACTATGCTCATGCACAAAACGTTTGGCAGGCATTTGATATACAAACACTTGGAGAATATAGTAATTTGTATATGAAAACAGATATCCTACTATTTGCAGATGTCATGGAAAATTTTAGAGAAACAGCTCTGAAAACCTATGGCTTACTATACAATGCCCGGCTATACTTGGGATGCTATGCTCAAGTATACTAAGTGCAAATTACAAATTTTGAAAGAGGTTGACATGATCCTTTTTATAGAGAAAGGAATTCGAGGCGGAATATCTGTTTGTTGCAATAGATATTCGGAGGCTAACAATAAGTATATGCCTGGATATGATCCCTCGAATCCCGCAAAATCCCTTTTATACCTTGATGTAAACAATTTGTATGGATGGGCAATGGCTCAGCCATTACCTTTTGAAGGGTTCGAATGGGCCGACACTACCATTGATGTAACAAGTGTTCCCGATGATTCCCCAGTAGGATATATTTTACAAGTTGACACACACACAAAGATTTCCCATTTTGTGCAGAGCATCGTGTTCCACCAGCATCAAAATTACCAAAGTTAATGGCCAATTTATATAACAAAAAGGAATATAGGTATATTACACTATAGGAATTTGAAACAAGCATTGAAACATGGTTTAAATTTGACAAAAGTACATAAAGTGCTTAAATTTAGGCAGTCTCCATGGTTGAGACCATATATTGAACTCAATACTCGATTGAGAGCTGCGGCAACCAACAACTTTGCAAAGAATCAATTCAAATTAGCGCATAACGCGGTGTTTGGGAAAACTATGGAGAATATTAGATTGCACCGGGTAGTTAAATTAGTAAATTTTTATGAAGGAAGGTATGGGGCTAAAAACTTGATTGCTAGTCCTCGGTTCCATAATAGAGTAGTTTTTGATAAAGACTTCATGGCTATAGAAAGCAGAATTGATTTTCAACAAGCCATTATATATAGGTATGGCTATTCTGGACATTTCCAAAACCTGTATGTATGATTTTCACTACGATTTTATGTTGCCTACAATGGGAGTAGAGAATTGTAAGTTGATGTATACAGATACAGACAGTTTCATTTATGAACTGACTTGTGACGATGTGTACAAAGATATAATCAAAGAACACTTATACAGATTTGATACGTCAGACTATGATAAAAATAACGTGTATGGTATTCCGTTAGTGAATAAAAAAGTACCTGGGAAAATGAAAGACGAATCAAATGGCAAAATCATGACTCATTTTGCTGGTATTCGTTCCAAGATGTATACTTACAAAATACTCACAACCAAGGTAGATGAGGAGAGCTTGAAAAAAAAGTTGAGGGAGAAGGGTATGAGTAAGAAACGAATAGCCATCGAATTGAATAATCTGGGTGTGGGAAAAAAGTCCAAGGGGATCAAAAAGAATTTAGTGAAAAATCAAATCACCTTCGAAGATTTTGTAGATTGTCTTAAGGAATTCAAAGAAAAAGTTATAACTCAACAAAGTATCCGCTCCTATGCTCATAACGTATTCAGTATCGAACAAACAAAAATTGCGCTGAGTCCACACGATGACAAACGTCGATTAATTCCTGGTTCGTTTGATACACTTCCGTGGGGTCATTACAGTGAATAAATTCTGTTTCAGGTATGGCTAATTGGCGATTGAGGGATATCTGTATTCAGAATATTTGTGAAAATATGAGTTCAATATTAAGTTTTATTTATCAATCGCCATAACCTAAAATCTTGACTCTAGAAATTGTTAAGAAGTATGGTTTTCATAAATGGAACAGTATAGAAAAAAGTCCAAAGCCCAGTGATGTATATATTCCTGCTGATATGTTATACAGAAGTTATTTTCCTTCATCAAATGCGCGGAATGCAGTAATTGGTCATCAAAATTGGGAAACGGAGTACAGTGAGTCAAACTATTGCGTTTGGGTCAGTAGATACAAAATTGAAACTTTGAATTTATATTTATGTCGAACATGTTATGAGGTTCTTCTTTTATTTTTACGAGAGAAAAATATCAGTCTTAATTTACACGTAGTCCGAGATCATTTTCATTTGTTTCAAAGCACTAGTGATCTTCATTGTTTATACCAATCACGTACAATGTGGTGTCAAAATGAATTTACTGAATTATTATTTGGGCTCAAGGAACGTTACGAATGTGACAAGGACTTGCATCAATCTCTTGACGAGTCGGGGCAACCTCATTTCAAACGATTCAATGATTTTTTTGACACTGACAGTGATTGATAATGTTATGTAAGGGGTTTGAATCCCTTACCTGTACAGGCTCAGGAGAGAAAAAAATGGACTGGAGGCAAATTGAGCGTGGTCTTTAAGATCTTACCTTATGGTATTTCGTGAAATTATGATGTGGTGACGGGCCGGCCGGCTAGATGAATGGATGAATGGTCTTCCCTCAGGAACTATCTGGTACCACTCGCGTCACGAGAGATAACTAATCCTTAATTGGACACTTAATTTTCCATTAACGTCTGGAGGACGGATATTTTGTTATTGTTGAGAAAATTTTACTCGGAAAGATCCAAGGCGATCGAATTAAAAAATGTCGGATTCGTTGTTCGAAAAGTTCTGATTCTTTTATCCGCGGTGGCCACTTGGAGGCGCTGCATGTAAAACCTTAAAGACCTGATGCGCAAATTCAATTTTGAGATATACAGTGAGCCAAACACGGATAGCAGATAATGCATAGAAATTCATTATAAGTTTAAGTTTACATAAAAGGACATAACAAAGGAGATGGACGGAACAGATAATGTATCACAATTATTCATCAATGTAGCTACATCATAATACAAATGTATGTAAATTTAGTAGTTATAAGGTATTTGTTTTCAATAATCATAATAAATTATAGGCAAACTACATAGTTGTTTTTGTTCATGAAATATAATCACACTATCACATAGAAGAAGGTTAAACGAAATAAAAAACAGTTGAAGTAATTGGTTATTTTTTATTTCATCAATTCACGAATACTCCAATCACAATTATTGCTCAAGTGCTAATTTACAGAGATGACATCTTGACTGTGATTGTGGTGTCCCTTCTACGTGGTCCTGCCAGTCGGAGCGATTGTAATGCACAAAGCAAGGTAGTATTACTATGGTAAAAACACATAGGTTGTGACATTAGCAATGGTGTATGATCATCTAATTCACAAATCGGCGACGTAGAATATTTCTTGATAAACTCATACTTTTCTCTCCCCTTCACATAAACCATGTCAACTGCTTGGGTCAGGCCTTTCATAATATTTCCAAAGTGATGTATAGGTGTGAAACCAGCATCCCATTCTATACAATGATCGTTTTTCATCAGCCATGTTGCTCGTCTTCGAAGATCGGGTGATAGCAAACGAAAAGGAAATGGTTTTTTGAACAAATAATGACTGAAACGTCGACCATCAAAACAGGCGAATTCTTTCACTACAAATCTATCATTTTCTAATTTGAATCCTTGAACATCTACGATCAACTTCATATCTTGAGGTTTTTTAATCCTTTCGTCAGCATTCTAATCTTTTCAAGTTGTTCTATTTCAAGTTTGAGTTGTGTTAACTCACGGAGGAACTCATCTAACTTACGTCCATACTCACGCAACATCACCAACTGACTGACTGATAGACAGATAAGTTGATGGTTCAATATTTTATTGACGTACAATTTTATTCAGTGGATTATAATAGAACTCTTTCTCGTGTAATATGAGACAATATGCAGACACATTATTACCGGTAGATTTTGATGTTTCAAATTCTATTCGCAGAACAACAGATCCGCTCTGAATGATCTCTTTCTGGCGTGAACAGTCAATGTGAACGATTGGAGCCAAGGTTTTGAATTCTTGCGGGTTAAATATAGGTTGATTGGTTTGGATGTGATAATAGCTTTCCTGGAAGTTGGCAAACATTTCATACAATGTTGCAAACCGATTACTGTCAAAATCTAAGTTCAAGTCCTGATAAGGAAATCTTTCACTTTTCAAGAATACTCGTATATTTGTCAAGTTGCAGTGATCAAATCTACTCATATCTTTCAACATGTCTCCTTTCCGACCATTCTGAAAAGCTATTATGATGTGTCTGGGACTTTCCAACTTTGAAGAAGTCTTAACTGGCCAAGTATGACGAGTAGAATCATTCAAAGAGGGATATTCTATCAATTCCCAGCTTCTAAATTTGATGGGTAGTTCTATGTTACTACGAATTATTTTGTTCAAACGTAGTTGTTCTGTTATACTCGGTGTTATATGAGGTACGTTCCAATATAATTTAGTGATTTCAATTTTGGGTTTTTCTGTATTGTCTTTAGCAATCACTACATCATGGTCATCTTTTTCTCTAATGAGAACCAATTCTTGTCTCATGTTAATTATAATTTTTCGAAAGTCTTCAAAAAATCCAGACCACAATTTTTCCTCTCGCGTCAATCAAAATCTTCTCATCGTTATTCTTTGGAAACCACCCTCCATTTTGCATCAGCGTACTCTCATTTTCGTTCAAAGACAAATAGTTTTTCAACGTTGAAACTAGACCAACGTTCCGGACAGAATCTATTACAACGCCATTAAGTTCATATCTCAGTTCCCTGAATAGATAAGCCAACCCGTTATTGATAAATTGCAATTTAGTTGGTACTTTTTCTTGCTCAGTTAGGAATATCCCCTCTACATACAATATACTATTACAGGGCAAAGTGAAATTATCAACGTCCTGCACGCTTATTCTGACTTCATCGTTGTAGTTGAGGGATGCGTTGTTGTATGGTTGATAAGTATGAAATTGGTAATCTTCAATCGTTGTGTCACTGAAAGGATGACCTGTCACATTCAATAGTTCCATCACACTAATATTTGAAAACCCAGACTTTTCAAAAATTGACGATTTTCCGATGTTAACGTTTCCTTGATTGATGAAGAACTGGTAGTACTTTTGTGGTGCTCCTTTTTATATTGTTTACTGTATGGACGTTCCAAACGATGGTATTGTAACACCATTATCTTATTAAACTTTTCTAAGATGTAAACGAACTGTGATCGTTTCGTTGCGGAAATTTACCAAATTGCTTGCTTGATCGAGCACTCTCACGCTAATATTGTTTATGGTTTTGATGCTAACAGGATAATAAAGTATAGTCAGTGGTTGCTCCACTATTTTATACCCGCTAGGAACTTGTGGAAAAAATTGGTGGATTAAATGAACAGGTTTCCCATTCAAAAATGATCCTACAGCAATGTTACAATCAATGCATATAGCATTCACTTTCAAGATATTCACTTTGTTAGGTGAGGTATGATGCACGTTTGGTCCAAGTTTAACTCTATCACCAAATCCCAGTAAATTCCTAATAGAATTACCAACACTGAAATTAATCCATTCACTACTTTTGATTGATACTGTTGATGTCAGTGGGTCTGCTGTTATATGTGTAATAGTTCCAGTCCGAAACATTTCATTCTCAATTATTTTCAATATCTCTGAGATTTCATAAGAGCCCATAGGAATTTCAAATCTGAAGTTGTTGTGTTCACCCCATACCAACACATTGTTAGTTTCATCAACATTTGGAATACTGTTGAAGGTATCGAAATTGGCCAAACCAATTTCGTATTCAATATTGTCTTCCAAATATATTGGTGGGTTGAAATTATCACTCAGAGTGGAAGATTCCCCACTAAGCGTAAATGTATAAGACATGATTGATGGTTTATGTTGAAATGATTGTAATTCATTATTTATATTGACTATATAAAAATTTCAGACAAAATTGACCACACTGATACGAATTATACTTCTGCATGGCGTCATAATTGAACCTAATTCTCACAGTGCCATTACTCTCGAAATATTTCACTAGTTCTGTTGAAGGCGGTAGATTTCCATAGCTATCATAATAGGCTACATTATTGTTCTTCTTGGAATATGCAGTCCAATGAGTTCCAGGTCCCTTATGTGAGTCAAGATTAATGATACCAGACTCATTTGTTTTGACCATTTTCGGTGAAGAATCACGCATAAATACGCCCCGAAAGTGAGGAATTTTTAATAATTGTGCATATTCGATGAGATCACTGTCTGTCATTATACGCCGGGGTAATTTTATCGGGACTTTTTTGAGGGGTATGGTTTCAAGTAGAACCCCTTTCAACACTTTCGATTTTTTGATGTTTTTTCTTCCTCAGACCATATCCTTTATACGGTCTCAGATAATGCCGTTTTCCAGATTTTGCCAGATTGCTCAATTGCCAAATTATGCCTTTGCTGTTCAGCTAATTGTTCTCGATAGCTTTGACAGCTTTGGCGATGCCAGCACTTCCACCTGCAACAGCCCCAAGTGCTCCAAGCAGTGGAAGTAGGAAAGGTAAAAATCCTTCTTTTTTTGGAGCAGGTATGATTCGTAGTTTTTGTTTTCCCTTTGATGTTTCGCCTTTCCTTTTCCGTTTCAAACCCATTCCAAGTTTACGTTTTCCTTTCATTGTTGTATTTACCAACCAGGCTGCTGCCTTTTCTGCTAGTCTAGCGTCTTTTGCTTTAACTCTCTCCCAAGCTTTGTTTTCCAATATTTCGTCAGCCTTATGCCTGTCAACAAGATCTCCACTTTGTGAATATGCGATGTCGTGTTCTTTACAAGCAGTATCCAGAGGATTGATGCCAAGATCCCCACGTGCCAAGCGCTGTCTTAGTTTGGTGCCCGCTAAAGAAAAGATAAGCACGAATATAGTTTTTGAATAAAACGACAAGAACGACAACAACAATGTGATTAACATTCACTCACGTCCACAATAGTTGTAATTTGGTAGATGAACTTCAAAAGGTAATTTATTTATCAATGTGTTGACGAAACCTCTTCCCTCGGCTCTCTGCTGTTCTCTAACTCTTGTGGTTCTCTTCATTCTAATCTGTTATATATGCACACACACCCTTATATACCTCCAGTCAATCAGCCACAATGAAGCTGCGAAAACAAAATGTTTCGTTACCCGTAAAAAATTACAATTTTGGTAATGTTACGCAATCTACTAGAAAACATGGTGCTGTTCCTAAACAGCTAATTCGCGACAACACTAATTTGTTGATCATTTTCTCACAAGACCTTACTAATTTGAAACATATCTATGATGACCATGCAAACATTGATATGGAATTTCAGGATTTCAAAGAAGTAGCATCATCCTGTTGAAAAACCAAGTATGATTTTCTTGTAATAGATAGGGACTGTGAGATGTCCTCGGGACGATATAGACGGGGGTTCGATACGTATACCCATATGTAAAGATGAATCTTCAAGATTCACTTAGTCGTAATGGATCCACAATTAGTGAAACAACTTGTGAAAGCTAGACGAGAATTGAAGAAAAAATATAAAAGTATAAAAGGCTATATTGTAAAATCACGGACAAAACTTGAAAAAGCATATAAACCACTTACTCAACCCCTAAAAGAATTGGTTTCAACTTTAGGAAAACCCATTAAACAAGAATTTGACAATACAGAAATTGAAAAATATAGTCCGAAAACCAATTTGTACAATCAGTTAGCGTTCATGACACCCACTCCTTCAGATTTGACAGCTGTGCGCATTGAAGAACCTCAATTCAACAATACTGAAATAGGGCCACCGAGTTTTATAACAAACGAAGAAACCTATGAATCCAGAAATGATGAAGGAGAATTCCCAGATAAAACAAGAGAAGGTCAATTCATTGATGATAGCATTTCACAATATTATCGAACAATAACTAATCCGTCAGTGTTAAGAGAGTACTTTGAACAGTTTGAATCACCACTACCAAGAGACTATTATAATCACCCCGTATGAAGCACATTCGGATCTCCCAGTATACGACAAGAAAACAGGATTGTCATTATGACACATTGACGTTGTAGCGTTGAGTCAAAAAGCGTTGTTCTGGTTCTAATAGATTTCTTGTTAAATATACCCAGTTTTGTCTTTTCCGATAATAAATCGTTCATTCGAAGCCTACGAGTTAATCATAGTTTACAGTTCAGGTGCGGAGTTAGACCTGTGCGCCAAAAATGCGGTCGACTTATAGTAGTGATGGTGATACTGGTAGCGCAGCTTCAACTATCGATTACGGGAGTAGTACTCCAGATAGTGAAAGCGAGGAAAGGTATCGAAGGAGAGGTCATAGCCTAAACCGTTCAAGTAGGAGACGGGAACCATACAGGGTGTCTGATGATACGTCATTAGCAAGTAGATGTAGGGATTTAGGTAGGAGAAAACGTCTCTTATCTCGAAGTCCTAGTCAACGACGAAAACGTTCGTCACTATGTGCTCTCAATGAACCGTCATCCAGTGCAGATGAAAGAATAAGAAAACTGGAATCTTTGGTAGAAACCTTGACGAAGAAAGGAAACGTACCGGATAACAAAATTCAACCCTCTAGACCGAAACTAACAGTTTTTGGTGACTGTATTCCAGAGTTTTCTCCGGACAATGAAAATTTGACAGCGTCAAATTGGCTACATAAAATTGATCAGATGAAAATAATCAACAATTGGGATGATGCAATCACAATCCACTTCATGCAGTCACGTTTAACTGGAAATGCAAAGAAATGGTATCACGGTTTGCCATCTTATGATTATCCATGGGAGGAATGGAAAACTTTGATAACAAAAACATTTCCTGATCATGTAGATTTTGCTACAGCTTTAACAAAAATGATGCGAAGAAAGAAATTATCTACAGAAAGTATGACAAACTATTATTTTGAAAAAATGGAGTTACTGAAAACGTGTCAAATAACTGGCAAAAATGCAGTTTCATGTCTGATTGACGGCATTTTAGATAAGACCTTGCAAAACAGTGCTCGTGCGGGTCGTTATCTCACTCCTGAGTCCCTATATGAAGAATATCTTTCTACATTGAAGAATGAATCATCTTTCGAAATACATAGTAGAGATAGGCGGCCAGTAGAAAGAAGTGAATTCAAGAAAACAAATTACATCAAAAGAGAAAACCTCGACAATATTGGTGCTTTCAACAAAAACTGTTACAACTGCGGCCAGAAAGGACACCGTCAATCATCTTGTCCGAAGAAAAGGATTGAATGTACCAGATGTCATCTTCTGGGACATGATGCTGACAACTGTCGAAACAAACAAACTACTTTCAAGAAGATCTCAGCTTCATGTGCTGAAGTAGGTAAGTCAGCACCTATTTTGAATTTCACGGCCAATAAATATCTGAACACTTGTTATTTCATCGACTGCGTGATAAACGGATGGGCCTTGAGGGGATACGTTGATTCTGGGAGCAGTGCAGTAACCATCCGTGAATCAGATGTTAGAGCAATAGGCCTACAATGCCAACCTACACAGATACGACTGTGCGGTTATGGTGGTGGGTCCATACATGTACATTCTCAGGTTTCTGTTGATTTGGAAGTCGATTTAGCTTCCGCTCGAGTGAACGCTCTAGTTGTTGCTGATGAAGCCCAGCAAGTATCCATAATCATCGGACAACCTTTCATCAATAACAAAAATGTTGTCGTGGTTGTACGTAGCAACCAAGTTCGTCTTTTCAACAAAGATATTTTACCACTCCAAGAAATCGACACTTTACCCCCCAAAAAAGTTAATTTGTGGGCAAAGGAAGCAGCGGTGATTCCTCCTCACCACATTGGTCACATATTTTTGGAAAGTGAAGAAAATGTTGAGAATGTGTACATTGAATTGCAGTATCGTACCTGGCCCAATAATTTTCATGTAATTCCACGATGTATAACAAACATTAAAAATGGAGGTATTATTGCTGTCATGAATACGTCAGACAAATCTGTCGAGTACAGTAAAGGTAGAGTAATTGCTAGAGGATACACATGCATTGAGAGTGATATCGAATCTTTGAATTGTTTATCTACAGAGTGCTGCGAAATTTCTGATTTCACATTGGATGACGTTAAAAAACAGTTCGATCCCGTACTCAAACTTGAGGATCAAAAGAAACTATTGGATCTTATCAATAAATATCGACATTGTTTCGCGAATAAACTAAGCGAGTTGGGTAAAACTGATATTTCAGAAATATCAATTGATTTACTTGATGACAAACCAATCACTTATCGGCCATATCGCCTAGCATACTCAGAAAGAGAGAAGGTCAGGGGAATTGTTCAAGATTTGTTAGATAATGATATCATTCAAGAATCACACTCGCCATACTCTAGTCCCATTTTACTTGTCAAAAAGAAAAATGGCGAAGAGAGAATGTGTATCGATTATCGTGCTCTGAATCGAAAAACAATAAAGGATAAATACCCGTTACCTCGTATTGATGATTTCTTAGATGGATTGAAGGACAACAAATATTTCACGAGTTTAGACCTTGCTTCTGGATACCATCAGATACCAGTTGCCAAAGAATCTATTCCAAAAACGGCATTCATAACACAAGATGGCCACTACGAATATTTGAGGATGCCATTCGGGATAGTTAACGGTCCTGCGGTCTTTCAAAGAACTATGAATGAAATACTAGGGTCTTTACGATTTACTACCGCAATGGCTTATCTTGATGATGTTCTCATTCCTTCCCCGACTATTGAAACTGGAATAGAAAAGCTGGAAACAATTTTGAAATTATTTGAAGAGGCTAAAATGACTTTACGTCTGAATAAATGTCACTTCCTCCAGTCAAAAATCAATTATTTGGGTCACGAAATATCGGAAGGAAAAATTAAACCAGGGGCAGAGAAAATTAAAGCAGTGACTGATTTTCCGAAGCCTTCAAATGTTCACGACGTTCGAAGATTTCTTGGCTTAACCAGCTATTTCAGAAAATTCATTAAAGATTTCGCTCTTATAGCAAAGCCACTTTCTAATCTGACTCGAAAAGATGTAGAATTCAGATGGGATATTGAACAACAGGTTGCTTTTGAAGAACTCAGAAATAAACTCACTACGCGTCCTGTATTAGGTATCTATGACAGATCAGCACCAACTGAAGTTCATACAGATGCTAGCAAGTTAGGTGTTGGTGGTATTCTACTTCAACAAATGAATGGTTCCTTCAAACCGATACAATATTTCAGCCGTTCAACTATGAAGGATGAACAAAAATATCACTCTTATGAATTGGAAACGCTTGCTGTTGTGAATTCATTGAAGAAATTTAGAGTTTACTTAATCGGTATCAACTTCAAGGTAGTCACAGATTGTAATGCATTACGCACGACCCTCACTAAAAGGGACTTGATTCCTCGTATCGGCAGATGGTGGCTAACAACTCAAGAATATGACTTTTCTATCGAATATCGTCCGGGGACAAAGATGAATCATGTGGATGCTCTCAGTAGAAGTCCTCTAGATGAGACTGGTACTATTGAAAGTATATTGCATGTGAATGTCAACGAAGATGATTGGGTACTATCGGCCCAACTACAGGATGAGCGCTGTAAAGAATTACACGAAGTTTTGTCTAAAGATCCTTCAAATGGCGAGGAGAAGAATATTCACAAAGAGTTTTGCCTCAAGAAAAATAGAATTTATAAGAAAACACCAAAAGGTCCCAAATGGGTAGTACCAAAGACTGCCAGAAGGAGATTACTGATGTGTTATCATGATGAAGCTGGCCATTTCTCTGTTGATAAAACTTTGGAATCACTTACTCAAAATTACTGGTTTTCATCCATGAGGAACTATGTGAAAAATTACATCTCTTCCTGTTTGGGATGCATTTATAATAAAAATCAAGCTGGTAAACAACCAGGTAGTCTCAGCAGCATCGAAAAGAAAGAAATCCCTATGGATACTCTCCATCTGGACCATCTGGGTCCATTCGTCAAGAGTAGAAAAAGGAACAGCTATTTGATAATAGCAGTGGACGGATTCACTAAGTTCGTTTTTATGAAGGCTGTCCAGAATACCAAAACAAGTCCTGTAATTCAATTTCTCAATGAGACCATGGATACTTTTGGGGTTCCCAGAAGATTGATTTGTGATAGGGGAACTGCCTTCACTAGCGAACAGTTTACTAAATTCTGTACGGATTTAGGTATCAAACGAGTTTTAGTGGCTACGGCTACGCCAAGAGCTAATGGACAGGTGGAAAGGATGAATCGCACGATTCTATCATCTTTAAAAGCAAGTACCGACGATGAAACTCATTGGGACGAAGCAATCAAGAAAGTTAAATGGGGTATCAATTCAACGGTCAGTTCGGTTACTGGAAAGTCACCTTATGAAGTTTTCTTCGGTTATCGTCCCCGAGGAAAGAATGATGCTTTTCTTACTGCGGAAGTAAGTGATGAAGTTTCTACTCGACCTGATTTCCTAGAGCTCAGACCAAACGTGGCACATTCGATTCAGAATAAACAGCAAATCCAGAAAATGGCATACGATGCAAGGCATTCCAAGCCTCGAACATTCACTGTTGGTCAACACGTTGTGGTAAGACAGACATCAATCGCAAATGACGGACAGAGCAAGAAATTAGAACCTGCTTTCAAAGGGCCTTTTGTTATCACAAAAGTTTTAGATAATGATCGATATGTTATTGAGGACATACCTGGCACTACTCGAACACGTCGAACTTATAAGGGTATACGACCTTCGGATCAGTTGAAACTCTTTGTAACAAGTGTTTCCCCTGTTTCGAGTGATACTGAAGGTATTGAAGATCAATGCTAGGTATTAAGCATTGTGCAATAATATTGCATACCACACAAACGGTGAGGTATGACTTACTCTTAACGGGAGGGGTACGTTGTGTAATCACGTTTACACATAGGTATATCATGTAAATACGTTACAATAGTAGGCACTACCCTTGTCTATAGAAAACGTCTATAATAAGGTGAGTGCAATAGGTAAAGGTATTCAACGATGGAAATACGTTCCTGTTGGGTTATGTTGTGCAGTGTTCAACGAGGGAGAACGTTTCTTTGACGGTTGTTATGCACATCATAATACGACTATTAAGGGTGAAGACGACGCACCAACGGAAATCACTGTTCTGAAAAACGTTTCAGGGCAGGATGAATAGTGAAAAATACGTTTCACGGTCCTATGCCTTCAAAAAGGCGAAGTTTTATTGATAACTTACTAACTAGTTTATTTTCTTGTTTAGGTGCAAGGGGGCCGAAGTTGTGAACTGATAGCTTCCCGAGGGCGTGAAGCGGACAGGTTGGCCGACTATAATCACCCCGTATGAAGCACATTCGGATCTCCCAGTATACGACAAGAAAACAGGATTGTCATTATGACACATTGACGTTGTAGCGTTGAGTCAAAAAGCGTTGTTCTGGTTCTAATAGATTTCTTGTTAAATATACCCAGTTTTGTCTTTTCCGATAATAAATCGTTCATTCGAAGCCTACGAGTTAATCATAGTTTACACTATATTGAAGGAATGGTTAAAGATGTTGAAGGCAAATACGATCATACTTTGGGTATTTTTCATGACCCTATGACCGACAGATTTGTTATCGGTAGCTCAGGAGTAGATTTTGTTGGGCCGAACATTCAAGTAAACGGTATTACTTATCCTGGGACTGTTGGACTTTACGAGTTGCTATTTTTGAAGCAACCAAATGCATACACTAAACAAGACATTCTACAGTATGTGGATATCATAAAAAGGAGTAATGCGTATCGTCGTGATAACAATCCTGACTTCCAATAAGAAAATTTGCCAGTGGTACCAAAGACAAATATTATGAAACCCTATTTGGATAGAAACCGTCCTAGGTCTGGTTCAGTACCATCATCTTTATTGAAAGGTGTACTCACGAGGAACATGACAAAAAAAGGAGGAAGAATGACAATGATGGATTATAAAAATGCACCAATCGATTTTAGATATTTCGAAGACTATAACGAATTGATTGATAGATTACGTTTACTAGTCGCTTCTCAAGTAGTTGGCAATACTGGTCACAATAATGAAATTATCTCAATAACTGAAGAATTACGTGAAGGTGGGATAATTTTATAAATATAAAGAAATCTTCATTCTTGAATCAGTATCGAACATGCCGCTTAACAAATTTAATCAACATTTCCTCTCCAGTAACACATGTTCAGATGATATAGTTTCAGCTACATCACCCACACCTCAACCACCAGTTACTCCATTTTATATTTGTCAACCATCGAAACATCATAGTAAATGTATAATAACCATTCGTGGAAGAAAAGACTCCGCTTCTAGTCTAAGTCACTATACCTTGGACAATAACACCATCACATACACGTTTCCAGTTACAGGAAGAGTTGAAAATATTCAATGTTTTCCTAGTCAGTTACGAATTTCCTATCGAAACCAAAACGATACTGTAGATCAACTATTAAACAACAACATTGTAAGCAAAGGTGATACTATTCAATTTATGTTAATTCCCAACAGTAATCTTGCAGCAGATAATCTTCACGTTGAATTTCTAGTTCAGTGCTCTTTAGAAAAAGATGATAAATAGAAGAACCTTCACCGTTTGTTCCTTCATTTTTAACCATGCCTCTGAATCGATTCAATCAACATTTTTTAAAATCCGCAACTTGCTCTTCTCAGCAGTTTGTGTCAACTAAGACACCATCAGTGTCATTGGATTCTCCATTTTATATTTGTGACAATTTCAACTTCCACGTTAAAGTTCCACTCCGTTTGAGAGGTGAAAAGAAAACTGGTTTGAATAAAGAATTTTATATATTAGAAAACGGAAATATAGCTTTTAAATTTTTTTCGTCAGCAAAAATAGACAGCGTGACACATTATAATGCTGATGGAGGTGTTTTATTCAATAATGATTTTTAAAAATTCGATCAACTAGCTGGTAAATCTATTGATAACGGGGATACGCTGGTATTTAAGCTAGGCACACCTTCATCTATTTGTATTGATATGGTGTTGCAGTGTCCATTGGTAAAGAATGAGTAAAGCACAAGTTGTATCTGAACTCCATAAACCAGCACGTATTAATTACAGACGACGTCATGTTGTAGTTAGAGTCCGACCACGATAACTTTGGGACAGCACGTGGTCGCGTATGCATTGAATATGCATATGCGTTGCGTCACATGCTGTCCCAAAGTTAACGTGGTCGGACTCTAAAGGTTTACATGATTTGCTACAGTGCTAGCTTAACGGTTAAGCTAGCAAAACCCATGATTTTTTTAAAAAACAATGTGCGAAAAAATCGGCAATGGGCTAGGAGTAGAGCCTCAAGGCTCAAATCAGCCTCAAATTATGTCATCATTAGTTTCGTGATTGTACTTTTTTTGTTTGCTATTGGTTTGTCATGTTAATGTTGGATTTGGGAAATTTTCTGCAGAAAATGATTCCAAAAAAATCGATAATAGGTTCAATGAAGAGCCTAAAATTAGCCTTAAATTATGGTGTACTCAATATTTTTATATTCCTTCTATTTGAGATTTGGTTCTGCTAGCTTAACGGTTAAGCTAGCAAAACACATGATTTTTTTTAAAAAACAATGTGCGAAAAAATTGGCTATAGGCTAGGATTGGAGCCTAAAATTAGCCTTAAATTATGGCATAATTAGTTTTGTGATTGAACTTTTATTTATGAAGTGGTTCTGCTAGCTTAACGTTAAGCTAGCAGAACCCACGTTTTTTTACATAAATCGAAGAGCAATAAATTCGGCAATAGGGTAATAAATTAGCCTTAAATTAGCCTTAAATTATTGCGGAAGAAAAAATGGAAAAATTCAAAGTGGTTCTGCTAGCTTAATGGAGGTTTGAAACAGTAAGCTAGGGGTATATTTTTCAGACTCCTAAGGATGTTTCGTTCCATCACTGTGCGGCAGCTTAAACTTTCTACTGCGGCGCAATTTTTCCCATACACAATCATTGTCTTGGTATACACTGAAATGGAGTTGTTATCACTCTGGAAGAAATCTTATTTTCAATCTGAAGGCATTTGACTTTGAACTAAAAGAAAGTTCACCTGCGGTGCATTTTTTACCGTACGGTCTCAATTTCTGGTAGCTACTTTTGAAATGTCAATTTAAAAAGTAAGTACTATTTTCTCAAAATGTTTTGTCGCTGCTAGCTAGTCAAAAAATGAATTTATTTTCCATTGAAAAGGATTCGGAAATCACTTACGGTTTGACCAGAAATTAGCCTAGGTCGAGAATTTTGAATGGAACCCCGTAGATATTTTTTAGTAATTGAATAAACTCAAAATAATCTTTTTTCAATGACATATTACAAGTGCACATTTGTTTTCAAAATGGCGTCGATGGAGACATATTTTCTAAAATCAATATGTCGACACTGTGACGTCATCGATCGAATTTTTGTCAAGCAACCTGACAAATAGCAAGTAAACGAAGCACATCAATTGGTTTTTAATCAAACATGGAGAAATTTGCATTCATCACCAAGCAGGATTTTTTTGGTAGGTAATTCTTTCAAATGACATTCTTTCTCTCGAAGTTGCTTCAAAATTTCAAATAGAAAATGTATTTCTGTCAAACCAACATTGAAGTATAGGCCAGTATCTACAGATAACTACATCTATGTTGAAGTTAGGTTTTCGAAATATTTTTTTATACAGACGTAGTTATTTATTCAGTTGTTAATGAAATAGACAATCTTCAATGATTTTTCTATCGAAAACAAAATCAAATGGCGTCGTTTCAAGCCTGACTCATACTTCAATGTTGATTCAAAAAACTACCATTTCCTATTAAAATTCAATTCATTTGAAAGAATTAATAAAAGGAATCCTGATTGGCGATAATCTGAATTTTCGTATTTTTTGTATCGCTTGGTGCGTACGAAAGGAAATCCCTATAATGTTCGAAGAACATTGTGCTTACCTAGGGAGGATAGGGAGAGGAGGTAGGTGTTTAATTTTTTTTTTTAACTTTTGGAGATTATACGTTCTTGGAAATACTTCCTTTGGCAATAAATTCTTTCCCGTTCTATAGAGAAACGAGTTTTGATATAGTGCTGTTGACAACGAAAGGATGTTCTGACTGCGCTTGTCGAGTTTTTCTGGCTGGTATTGCTAGTCGTGGAATGATAGCATCTATAAATAAGTGACTGGTCGCCGACCTTTCTACGGTGTTCCAATTATGTCAAAGTATTAGTGAGTGAGTTCTTAGTTTCCTGGGAAGAACTGGGAATCCTAAAAGAGAACGCAGTATGGAGGGTACTATCATCTGCAAATTTGTGAATATGGCGAGTGGTTGCTCCCAACAGATCATTGATATGAAGTAGGAACAATGTTGGTGACAAAATTGGTCCTTGTGAAACGCCGAAATTGATGGCAATGGTAATTTCTTCCTTCCTTTGAAAAATTTCACTCCACTTTGAGCAATATAGACTTCTACCAAAGATTTTTCAAATGGTAGTTCAAGCTTCAAATTTCAATATTCATCTCATGGAAATACATTCATTGACCTACTATTGATATGACAACACAATGAGCATTACCTTTCAAATAATATGTCTGCACTCGTTCAATGAACGGGTACAGAAAAATGACATTTCATCTCTCATAAAACATATTTGCGTCTCATGCTTTTTGTTCAGCTGTTTGAAAATATGACAAGTGTGTTCACATTCTTTAAAGAACGTACATCTGAAAATCAACAATTTAGAACAACGCATAGACACATTATTTACATCAAAAACGCGTACGAAGTGTTGAAAAAATTAATTCAGGTCTAACGACACAGTGGAGTAATATAATTCCAATTATTCACTACCAGTCCAGTAGCCCATTGTCTATGCAGCATATCTTAGACTTTTTTCTGAACAGATCTGGTTTTAACTGAAATCTGTTCATTACGGGTAACATTTTCAACACAGCAAACTCTACTTCAGATTTCCAAGGAAAAGTGGAGCCAGACATTCCACCCGTTGAGAGTCGAATGCCCGAAATCGTCTTCCGTCAGCGCACTATCAGACGAATTTTGCTTGGTCTCAAAACGAATAAGGCTACCGGTCCTGATGGAATTCCACCCATTATCCTTAAAAAATGTGCACCAGAATTAACACCGATTCTCTGCAAGTTCTTAACCGTCTCGTACAGGTCGGGTATTTTTCCATCATGCTGGAAGACAGCTAGAGTCAAGCTAGAGCAACCAATCCTTAAAAAAAGGGAACAAGAACCTACCCAACAACTACAGGCCCATTGCCCTGTTATCAGTAATCTCCAAAGTGATGGAGAAAGCCATCAATATTGAGCTTATCCAATATCTGGAAAGCTCAGGAATCATCAATGATAGACAATACGGCTTTCGCCACCGAAGATCTACTGGAGATCTACTTGCCTACGTCACCCATTCATGGCAAGCTTCATTAGAAAAACAGTGGGAATCTCTAGCTGTCGCGTTGGACATATCGAAAGTATTCGACCGTGTTTGGCACGAAGGATTCTTCCACAAACTAGCATCATACGGCTAACCACCTCAGCTATGCCATCTCTTATCGAGTTTTCTTTCAGGCAGATCGCTTCACGTGGTGGTGGACGGTGTATCGTCTGATACCATTGGCATCAATTCCGGCATTCCCCAAGGATCAATTATGGCACCAACATTATTCCTTCTTCATATCAATGATCTGTTGGGAGTAACAACTTGCCCCATCCACAGCTTTGCAGATGATAGTACCCTCCATACTGCGTTCTCTTCCAGAATTCCCATTTCTTCCCAGGAAACTAAGAACTCACAGCGCAGGCAGGTCAATGCTGTCAATGAAGACTTTGCTGAAATCACAGCCTGGCGAACCAACAACCTAGTTGAATTCAACGCCACCACAACACAAGCCTGTATTTTCTCTAGAAAGGCGGAACTCAGTATGACCGATATTGTAATGTCTGGCACCACCATCCCCACCAAGCCCACCATATCTATGCTCGGTATTTCCATCAGCAACACTGTTTCATGGGATAATCATGTCAGATCCATCGCAAAGCTGCTTCACAAAAACTCGGATTCTTGTTTCGTGCGAAAAGCTACTTTACACCTCAACAGCTTCTCATGATCTACAAAGCGCAGATTCGAGCTGTTCTAGATTAATGTTTCCACATATGGGGTTCAGCACCAAAACATACGCTGATCCTCTTAGATTCTATCCAGAGAAGAGCCATTCGCCTGGTGGGTGACGCAACACTCACTCACTCTTTTATATCATTGGAACACCGTAGAAAGGTCGGCGACCTTTCACTTTTCTATTGATACTTTCACGGGAAATGTTCTTCGGAAATCTCTGCTATCATCCCTTCACTAGCAATACCAGTCAGACGAATAAGACAAGCCCAGTCAGCACATCCTTTCGTTGTCACTCTCGAAAGATGTCGAACAGCACTTTATCAAAACTCCTTCATCCATAGAACGGCTAGGCTCTGGAATTCATTACCTGAGGAAGTATTCCCAACAACATATAGTCCCCAGAAGTTCGAAAAAAATTCCAATACCTACCTCCTGTCCCTATCCTCCCTAGAAACGCACGATGTTCTTTGAACATTATAGGGATTTCCTTTCGTGCGCTCCAAGCGATAAAAAAAATAACTCAGCCTGTGTATCAATATGAAAATGAAGTAAGCATTCACTTATATTATACAGTGACCTTCAAAAAAAACGATAGTGAAAATTGTCTTCCAATCTAGAAGTCTTTGTCTTGAACCGTTTATCTGATTTTGAACAATTTTGAAAATACGATCAGTAAAAATTGGCTCCCAATTCCAAATCTGGCTTTCTCTCGAACTGTTCATCTGGTTTTGATAATTTTTTTCCTTCGAACTATAGGCTGATTTATCAGCAACGATTCTTTGTAGACATTTTCATTATCTTGATTTGAGCAAGAATGTGAAAAAAAAAATTCCCGGCTTAGTGTATCAATGTTTTTTTTATTTCAGGAATCGGATCTGACATTGGTGGCTCTATCCGCATGCCTTCCTTCTTCAATGGAGTCTTTGGCCACAAACCGTCACCAGGAGTAGTGCCCAACCATGGTCAGTACCCTGAACCACTCACAGAAGAACAGGCTCGGTTTTTGGGCCTGGGACCGATTTGCAGACGGGCTGAGGATTTGTTGCCCATCATGAAAGTTATCGTTAATCAGAATGGAAGGAAGTTGAGGTTAGATGAACCGGTAAGTCCAATAGTTGTAATATTGTAAGAAAATTATAGGAATTTCCTTTCGTGCGCTCCAAGAGATGAAAAAGAATAGATCTCTCAGCCAGAGCCAGACAGTACCACTGACATACAAACACCAAATGGAATAGTATATTGTTTAACGAGCGTTTTTCTTGGAACATTAAAATAGAAATTCATGTTTTTATATAAAAGTTCCGTGAGGTTTTTACTAAAGTCAAGTTGTGGTTTGAACTCGTTTATATGATCCATGGTTCACCGGAGACCCTGTATATACCTATTACCTACCTATTATTCAAGAACGCACTATACAAATATAAAAATTAATTTATAGTATTCATTTTTCTTGAAATTTCCCTTAGAATCTCATTTGTAATGTTCGCTGTGGTAAATTTATTTATAATTTCAACTTCACATTAGTGCTTTATCTATAAGGATAAATTTGTTCTTCATGATAAAGTATAAGTTCTATTGATAAAGAATATTCTCAGATAAATTATGAACATAATAAAATGGAATATGGATATACATATAAAGATATACATATTGAGAATTCGCATTCTCTATGTGATAAAAATATCAATTCTTTCTCGGCTTATTCAACAGAAAACAACTACTTTTCTGGCTATATGCCACGACGAACATTGAATTATATCTATTGAACACACACGATAAGTATTTGAAAACTAAATCTTCTAAAGTTGAGAATTTGCATTCTCCTTCAGATAAAAATATGTATTTGCACATAACGTCATTCTGAATATTTAACAGAAAACAACTACTCTCCTGGCTATTTGCCACGTCGAACATTCTGTTGAACATCCAAAAAGAGAGCAAGAAAAGTTGAAATCCTTTGAAATTGAGAATTATTGACAATCTCTCAAATCTGATAAATAATATATGATGTATTATGACATAAAAATATAACTTACCAATATGTCCAGTATTGAAATGAAAATTGAAATGTATAGGAGAACTATACTTGTATAAACTCTGATCTTGATGAGCTTCGAACTTTCAAAAAAATCATTCGTATCAGTGATATGGGAATTATATCTCTCACAAACAGATTATATGACTTCATTCGAATCAAGTCATTTCGGATTTTAAACCCTCCTCAGTAACCTGAAGTCCTGTTATCTTTTAGCCATCCTTCATGATATACACAATTTTCATCTCTCTATTATATAACCATAGATTAATGACCCCTAGATATACACTCTAAATGGGGATTTGGTCAACATCAAAATTAGTGTAACAGAAAATTCACAGAGGTCTCTAGTATCCTTGGTGCGAATAATCCATTGAGTTTCAGACCAGTTTGTGGTTTATTTATAGCGCATAGCACGCGCCAAACCAATTGGGAACAGAATTAAAATAATTATTGAGCATTATATATTTGTCTGATACACATTATAGCATCATGATAATATTATGAATCTTTCATATAAAAACACTTGCGAAATGTTGAAAACATGAGTTGAAATGCTGAAAAGTTGAGAAGTAAAACATTTTTATAATGGACGTTGGAAACTTGAATAAGAGAATAAAGTACCTATGAGAAGTTGAAGTGCAGAAGAGCTGAAAAATATGAGCTTTAAGAAAATTGAGAATTTGGGGCACAATGTAATTCAGGAAGACAGCAATAAAACAGTTGAAGAGATGAGGAGTTGAAAATTTTGAGATATTGAAAACTTGAAGATTTGTGGAAAAAGTTGGACAATACTAGAAAATTTAAGAGATGAAGGGTTGAAATTGTAAAAAGTATGAATTGAAACATTTAACAACGTAAAAGTGAAAATTCAATTTTGGAAGACTGAAGCACGAAACAGTCGCAAATCCGATGAGGGTAAAAAAATTTAATGCTTTGAAAATCTCAGTAAAAAGTGTTGATATATATTATGTATGTGTAGTGAAAACTTAAAAGCCTATGGGAGATCTATCTAAAAAAAAATATGAAGAAATTTTTTTATGAACATGGGTCCGAGAATGCATGGTTTATGAGATATACGATGTCAAAGTTGAAAAAATAGTTTTTCTACAATCGGCTCAAAAGTCGTCAGTTTTTGGTAAAAAAAATAGCTCTTGAAGTTCACGTTTTCGTTACTGTATGTTGCAAAACAATGTACTATTTTTTATCAATATCTTGAAAACGCTTCGATTCGACTCAAATTTCCATGGTTCATTTACAGAATTATCAAACATTCACTGGACCAATTAGATTTGATCCAGAATGTCCAGGGGCGTACTCATCGAGCAAATCGGCTATTTTTTTAGGGAAAAAAGTCACCCTGTTTTTTTTGTTCTTGAATATTCAGATAAACCCAGTAAAAATACAACATTTTTGTAACCTGTTTTTTTTTTTTCGAGAAAAATCAATATCATACCTCGGCATATCTCTGAACTCCATAAATTTATTGCACATTATTATTCATGGAAACAAGAAAGACATGAAATTCATTATGCCCCATTTGAAATGTATATGATCTTCAAATTTTGTGAGAAATATTTCATTATATTAATGAAGAACTAATTTTTTTTAACTTGGATACCCGATATCTCGGAAACGAAGCATTTTCGAATCCATGTGAACTTTTTTTCATATTTTGTTGAGAGGGGTCTTCCCTAGGCTTGTGTCACTACAATAGGCAATTTCACAATGATTGAGCATTTTTTATATGGCGAACGGTCTCATACATGACTCAGTATGTCGAATAGCACTTCCTCTCATCTATTGATTCCTTTACAACCGTTTAATTAATACTTCAAAAGTGCTACAAATCGAGAGAGTACCAAACGACCTTTTTTCGCGGTGTGACGTCACTTGTATTTTCTTGAGGCTCCCTCTGACGACCCAAAGAGGATGCTTTGCACAAAACCACAGACACAGAACTCGAGCTCAGAGTGGTTGGGTGATCTGTGACTTGGGGAAAAAATGGCTACAAAACAAACTATAGAAGAAGAAAAAGATTAACCTCGAAATCTAGTTCATAGTTCATTATTTCATTTCAATTTCAGTGATCTATCAGTGTCATATTAGTGATATTCTTTCAAACTGAATTAACTGAAATATTTCACTTGAACTGAACTGAATCAGTTAATATGCGTTCTTTCAAATGACGTTCATTGCATGTCACCTATTCAGTTCAGTTCAAGTGAAATGTCTCAGTACGTTAAGAACGAAAGAATATCACTATTATAGTTTTTATTGAGTAACAAATGCAATGACAAATGGTGACAAGACCAAGTGACAAGACGAATTACACGATGAGAATGTCCGTCCGGAGTGTATGATGCGGTGACGCACCTTGTATTCGTCCAATGAAATGCCATCAATATTTCGCGCGCATTCGAGCTATCGTTTAAATTTAGGTTCAATTTAATAATTTTTTTCTGGGTCAACCGCGATCGTAAGAAAATTGAAAAAATGCTGTCAGTATGTGTTCTTAATCGTGAAATTCCCTATTCTGAAAGAATCTGTATACATTATTTCTAGAAAATATTTTTTTAGTTGAATATTCATCAACAGACTATTATTATTTCATTTTCTACTTATTTTTAGTTTGGCTATCTATAAGAGCGTGTTTCTCCAGTTTTTCAAACTACTATTCATGTTCTACTTCTGGTTAGTTCGGCAAACTATTTTTGTTTTTCACTTCTTTTTAACATTCTTTTATTATTATAAGAAAAAAACAATGAAAGTTCCAAAGTCTGTCGACCAAAAAATCTTTAATAAGTAGTGTAACTAGTTTCGGCCACAGGCCATTATCAGACACAAAAATTGATGTAATGAAGTACCTAAAAGATATTAAGAACATGGTTAAGGAGTCAAGAAGGGAGTCAAAAAGTTGGTATACTAACCTCAGTGATACATATCAGAAGCAAAATTTTTTTAACATCATCAAGAGCCAAGGTCGAAAAAACAAATTATCAGTCCTGAATGTAAAAAGTATTAGTTTTGAATCTGGAAAAGGTCCAGTAGAACCAGATCAACATGATATTAATGAACAGATACATCTGAAATTGAAAAGTTTCAAAAAATTCTCTCACATGAGATTCATCAGATTATGCAAATTGCAAATGGAAGATAAGACAGAATTCTAAGAATCAGAAAAATCAAAATCACATGAAACGTGAAACATGACAAAGAACAAGTGACACAAGTCAATGTCAATCACACATGACATACAAATAAAATTGATATAAATGATGACCAGAATCATGACAATGACAAGTGACACCAGTCGAAAGTCAAATATGACAAAACTAATCAACATTGACAAACCAAATAAATTTTGGAACAACAATGGGAACAAGAGATTGGGAGGAGAAAAACAATGAACCAATATGGGTTATAATAAGTTTTGATGATAATCATTGGAATTTTAGAGTACGAATAATCAAGCTACGTTCAAAATTGGTTTGATCATTAAGACAAGTGGAATTAGGATCATTTATACAATTTTGAATTTCTAGAATCTCCAATAGGTTCAACCTAGAGCCTTTATTACAAATGTGGAGAAAATCCATATTCTCAGATATATTGAAATTATGATTGAATTCAATTATATGGCTTGAGAAAGAGGAACTAGTGTTAAAATTATTAATGCTCCTATTCCTAGTTATCAATCTATTATGTTCAGAGGCTCTAATTTCGAAACTCGGCCCAGTTTGACCAACATAGGAGGAGTTGCAATCGTTACAATTAAGTTTGTAAACTCCGGATTTTTTAGAAGTAGGAATTTTGTCATTAGTGTTAACTAATAAGGTTTTAAGGTTGGAGTTAGCTTTCAATGAAATATTGAAATTGAAACTGGAAAACAGTTTTTCGAGTTGTACAGAGTAACTGTCAAAATAATATATAAAGATTTAAACAATGGAAGTTCCTTATCCTGTGTTGTTATAACATTGAATGATAATCTAAATTTTGTGTGAAATTCAAAATAAATTTCCATTATTTGATCTAGAGGAAATTGATTATTGATAGCAATTTGTTTTATTGTATTAATTTCACTACCTATTGAAAGCCGAATCAGAAAGTGGCAAAGCAAAAGCTCTATGAAAAAACAGTTGAAAGATGCAAATTTATGGGAATAAGGATGGTTAGAATAATAGGGAATGACAGTATCTGTGGCAGTAGGTTTTCTGTAAACTTGAAAATCTAATCTGGAAGTATCAATGTTTTTTGTAATCAGTAGATCAAGAAAAGGTAGTTTGAGGTCATATTCTGTTTCAACAGTGAATTTAATGTTAGGATGTAATGTATTGATATAATCTAAGAAATTTGACACGTCTGAGGGAAAGCCATCAAAGAGTAGAAGGCAATAATCCACATATCTGTAATAAAACACTAATTCAGAATTGGAAAGAGGATTATTCAAAAATTGTTTTTCCAAATTATTCATGAAAATGTCAGCTAACAAAGGGGATAGATTACTACATATTGCTAAACCTGTTGTTTGTTGATAAAGTTTGTAGTTGAATTGAAAAAAATTTTGATTGAGAACAAGATCTAGCAATTCACAAATATTAAGAACATGGTGTGTATCAATATTATTTTTTTCTGTGACGGGAAAAAAGTTTGGCATTTCATCCCTGTTGGCAGGTTATAAAATGTCACTTTTCATAAATTACTTTTTTCCCGTGGGAAAAAAGTGAGTACTTCTTTCCCGGATATATATCACATATATATACACTGTTGATGGCTTTTGTTGTGCTATAGTTCCGAAAAATGAGTCAATAATACCGTCTCCGAGAAAGAACTGCAAGTCCTTTTATCTTCCATTCGACTTCGCGGTTACGTGTATTGCTAAATAACCACTGAATTCGCAATTTCTTGAAATAAAATCACAAAATTAGACTGACAGAAGTGACATCAGATATTTGATTACTTCAAAGGAATGATAAAGATGCCTACAACGCGGTGTCCCTACTGTTAAAAACTTAAAATTTCACGTCGATAATTTTCACATATCAAAATAATCTAATATCTTCTCAATATTGATTCGTACTTTCTTCTGTCACAGAAAAAAATAGTGTATTATACACGGGAAAAATATTAGATTTTAGCTCACGGTTTCTTGTCTCCCTCCGCTACGCGTCGGGAGACAACACAACCTGGAGCTAAAATCTACTACTTTTTTCCCTTGTATAATAAATAACTATTGAAAAAGAAGATTTCTCACTAAAGCAATACAATCTTCTGGTGGAATACTAGGAAAAAGATTGGTAACATCAAAAGAAACTAAAACTGAGTTAACTGGAATAGGAACATTTTTAATTTTATGTGATAAAGTCTATGGAATTCTTGACAGAATAGGCATTGTCAAAGGCAGTAAGATCTCTGAGCAAATAATTGAGGAAAAAGGCTAGTTTAGAACAGGGTGAATTGATGAATGAAACCACAGGACGAATCGGGATATTCGGTTTATGAATCTCAGGGAGTCCATACAAGAGAGGTGTGGTAGGACACATTGGATATAATTGAAAAATTGATTTGTTGAAAAACTTTAGTGTGTCTGATTTATTATTAAGTTCTTTTTTTAATTTCAAGAAATAGTTAATAGTTATACTTATCAAATTGAAAGAGTCAGAATCAAGAAATTCCTCTACTTTTGAGTTGTTATCTGTTCTGTCAAAAACTACTATACAATTCCCTTTATCAGCCTTTGTCAGAACAAGGTCATGGTTCCTAAGTTTATTTTTTATTGCCCTTATGGTATTATGATTTTGATCAGTGTGGAAAGAAAAGTTAAAATTAGTCATAATAGTGTTGAACGTTGTACATGCTTGTGCTCTGAGTAAAGGTTTATTCTCTATGCTGGTGGAAGTAATAATTTGTTCCACATCCACTGCTGAAGTCTCTAGGTTCTTTTTAATATTTGAGGAAGTAGTGTTGAAATTTAATCCAGAGTGAAATAAATCAGTTTATTTCTCAGTGAAATTGGAAGTGCTGAGATTCAAGAATCTGTCATGAAATTTGTAATTAGAAAAAGTTGGAATAATGTTCTGTGATTGAATAGATTTAAAACGAAGTCTATGTAATTTGTTAGATAAATTAATGAATAAGATCTTACCTGAATCCTCAACCCAATCTCTTATGCCCCTATCAACAATATCAAACTCTATTGAAGTTATCTTAGCTGTTAAAATGAAAAAGAGGAATTTCAATTGAATATTGATGTTATGCGAATTATTGTAGTGTGATTTGATTTCCTGGTGTATCCAGATTCTTCTGGCTGCAACCATAGTGTAATGTGAAGTTCGTGAATTAATGTTAGTCCTAAGAGAAATTGATCTAGGGTAGACGTTGAACCGTAGACACTGCTGTAAGAACCAAATCCTGAGAAGACTCTTCTTTCTCCATAACATGTTGTGCTGATACTTGAGGATGATTAAAGCTTGACTAGCATGTATATCAAATCATGGAAATCATCCATATTTCTCAAAGTGGTCCAATTGATATTATGGCTAATTTTAACTTTTAAAATCATAATACCATAAGGGCAATAAAAAATAAACCTAGGAACATTGACCTTGTTCTGACAAAGGCTGATAAAGGGAATTGTATAGTAGTTCTTGACAGAACAGATTACAACTCAAAAGTAGAGGAATTTCTTGATTCTGACTCTTTTAATTTGATAAGTATAGATCCAACCAAACACTATTTCTTGAAATTAAAAAAAGAACTTAATAATAAATCAGACACACTAAAGTTTTTCAACAAATCAATTTTTCAATTATATCCAATGTGTCCTACCACACCTCTCTTGTATGGACTCCCTAAGATTCATAAACCGAATATCCCGATTCGTCCTGTGGTTTCATTCATCAATTCACCCTGTTCTAAACTAGCCTCTTTCCTCAATTATTTGCTCAGAGACCTTACTGCCTTTGACAATGCCTATTCTGTCAAGAATTCCATAGACTTAGCACATAAAATTAAAAATGTTCCTATTCCAGTTAACTCAATTTCAGTTTCTTTTGATGTTACCAACCTTTTTCCTAGTATTCCACCAGAAGATTGTATTGCTTTAGTGAGAAATCTTCTTTTTCAAAATAATATTGATACACACCATGTTCTTAATATTTGTGAATTACTAGATCTTGTTCTTAATCAAATTTTTTTTCAATTCAACTATAAACTTTATCAACAAACAACAGGTTTAGCAATGGGTAGTAATCTATCCCCGTTGTTAGCTGAAATTTTCATGAATAATTTGGAAAAACAATTTTTGAATAATCCTCATTTTAATTCTAAATTAGTGTTTTATTACAGATATGTAGATGATTGCCTTCTACTCTTTGATGGCTTTCCCTCAGACGTGTCAAATTTCTTAGATTATATCAATACATTACATCCTAACATTAAATTCACTGTTGAAACAGAATATGACCTCAAACTACCTTTTCTTGATCTACTGATTACAAAAAACATTGATACTTCCAGATTAGATTTTCAAGTTTACAGAAAACCTACTGCCACAGATACTGTCATTCCCTATTATTCTTTTGCTTTGCCACTTTCTGATTCGGCTTTCAATAGGTAGTGAAATTAATACAATAAAACAAATTGCTATCAATAATCAATTTCCTCTAGATCAAATAATGGAAATTTATTTCAAATTTCACACAGAATTTAGATTATCATTCAATGTTATAACAACACAGGATAAGGAACTTCCATTGTTTAAATCTTTATATTATTTTGGCAGTTACTCTGTACAACTCGAAAAACTGTTTTTGAGTTTCAATTTCAATATTTCATTCAAAGCTAACTCCAACCTTAAAACCTTATTAGTTAACACTAAAGACAAAATCCCTACTTCTAAAAAATCCGGAGTTTACAAACTTAATTGTAACGATTGCAACTCCTCCTATGTTGGTCAAACTGGGCGGAGTTTCGAAATTAGAGCCTCTGAACATAATAGATTGATAACTAGGAATAGGAGCATTAATAATTTTAACACTAGTTCCTCTTTCTCAAACCATATAATTGAATTCAATCATAATTTCAATATATCTGAAAATATGGATTTTCTCCACATTTGTAATAAAGGTTCTAGGTTGAACCTATTGGAAATTCTAGAAATTCAAAAATATATAAATGATTCCAATTCCACTTGTCTTAATGATCAAACCAATTTTGAACGTAGCTTGATTTTTCGTACTCTAAAATTCCAATGATTATCATCAAAACTTATTATAACCCATATTGGTTTATTGTTTTTCTCCTCCCAATCTCTTGTTCCCATTGTTTCAAAATTCATTTGGTTTGTCAATGTTGATTAGTTTTGTCATATTTGACTTTTGACTGGTGTCACTTGTCATTGTCATGATTCTGGTCATCATTTATATTAATTTTATTTGTATGTCATGTGTGATTGACATTGACTTGTGTCACTTGTTGTTTGTCATGTTTCACGTTTCATGTGATTTTGATTTTTCTGATTCTTAGAATTCTGTCTTATCTTCCATTTGCAATTTGCATAATCTGATGAATCTCATGTGAGAGAATTTTTTGAAACTTTTCAATTTTAGATGTATCTGTTCATTAATATCATGTTGATCTGGTTCTACTGGACCTTTTCCAGATTCAAAACTAATACTTTTTACATTCAGGACTGATGATTTGTTTTTTCGACCTTGGCTTTTGATAATGTTAAAAAAAATTTGCTTCTGATATGTATCACTGAGGTTAGTATACCAACTTTTTGACTCCCTTCTTGATTCCTTAACCATGTTCTTAATATCTTTTAGGTACTGTATTACATCAATTTTTGTGTCTGACGATGGCCTGTGGCCGAAACTAGTTACACTACTTATTAAAGATTTTTTGGTCGACAGACTTTGGGACTTCCATTGTTTTTTTCTTATAAAAATCAATTGGACCACTTTGAGAAATATGGATGATTTCCATGATTTTTTACTCTTTTATTAGCTTCACCTGTATGTATGTATGTATGTATGTATGTATGTATGTATGTATGTATGTATGTATGTATGTATGTATGTATGTATGTATGTATGTATGTATGTATGTATGTATGTATGTATGTATGTATGTATGTATGTATGTATGTACAGTCGTCTTCAGAGATCATGTCGCGGTTGGTCGGTGTCAGCGCTCTTATTGCAGGAGTTATTAAGAATGCTATCATCGTCCATGGGCGACATGTTTTCTGAAGACGACTGTATGTATGTATGTATGTATGTATGTATGTATGTATGTATGTATGTATGTATGTATGTATGTATGTATGTATGTATGTATGTATGTATGTATGTATGTATGTATGTATGTATGTATGTATGTATGTATGTATGTATGTATGTATGTATGTATGTATGTATGTATGTATGTATGTATGTATGTATGTATGTATGTATGTATGTATGTATGTATGTATGTATGTATGTATGTATGTATGTATGTATGTATGTATGTATGTATGTATGTATGTATGTATGTATGTATGTATGTATGTATGTATGTATGTATGTATGTATGTATGTATGTATGTATGTATGTATGTATGTATGTATGTATGTATGTATGTATGTATGTATGTATGTATGTATGTATGTATGTATGTATGTATGTATGTATGTATGTATGTATGTATGTATGTATGTATGTATGTATGTATGTATGTATGTATGTATGTATGTATGTATGTATGTATGTATGTATGTATGTATGTATGTATGTATGTATGTATGTATGTATGTATGTATGTATGTATGTATGTATGTATGTATGTATGTATGTATGTATGTATGTATGTATGTATGTATGTATGTATGTATGTATGTATGTATGTATGTATGTATGTATGTATGTATGTATGTATGTATGTATGTATGTATGTATGTATGTATGTATGTATGTATGTATGTATGTATGTATGTATGTATGTATGTATGTATGTATGTATGTATGTATGTATGTATGTATGTATGTATGTATGTATGTATGTATGTATGTATGTATGTATGTATGTATGTATGTATGTATGTATGTATGTATGTATGTATGTATGTATGTATGTATGTATGGAGATTATGATTCTTTCGTCAAAATTGTGGAATTCAAGACGGCGAATCCTATATAGTGGACGAATTTCGTAATTATGATTCGATGCTATTCAGAATTGGTCTGAATCGGATCATAATTAGAAATCTTTTTCGCCATATTAGATCCGCAATCTTGAATTTCCCAATTTTGACTATAGAATCATAATCTTCGAGCTCGAAAACCCCAGATACAAATTTTGAATATAATTAGATCATATAATTACAAAACTCATACGCCATTTTGGATCTGTCATCTTGAATTTTCTAATTTTGACTAAAGAATCATAATCTCTGATCCCGAAAACCCCCTGATACCAATTTTGAATAGAATCGGATTAATTACAAAACTCGTCTGCCATATTCGATACGCCATCTTGAATTTCCTAATTCTGACGGAAAAATCATAAAATTCCACCCCAACAACCCCCAGATACCAATTTTGAAAAGAATCGGATTATAATTACAAAACTCGTCCGACATATTGGATCCATCATATAGTGTGGTCATTTAAGTGTGCAACATATGGTAATATTTTGAATGAATTGCACAACCAAAATACATAACATTTCAATGATTCATTCCTCTTGCTTCAGAACTTCCCACCTTTTCATAGAAAATTAATGGAACAGTAATCCTATATATTCACCAGCGGTTTACTCTAAAACAAATACTCACCCAATATCAATTCATATCAATTTTCAACTTGTTGATCATTAAACTTTTCAACATTTCATCTTTCCAATTGCCATGATTTTCTTTCGCTTAAAATAGTTCAGCACATATTATATAAACAGTCAATTCATTGACTAAAAACAGTGCCACATATCCAAATGCATCTTCAGCTTCTGAACTCGTCAACTTTTCGATCAATTAAATTCCTAAAATTTCACATTCTCACACTCATGCTTATTTGTCAACTCACGTTCTTGAATTTTCCAGCTCCAGGTAGGCACATCGATAACACATCACAATGGAAAACTAATAAAATATCATCATACCATAGATTGCAATCTCTTATACCTACCACGGAATTCTCATACTACAAATAATTTTGGTTGTAGTATCCGTAGATTAATAATGATCTAAATCTATGCATGTACTTACCAATTTATTAGGAATCCAACAAAAACTAACATTTGACAACTCCGCTTCTATACGCAGAATGCCATCTTGAAGAAATCTGGAAAAAACTCGAGTTCGCGACGGAGCTCGGAAATTCGCAATAGCGGCGACAGATGGTCAGAATGCCAGGTCCCAACTAGGTCCCAAACAAGCGTTACTGTCTAAATACATGGGCGGTGTATATCTAGGGTTAGTCATTAATCTATGATATAACTAAAATTATAACGGAACTCTGAGATCCGAGAATTGTTGTTGACTTCAATTCTTTTTTAGATGTATGACAAATTGATATTCATCATACAGGACGTGGAAAGAAATTCTAATTTGAGAAAACCTAATCACTTCAATCGCAGATTCGTGATTAGGTTTTCTCAATTTCTCAATTTAGAATTTCTTTCCACGTCCTGCATGATCAATATCAATTTGTCATACATCCAAAAATATATGTTCTATCTTTTCCAGTTTTTTTCAACATTATCTTATAGACATCTCGATAGACACTGTATTTCAAAATTTTCATTTTCTCAAATCTGTTGACGCGTTCGAAACTCGGTTCGAAAATAAAAAGGGTTTTTTTAAAACTCATTGATTTTTTTTTATTTATAATTATCATGATAAGTCCATTGTTATTTACAGGTTGATGTTAAAAAATTAAGATGGTTTTATCAAGATACAGACAGCGGTTCAATCTTCATTTCGCCAGTTTCTGGAGAGATTAGAGAATTATTCACCAAAATTTCGAAGCATTTGGAAAAGGCCTATACAATGAAGATGACAAAGGTATGATGAATTTACTTAAAATAGTTATAGTTTGTTATTGCATGACATGTTTATCAACAAAAAGATATTATGGGTTCCATATGAATCTAACTATGAAGACATTTAATAAGTATTGAGGTAAACAAATTCAATATGTTTGTTTGAAATTACATAATGAAATTCATGATTACCAACCTATACCTACAACATGATTTATTTCTTCTAGATGTTGCTAACTTCTCAATAGGACAAAAAAATCACCCGTTCTTGCTCTATTTGAATATTATAAATCACTTTATTAATATACTGCATAAAAAAATGCAGGAATGAAATCAAATTGGAATATGAACGCAAAAAACTAATAATTTCTGAACGAAATAGATGATTGATTTGTTTTTGTCAACTTGTAGTACCTTAGCAATTAAAGCTGATTTTTGTTCACTAGATATCATATTATTCATGAATTTTTAATAATTGTATTATTATTGTTAATTACTTATACCAGAACTAGTTTATAACTATAAATAACATTATATTTTTTATCTCTTCCTAAAATTCCTATGTGACAAAAAAAGAATTGATAATGGTGTATTGATAATAATAATAATAATAATAATTATTTATTTTCACTTGGATAATACAAGTATTATATGGGAATAGTCAATGTCAAAGTCAAAAGACTCGAGGAGAAAAATTCTCCTACACTTTAAAAGCATTTTTAAAGTGTAAAATATCTTAGTTTCCGTTCGAACATGGAAATGGATACAATATTTCCCAAAAAATCAGGTAGATGGTTGAACATTTTTGGTGCTATATGGTTCGGAGCAACAGAAGTTATTTTAAATGTGGCATAAGTCATATGAAATGAGTTTTTACTTATAGTATCGATATTATGAATATTCTTATTAGCTACAGAATTATATTTGTTTTGAAATACATAATACACATTCATTTTACTTGATTCTTTGGGATTTTCTCTCCTCGTTTCTATAAAATAAAAATATTCGTATTATTTCAATATATTTGTAGTGGGACAAATCAGATGATTTGTCCCAAAATGTCACTGCGTTTAAAAAATTTTTCTATCAGGGAGTCTAAAAGAAAAATCCAGTAGCTTGTCAGTGACAATTTGTTTGAAAAAATGTTTGAAGGAAAGAAATATAGATATATTGAAAAAATATCGAATTTTCACTCATCTTTGGACGTTTCGAGACCGAATCTGCTCCCGTTCTCAACATGTAAATGCAAATTTTTCTTCTTTGAAAGTTGTGCTGCTTATAGTTTGACTCCTTTCAGTTTCATATTGATGTTGACATATGAATGAGTGATTTTAGTCTACAAATGAGTTACAGGATGTTTTCATTAATTAATCTTGAATCACAAATTTGTGGAGATGACTTCGAGCATTCCTTCCCTCCTTTGTTTAGTAATTTTGTTTTGATAATATGTTTTTTAGTTTTATTAACCAACGATATATGTCCTTTTTTGGCCGTTCGATAAGTGTCATTCAAAGAAGGACATAGTTTTATAAGAATCGCTAATTCTTTGGGGGAAGAACTTGATGAAATTATAGAATCATTCACCCATTTTTTATTATAACAGTTATTACTATAATATTTTCGTTTCTGGAAATAAGTTTCAAAATGGAATATGAATATGTCATAAAATGACTCAAAAGCCTCATCAAGATCTTCCATATTATATAGAAAGTACCAATCCTCAAGGATAAGGGCATTTTCAAATTTTTTTAGGTTTGAATCACTGAAACTTTGTCAAACCCTGTTAAATTTTATCTGTGAATATTCCCTAGCTTCATTAAACATTTCGAGTTCCAAAAGTACACTTCTGTGGTCTGAAAAAATATTATCTTCAACACAGCATATGCCACTATTACTAAAATTGATAAAAATTTTATCAATTATAGTACATGAATCCTTTGTAACTCTAGTGGGCCACTCCACAATAGGCAAATAGTTAACTGTTGACATCACATTACATAGTTCCGTAAAATATTTATTGTTTCAAACATCAAAATTAAAATCTCCACAGATGATAAACCTCACCATGGGTTTATGCAGGTAATTTAAAACGGGTTACGTTATATGAAAATATTTCCTCATCTCCAGATGGAGATCGATAACAATTCAGTAAGATATTTAAAACACCCATATTTTCAAAACTCGAGGCACATATTTCAAAGTGTCGCTGGATACAAAAGTTTCTCAAGTTTACTTGATTTACCACTACACATTTTTTTGCCCAGATGGCGATTCCGCCACATGACATTATTCCTACAATAGTAGCTAATCAAATCATATCCATTAAGACTCACAGTTTTAAGGGCATCTTCGTTCAAACCAGTTTCTACAATGCATAGAAAATTCATGTTGTCGAACTCACATACTTCAGTATTTTTCGAATCAACCTTTCCGTATTTTGAAGTGTTCACATTGACAAGGAGCAGGTTTGGGTTGAAAATTGCCAGATTCATTGCAAATTTCAAATGGTTACCATAGATGGACAGTTCGAAGGAGGAGTATAAGCCTGGATATGTTGGAACCATTTCTCCGCATGTGGCTTCCGGAAAGTGTTTTTGTATCATTTTGGTAAAATCATCACATTTGGTTATATAGAGCCGTTATTACCTATAATTACATTTCGCTTTCTTCCTATCAGCTTTTTGTCATTGATTTTTTGATTTATTTGGGCAATCATCATTTGCATTTGTCAAATTTATATTGACTCATCTCATTTTGAACTTCTGCTTGGGAAACTGCGGAAGAGACATCCTATTTTGTGAACAGATGTTTGGAGTTCCCAGATACATATTTGATTTAAACATGTTTCTTTAAGATTTGAGTAAATCGGGAGATGTCAATTCCAGTATTACAAATAATTTCATTCCAAAAAGTGGAAAATCGACTGTCTGCACTTTCAATGGTTACCATAATTTTCGACAAACGCATGATATGTCGAAGTTTTGGGACATCGGGTGGTTTCAGGGATTTTTTTGATAGATATCTCATTTATTTGACACATACAAATTAAAATTTATTACAAATACAATAGTTACAACTGTTCGCAGTAAATATCATGATAAAAAAAATTACACATTGTATCAAGTATTAGCACCTAGGTGTGCAGTTCACCTGTGATGTGCATCATGTCCAGTCGAAGGTGTACATATAATACCTAATTTATTTAAACTAACTGATGTTACTGATGACTATAAATAAATGAATGGAGAACTAAAGTAATGTTGGCAGATGTAGATACCTACCTTACCTAACTTATTGTACGAAAATTTTCACAGGAACTTGACAAATGAGTTTAGATTTTGGTGTATGAAAAGTTTGCATTTGACAGAAAATGTTTTAAGCTTTCTCTAATATTTCTCAGTCATGGTGGTAGTAAATTGAATATTCTAGGAGCAAGAAATGCGGAAAACCGTTGACTTATGTCCTTGTTTACGAATGCAGTAGACAGATTGCTTCTGGATTTAATTCTGGTTTCATAATGATGAGTTATGTGGTCCTGGGATTTGTCTTTTTTTTGTGAAGATACAATTTGCCAAAAAATAATGCGGTCGAACATTCAGGATATATTTATTATAGACTAATGCAGTTGAAGAATATCTGTTTTTGAAATATATAATTTTTAAAATATAATGTTGTATTATATTGAGTTGTTGTAATACATTATCATACAGTCCACCTCACACTAGAATTCCGTATCTTATGACTGTTTCTACTAAGGACTCATGGACCATCATCATAGATTTTTTACTGAGTATATTTTTTAGTTGGTAACATTTATAAATAAATCTTCTAATTTTTTTTTGTAATATCTAGAACATGTGCATTCCATTCGTGATTATCATCAATAGCTATTCCCAGATATTTAGCCATATTTGTTTCATTGATTGGGTCGGTGAAATCATGAATTCTTATAGATTTGAAGTCTGGTCGTGTTGTTTTATTGAGTGAAAAAGCGATGTGAATTGTTTAGGGATAACCTATTGAGATCTAGCCAATGTTTGACTTTAGTGGTACCGCGAATGGCTTTATTTTTTACGCTGTCCCAATAATTGTCTTCAAAAACCAAAACAGTGTCATCAGCATATTTCACTATAGAATAAGAAATACAAGTTCAAACATATGTATAGCCTAATTTAAATAAGAATATACTTCCCGGTGATCCAATATAATTCCTAAACAGCAATTTGAAGCTTGCTGGTATCGGAATAATGATATTTTCATAACATGACATGTGTGGAAATATAAATTGTGTGATCTCAATGCAATACATGTATACCAACAGATTACTACTGTATCAACATTAGAACTACATTTAAGTGATTATTTTCATATTTACATCTACTAGTTAACAATAACAATATGTAGATGCTCCAGATAACGTATAACAATAATATAGAATATTGAAATAAAGATAATAAGAATAAAAAGACTATTAGTATTATTTAACAATGGTGAACAACAACAGAGAAAGCAGTAATATGGGGATACCAAAGAGGCCTATATCTAAATTACAATATTATATTACATTTCCAAGTGCCGTTTCAGTTCTTTGTGAAATAAGTTAAAAGTGTCTATATTTTTTATTGTCATAGGTAATGCGTTGTACGACTCTATACTTCTATTCATTGGATTGTTCAGTCCAATTTCAGTTCTAGCATTGCCCAAGTGAATGTTAATCCTGTTTCGTGTGTCATGAGAGTGAATTTGGTAGATATGATCAAGATGACCATTGCATTTTTGTTGGTTGTTCGTGATTTTGTAGATATATTTGCATTGTTCCAGAACCAATATTTTATTAATTTGGGCAATTTTGGTTTGAATGTAAACTTCTTCTGTAGGTGTTCTATTATGAATATTGAATAGTATTTTAAAAATCTTATTTTGAAGGGTTTGCATCATTTTGAAATTAGTTCTACCACATGTACCCCAGATGGTTATAAGATATCTGAAGTGTGCCAAGAAGAATGAGTTGTAGATTAAGTGGTAGTTACGTTCATCAAGATAATCTCTACATCTATACAGTGCACCTATCATTGGAATCATTTTTGACTTTATATATTCAGTATGTTTATGCCAATTTAGTTTTTCGTCGATTATTAGACCTAAGTACTTAGTACTTTCTACTCTACTTATCAAGTTATCACCAACCTTTAACTGCATTTCTTTGCATTCAGTGTTTTTCTGTTTGAATATCATATAAACTGTTTTCGAAGTATTGATTTTAAGTTTATTGTGCAGCAACCATTTATTATATTTTTGAAGGTCATTGTTAAGGGAAGTTTCTAGATCATTAGGATCTATACCACTGTAAATCAGTATTTTGTCATCCGCAAATGTAAAATACCGACTGCCGAGGTCAGCAAGTTTTAAGCTTAGTACGTGTAGAGAGTACAATAAGGGTCCCAGCACAGAGCCTTGGGGCACCCCACAATTGATCTTTATTATTGGACTATTGAATTTACCAATACTAACATATTGACTTCTGTCAGTCAGATAATTTTCAAGTAATAATACCATTTTTCCTCTTAATCCCATATTGGTTAGTTTATTTGAAAGAGTTTTATGGTCAACAACAACAAATGCCCTTCTCAAATCCACAAATACTGATATTACTATTTCTTTATTGTCCATTTTGCTGGAAATATAATTGATAACATCAGTAGTTGCACTTTGAGTATTGCTCTTCTTTTGGAACCCATATTGATATGCATCTGTATTAACACAACTTTCTATAAAAGAGAGGATACGATTTTTTATTATCATTTCTATGATTTTTGAAAATACACTAACAATTGTTATAGGTCTAAAATTTTCTAGGACAGTTCTTGGGCCTATTTTATGTATAGGTATTACTTTACAAATCTTTAGAATCTCTGGGAATTTTCCCGTCTCAAATACTTTATTTATAAGCCTCACCAATATATGAATAAGCCATGTTTTGATTGATATTATGTTTTTCATAGAAATGCTGTCATGCCCTGCTGATGCTTTTATTTTGATATTATTCAATGTATCCTGGATTTCGTTTATGTTTGTATCATCTATAAATATTGTGTGATCACATGTTATCTCCCTAAAATCACCAATGTCTGTACTACCGCCCTCCTCTTCCAAGCTGTCAACTATTTTCCGTCCAACATTAGAGAAATATTCATTGAATTTTTTTACAATTTCATTAGTATCTGTAATTATATCACCCTCAATATTTAGACTTTGAATTACCTCGTCATTCCCTTTTTTATTTCTTAAGAGCTTATTTATAAAGGTCCACTGTTTATTTGAGTTCTCCCCTGCAGCTTCCCAGTTATTCTTAAAGTATGCCTTTTTCAACTGATTTCTTTTGCTGTTCACAATATTTTTTATTCTTTTGAATTCAGACCTCTTATCACCATCCTGGGGTGTTTTTTTCATTTCCTGATAGATTTTATCCCTCTTTTTAACTAGTTGAATGAAATCATATGTCATCCAGTCCTTGAATTTTCAACACTGTACCTCTGATACCATAGCGTTCAAGAACATCTATCAGTTTTTGAATTGACTCGGCCGTTACTTGATGGAAATCCATGACAAATGTAAAAACTTCACAAACGATAAGATTTCCACAACATTCTCAAACACACGACATGTTTCGCTAACACAGTAGCTTCGTCAGGTGATATACTGGTACAATGAACTGAACTAACGTTGGCTTGCTTAACTTTCATATATCTTACTTTCCCAACCTGAAGGATTAGTTACCTGTGGACAGGTACGATAAACCTCCATTTTCGGAAATTAGGCACAATATCTACATTAAATTACGGTATACCGGATTAACTTGAAAGAGTTGATAGCAAATACATATTATTACTTACTAAGAAAACAAATTCAACAGTGGTGAATTATTGAGGTCTAATTGATCATTAAGTAAAATGTCAAAATTTTTGAATTTGTTGATTTCTAATGATTCAAAATGATTGAGTTTCAGTCCTTCATTTTCTACGTGCAGAATTTCGAAATTATCATCAAAACTATGGTTTTCTTTTAATATATGGTTGGCGTATGTTGAATTTGATATCTTTTTCATAAAATTCATCTTATGTTCATGAATGCGCTGATTAAATGTACGACCTGTCTGACCGATATATACCTTAGGACAAGATCCACATTTGAGTTTGTATACCCCTGATTATTCGAATTTAGAAGTTTTGTCTTTATTATTCTTGATAAATCGTCCCAACGTGTTATTTTTTCTATATGCCACTTTTAAGCCCTGTTTATGTAGAAATGTAGCTAATTTCTCAGTTGATGATCCGAAATAGGTTAAAGTTCTATAACTTTGATTATTATTCTTGATGGTAGGATAAACTTCTTGAATAGCTTTATTATGAAGTTTCTTGGAAAGAATACTGTCTATCAAATCAACGTTGTATCTGTTGTTGACTGCAATCTGCTTTATGATATTGAGTTCTTTATTGAAATTTACTTCCGAAAGAGGGACATTCACTAGCCTGTGTATCATACTATTATATGCTGTGTGTTGAATTATTATGAATAGTGATATCATTGTGGGAAGATTTATGGAAAATTGAAAAATCATGTTTATCGTTAATTTTACTTATTGTCAAATCTAAGAAATTGATTGAATTATTCATCTCAAACATGGCCTCCCATTTTATTGGAGTATTTTAAATGATCATAAATTCTATTCAGAAACACAAGTAATCAAAAATCATTGTACTTGGAAAATGCTTATGAAAATTTTGTACTACACATTTTCCAAATGTATTCAGAAAGCATCAATTGTATTTCAGAATAGTCAATTGAATTTCAGAAAGCATCAATTGTATTACAGAATTGTCAATTGAATTTCAGAAAGCATCAATTGTATTACAGAATAGTCACTTGTACTTCAGAAAGCGTCAATTGTATTTCAGAATAGTTGATTCAATTTCAGAAAGTGTCATTTCTATTTCAGAAAATATCATTTGAAATTCAAATGACTATTGTTTTTTTCTCCTGAAAGCGATTTGTTTTCATCCTGTATCTCCAGTAATTATTCGAAGAAATAATAAAGGATATACTTATCTATTTAACTATCGAAAAAACATAGCTACTTCTTCAATAATTTGTATTCAATTGTTTTTATAGAAATACTCCATATCTAAACCGCTTCTGATCATTGTTTATTCTATTGTAAGCCTTCATCATAATAGGTTATATTTTTTCAGGTTAATTACAAGAAATTCTCAAAGAGCGCCCCAATGTGGCTTGCCAACATGAAATCTCCATGTGGACCCACGTTTCAAGAGCAACTAGCCAACCTCAACGGCTCAATAAATCCATGGTGGGAATTAGTCAAGTGGGTCCTCAGACTTTCAGAACACACATTCATCGGTATTGTAACCTGCTTTGCGGAAAACTGGGGAACACAATACGGAGACGAAAAATACAAGTACCTCGTCGAGCAAAGGGATGCTCTGAGAAGGGAGCTCACAGACTTGCTAGGAGATGACGGGGTATTCTTGTATCCTACCCATCCCACTAGCGCTCCATACCACAACGAACCACTGGTGAAACCCTTCAACTTCAGTTACACGGCAGTGATCAACGTCTTGGGCTTTCCCTCCACCCACTGTCCCATGGGGCTGGATAAAAAAGGGCTACCGATAGGAGTGCAAGTTGTGGCGGCAGACGGTAATGATAGGTTATGTTTGGCCGTGGCCAGGGAAATTGAGAGGGCTTTCGGTGGTTGGGTGCCGCCAACTATTGAAGCCTGAAGGAGAATTATTGTTTTTTATATAAAATGCATTCTCAGGTCATATTGAGATTTCAGGCATGTTTTTCTAGTGACGTGTTTTTTCCATCGCGAATACGCCGACGTTATCACGCATATTGCGCTGTATCTAAAATGTTTACCAACAACAACATGATAGATGAGTTTCCATTGAAGATTAACCAACAAGAAAGAACTCTTCTCTATTGGGACATGAATTCAGGGTGGCCCAACGAAAACTTTACACCCCGACTTCAGGGCTTTAAAATGGAATTCCGGAAAAATGCTCGACGATTTCTGATTCGAGGGGGAAAGAACTTTCTGCTCTCTTCATCCCCGTAACTTCAACCCCCTACCAGGGGAAGAACAACCCCCTGATTTGGAATGGGGATGAGGAGGTACTCGATACCTCATTTTGAAGTATCGAGTACTATCCGACCCTCTAATTTCGCGTCAAAATTTTCATCGATAACGAAATGAGAGATAAGATAGTGAAAGAGGCACTGTCTAATTTATCTCGAAAATATCATTCTTAAGGCGGATTTATGCACGCCGCTTTTTCATTAATCTAGTCTCACAATCATTAGCGATTTCACCAATGAGTTGAAACTTGGGATTTCCGTTCAATAATTTATGCACCCAAATTAATTTGTATCTTTCATTAGCTGTTTGCTAAAAGATGGCCAATTTTCATCTCTTGATGATAAATACAAGTAGGAGTGTGACTTGCGCAGGCGCCATTCTGTTAGAAGTCGGACATACAATTTCTTCTTTTTATTTATACAAAATATGGTTGAAAATTCACATAATTCTAGTTGCCTGTTCCAATTTGATGTTGAAAACCATATGAATAAATTAATCTTATTTTAATAATGTGAGCAGTGCCTCTTCCACTATTATGTTTCTCATTTTGTTATCGATGGAATTACGAACTCGCCGCTCCGAGGCTACGTGCGTAACTTTTCCATTCGTGCGTAATATGCTTCTTACAACACATATTACGTAATATACTATTATCCGATTTGAGAGAGAATGGCTATTCTCAATTTCAGAGGATTTTTATTTTTTATGCTCTCCTTTTGGATGTTCAACAGATATAATTCAATGTTCGACGTGGCCAGGAAAGTAGTTGTTCTCTGTTGAATATTCAGAATAATGCATACATATTTCCATCTGAAGGAGAAAACAAATTCTCAACTTCAGAAGATTTTGTTTTTAAATTCTTATCATGTGTGTTCAATAAATATAATTCAATGTTCGTGATGGCATATAGCCAGGAAAGTAGTTGTTGTCTGTTGAATAAACCGAGAAAGAAGATATTTTCATCACATAGATGCGAATTCTCAAGGTATTTCTTTTTATATGTAACCATTTTTTCATGTTCATAATTTATCTCAGAATATTCTTTTTCAATATTTGTCAACGTGTTGAAAAATCAATGTAACAGCTTGTTTACCCTCCTCTTACAAAGCACTGTTACAAGTAACAAATAATGAAACGTACTACTGATTGTAAATAATTTAATTCCATACGATTTATATTTTTCACAAAACCAAAATTATCAGGTTAACGTTCTTAAAGCCGTTTTCTCATTAACTGTTTGTGTGAATTCCTAGAAATAGAGTACCATTGGGAATATATTTTTGTGACCTGTCAAAGGATATATCACTGGAGCCCACTTTCCATTAAATTCCAAAAATATACAACCGCTGTTAACCTGAATTTGTCTAAAACATTAGATAGTGTAGATCATAATGTTTTATTGAAGAAATTAGATTCATTTGGGATTAGAGGAAAACCTCTCCAGCTAATATCTTCCTACCTAAGTGATAGACGACAATACATTACTGAGTATGATAAAGCAGGTCAATTTATGCGATCTGATTATAGAATAATAAAAATGGGTGTACCTCAAGGATCCACTCTTGGGCCATTACTATACTATATCACTATATACTTTATACGAACGATATATGCAATGCAACAAATGAGGAAATTGTTAATATGCAGATGACTGCTCTATAATATTTTCATCCATTGATCATGTTGATATGCAGAGGAAGATTTTCTCAACGCTCGACTCCCTAGATATTTACTTTGGCACATAAACTGAAGCTCAATAAAGATAAAACACAAATCATAAATTTCAACCAAAATCAATCCAATATTGAAAAAACTTTCAGAGATGAGACTGCCATCGATACCGCTTCATCAATTTCTTTTCTGGGTTTCACAATTGACACAAGATTTAACTGAAAATGTCATATTAAAAAATTATCGTCAAGTATATCGAGTTATAGTTATGCCGGAAAGTTATTTCACTACATATTTCCCCAGAAGTTGCTTTATTGTCCTATAATGCTTATGTACAATCACGTATCAGGTATGGTATATTTTGGGGTTTTAGTAGTACAGCAACTCTAATTATAATGACTGATATGTCTCATAATATATGAGTCAGTAATGTTTGTTGCCGAAAACATGGACTTATTTCCAGGATATACTAGAGATCATCATGAACATCATACGAGACACAAGTATCACTTATTGAGTATGAAAACTAACTTGACATATGTTCAAAAAAATATACCATTTACTGTGATACAAATTAATAATAAGCTACCAAAATCGCTCATATTGCCTCCAAAAAAACTCAAACCCAAGCTGAAAGATATTCTTATATCAAAAGCATATTATATAATAGAAGAGTATTTCTCTGACAGCAACTATAGATCAATTTTAATACATCTACATCATTTATGTGATATTTTTATGTCTGTGAATGTATGTCCTACATACGCTCTTGTAATATTTCTGTATTGTATTTGTACTATAATTATTTCATATTCTTTTGTTATTTTTTGTGTACCTATATATTATGTATTGACAAGTTCTACGCCTATTTTTAGGATTTGATTTCAAAGAACAAATGAATATTATCTATCTATCTAGGGTGGTGACACCCCCTCGCTAGGGGGTTGAAGGCACAGGCTGAAGAATATTTCTAAAATGTGTCCCCCTCCAAAGCAAATTCTACTTGTCCGAGCATTTTTTCTATAAATTCGGAAAAAATGAAAAGAGGGGTATACTTTTCGTTGGACCAGTCTGTATGTCGACAAAAGGAAGGTGCCTAACAATTTCAATATATACCTATTATCTCCACGATGATTAAGTAAGATTTCAAGCTTTACTCATTATAGTGATATCGCAATGAGAAAAACTGAAGACGTCGCTTTTTAGGATTTTTTTTTCAAGTGCTTAGCAGGATTGTCCATGTATGCCATTGTCTGAGGCTGGAAAAACATAGCTAGGAAATCGCGGCTATATTTAGAGTTCGCAATACATGAAGCGGGCCACTCAAAATTTGAACGTTTTTTGAAACCGTATTTTCTAGAGGAATCGCCCGATTTACTTTTTGTTTTGGACTATTCCGTTGTTTTTCTTCATAAATTAATAACTGAAAGAGAATAGTTGATTGTTTTCTAAAGTCATGCATGCATTTATATTTTTCTACACTCCGTGAACACTGATGATATTGGGAGACAGAATATACCATAGCCCAAGTATGCAGGGCAAACGCAAAATATAGAACACATCATTTTTGACAAAAATGTTCTGATAGACATTCAAACAGTGGCTCATTCGTTGCAAATTATTCATAGACGTCTCTTTCATTGTTTATTTTCCATTGGGACTTTCATCTTGTCGTTTTCGCCGTACTGGTCGATATTTTCAACTTTGAGTCGGTTTCTTATTGTCAATGATTTTTGTCAATATGTCGAAGCAAAGGGCCCATTTATTGAAATTATTGCGAACACGCAACATCAAAAATACAATTTTTGTTGTATGAATATAAGGTTGCGAAAATGCAACATTGGAACGAACTGTGTATTTGCTTGAGCCAGCAATGTTCCTGTCAGAACTTGTAGTTTTACTTCTAGCGAATAAGTAGGTATGTTCATTCTTCGGTGTAGGATCTTTTCATTTACGCAATGCTATATGAAGGTTGAGATTAGAATATTGTTATCTTGAGGACTGCGTATTTTTTGTTAGCACAATGCTGTGTGTGTTGGCAATAATGACTCGCGGAGACCATTGACTCTCAGGGAATCAGAAGCTATTGCGGAAGATTTGGATCTTGATCAACGAAATGAAATTGATATTTGTTATATACCTACCTTCTGAGGTACATGATTTTGCGGATAAGGAAAACATCTATGATGATGTGACAGGTGGACAAGAAAATATGGTCGCTTTGTTTTCATAAAAAAAGGTGGCAAGGGAACACATGGCTATTGTTCATGAACATGTTAGATTTTTGGTGTGAATGCTTGAAAACTATACCGACTTGTGTATTGTATAGGTATGATTGAGGGTCACTGGATGGTATTAGTTAGATAAGAGTTCGGACAACTCATTCAAAAAGATTTAATACTGATTCTATACAATTTTTGGTACTGGTTTCAATCATTTCAACAGAGTGTCGCAATATATCTTCAACTATACAGGGAATACAGTAATACATGTACAGCATATTCCATTAAATATATTTATTTACTAAATTAAATATAAATTACATGAAAGCAATAAGTAAGATTCTATGAACGCTTACATGTAAGACTGATATTTCAACTATTGAGTTGAATATAAATTAAATAATTTCTATGAACTGGCCATTATGAGCTCGAAATCATTTCTACACAATGTTCATAAAATGAACAACAATGGTAGATTTCGGGAGAAAAATAACTACTTTCCTGGCAAATGCCACGCAGAACATCCTCCCGAAATCTATGCATCGACTCGAATAAACGAATACTGATTCAAGTGATTCTGCTTTTTTGTATTTATTTAACATTTCATTCCACTTTGAGCATTGTGGCTATTTATTCATTTATTTATTTATTTATTAAACGGATTCACCTTTACAATAGAAATCTAATATATAAAATTTTCCTGTCCCGGTCACGGTGTTAGTGGTCGAACTCCTCCGAAACGGCTCGACCGTTCGTCGTGAGAATCGGTCATAATCTATTTTTTTAATCGAATATTCAAGATGGCGGATCCAATATGGCGGACGAGTATTGGTATTTGGGGGTTTTTGGGGTCGGAGATTATGATTCTTTCGGCAAATTTTGGAAATTCAAGATGGCGGATCCAATATGGCGGACGAGTTTTGTAATTATGGTCAGATTCCATTCAAAATTGGTATCTGCAGGGGGTTTTCGAGGTCGGAGATTGAGATTTTTTCATCACAATTAGAAAATTCAAAATGGCGGATCCAATATGGCGGACGAGTTTTGTAATTATGATCCAATTATATTCAAAATTGGTATCGGAAGGTTTTCGGGGTCGGATATTATGGTTCGTTCGTCAAAATTTGGAAATTCGAAATGGTCGATCCAATATGGCGGACGAATTTGGAATTAGGGTTAGATTCTATTCAAAATTGGTATCTGGAGGTTTCAGAGGTCGGAGATATGAATCATTTGTCAAAATGGGGAAATTCAAAATGGCGGATCCAATATGGCGGACGAGTTTTGTAATTATGGTCAGATTCTATTCAAAATTGGTATCGGGTGGTTTTCGGGGTAGGAGATAATGACATTTTGTCAAAATTTGGAAATTCAAGATGGCGGATACAATATGACGGACGAGTTTTGTAACTATGATCCGATTCCATTCAAAATTTGTATCTGGGGGTTTTCGGGGTCGGAGATTATGATTTTATTCTCTAAAATTGGGAAATTCAAGATGGCGTATCCAATATACTGAAAGAGCTTTGTAATAAATAGTAGTTTGAAAAACCATAATGAAACACGCTTTTATAGATAGCCAAACTCGAGGCCAAACTGAATTGAAGTAGAAAATTTATAGTTTAGTTCAAAAAACGAAATAGATTGTCGAACTAAAAAGGAGTAGAAAATTAAAATAGTAGTATGAAATACTAATGAAACACGATTTATTGAATATCCTAACTAAAAAGAAGTTCAAAACAAAATAATAAAAGTGTGTTGATGAATATTTAACTAGAAAAATATTTTCTAGAAGAAAATGTATATAGCAAAACGACGTGTGCCAGGTATCAGCATCAGCTATTGTAATGAATAGTAGTCTGAAAAACTAATGAAACACGTGTTTATAGATAGTCAAACTAAAAAGAAGTAAAGAAGAAAAGAAAAACTAAAGAATCCCGTTTTCATGGATAGCCGAACTAAAGAGAAATAATGTTATGGCGAAACAACGTTTGCCAGGTCAGCTAGTTAATAATATATAATCAAGATGTCATTAGGACAATAACATCACAGCATCAATCAAATCGAATCAAAATATACTTTATTATCGGAAGATTTTCATCTCATTGATAAAGTCATGATGAATATAAAATAAATAATTAAATAAGTTTATATAAATAAATAGTATAGAGCAGGTACTATATCATTGTCACAATTATAATAAATACATATTTACGTAAACACAAGAAAAAAATAAAAGAGAACAGACAGATACAAAATGAATTGAGCATTAGAATACAATTCCAAAATGTTTAAATAGACATATATTTCAACTATTCCAATCTTTCTCAAGAAACTCTTGAACATAAGTAAGCGCTTGACAGATCTCCTGAAATGAGATGGCAAAACTATGGTTTTGAAGGCGGGAGGGAGGTGATTGTATAGTTTAATCGCACTATAGATCAGAGAGTTTTTCGTAAAATTTGGAGACGGAATAGGTAATCGCAAATTGTTACTTTGTCTAGTGATACCAACTGTTACCTCGTATGATGATTTGTTTTTATGTACTAGACACACTGTTTCGAGAATAAATAACGACGGAAGGGTAAACAACAAATGAAATTCAACAATAAAATCAATATAACTTTTTGTAAACGTTGGAACTATTTCTTAGTTACAGCCATTTGGTTGAAAAATTACATTAAGCCCAAAGAGAAAAAAAGGGATAAGAGAAAAAAAGGTATCAACTGAATTAATGGTGGCTGATTAACCCAGGATCAATTTTACAAATTCTATTTTTAAATATGGCTAAAGACTGAACGAACGCATTGAAATTACGCAAAATGCGGGAAAAGGGACTGAAGAACCCATAGTTGGTTCTATGATTATTTATAATAAATAATTCGGTGTTTCTAGTAAAATATGAGGGAACATTGAAGGTAATCCTATTGAGAAGTTCATAGCAATTAATTTCACCTGAGATAATCTTAAACATAGTATAATTACCTAGCCTGAATAGACGGACAGATAAATTAGTTAGGTTGAGGTTATCACATTTATCGGTATATAGGTCGAGATTGTTACGGACGCACCCCAGATAAAGGTTGTCAAGGTCGTTTTGACCTTTCGTAGTTGAAATTACGCCAGTCGGGCAACCAGTCACTCCTGTATGGGGATTTTGGTTTTGGAGTGTTTCTTTCCTCCTTTTCTACTCAGATGGCGTTGCTCTCATATTGTCTATGAACGACGACGACGACGAGGGAATATAATGCCGAGATTTTTGTTTGGCTAGACTACGCTTAGTTGGCGGTCTTAAGACTGATGGCTGGAGACTGTCCTGCACTGATGAGAGTCAAAGAGCTCGAAACCGGTCTGTAGGTGTCTAGCGTGGCCTGGCCAAATCGAAATCAATAAGCATTCAGGAAATAATCACTTCTATCAGTATTCGTTTATACGAGTCGATGCATAGATTTCGGGAGGATTTAATTCAATGTTCTGCGTGGCATTAGCTAGGAAAGTAGTTGTTTTTCTCCCGAAATCTACCATTATTGTTTATTCAATGAACATTGTGTGGAAATGACTTTGAGCTTTATGTATTTATTCAACATTTCATTCCACTTCGAGCATTGTAGCTGTTTCGTAGTTGAAATTACGCCAGTCGGGCAACCAGTCACTCCCGTATGTGAATTTTGGTTTTGGAGTGTTTCTTTCCCACTTTTCTACTCAGTTGGCGTTGCTCTCATATTGTCTATGGAGGACGCCTCTGAGGGAATATAGTGCCGACTTGATTTTTGTTTGGCTAGGCTACGCTTAGTTGGCGGTTTTAAGACTGATGGCTGGAGACTGCGCTACACTGATGAGAGTCACAGAGCTCGAAACCGGTCTGTAGGTGTCTAGCGTGGCCTGGCCAAATCGAAATCAATAAGCATTCAGGAAATAATCACTTCTATCAGTATTCGTTTAAACGAGTCGATGAATAGATTTTGGGAGGATGTAATTCAATGTTCTGCGTGGCAGTAGCTAGGAAAGTACTTGTTTTCCTCCCGAAATCTACCATTGTTGTTCATTTTATGAACATTGTGTGGAAATGACTTGAAGCTTTTTGTGATTATTGAACATTTCGTTCCACTTTGAGCATTGTGCATAACGTTATAAACGTGGGAAAACGTGTGACGACATCTAGCATAATCAATCCAATGCAACCATTCAGTTCATCGGTGCATCACGTCATCACGAGCTAACTTTCGTACCTAAAGACAGTATCTGAAAATAGTTAGGCAGTAAAAGTACCGTTTTTCTGCCTGTTAAGTGTCATTAAAAAGACACTTTTGATGTCATTTGGAGGAAAAAGTATTTTTAATTACTTTCAATAACAAATTATTGCATCTGAAACTTTCTATACATGGAAAAATCTTGAATTTGGCTTAAGTTTTCAACCCAATATGAGTGGTCTGTTTCATGTGTTGACATCAAAATGTTGGAAAACATTATATTACTGGGGTATGTTGTTTTAGGTAAACCTTCACGTCCTATTTTTTTTTCTCTTGTCAAAGCGTTGGGGAGTTTCAAAGTGACTCGGCCCTTACTTGAAAAAAATTCAGTTAAGTTTTTGGTTATGATAAATTTCCGTTTCCAGGATGAGTCCCAGTATATTGGAATGGATGAAAGAAAACGCATCGTGCGAATAATTGATAATGCAGATAAACCTAACAACAAAGTTTGTGTGGCATTGAGGAAAAACTAACCTGAGTAATAGCTGAGTGACTTGTTTTGTTCAAAATTCAGTTACTGGATTACTTGAAGAAGGTAACTAGAAATCATCAGTCTTGAATAATGAATATATTACGGGTTCAAAATATTTCACCTAAACTTCCGACCTTGAACACAATAATGAAAAATCAATGGACAATAGTTCAGATAATAAGTGAATCTCCCTTCACTAAACATTAATTGACAGTTGCACACAAGGGCAAAGTTCTGAGATTTCCTGGCTCTTCCGTTTTTCACAATATTTCGGCATTCTCATATAGGGCGAGACAATTTCACTTCTGATTCCTTACATCCATAATGTTAATGGAGAAACCTACACATATTTATTGATTTTATTGCAAAAAGTTCTGCCGTCTTTCTTATTTCAGTTGAGAGAACATATTTAGACGTAAAATTGAAGAAGCTTCAAGGGTAGTTTAATTTTTTAATTATATGCATAATTCTTTCTGAGCAGGTGGAATTCTTGATTTCAGTCATTCAGTCAGTCCCTCTATATTTTCACCTGGCACGGTACTATAAATTCTGCTGACGAAAGGCCAAACTTTCATCATAAATTATATCAGTAAGTTCTTATCAGTCGGGGATTCATAAGATGCATTTACCCAAGGGCTATTGGTTAGTCAGTTTTTCAACCTACAGGATCAGATTGGAATCCACAGACTCCGGGGTCAAATTTTGCTGTAGTGAAAAATTATTAAAACTCGCTAAAAATGTTGAAACCGTCTTGGTGAATCACAGGTATATACTAAATACCGAGTGTATAATACCTTGATTATTCATGAAAAAGATAATTGGAGTGATTTGTTCTTTTTTATGCTTTATGCTAAATGCAGATAGAGATTCTCATTATGATAATATTTCCTCCCCTACTTCGCTGGAATCGGTGAAATTAGAGCCACAAAATATTGTTATAGTTTTATCATCGGTGACAAAATAAATTAACATTTTTTCCATCGCTATTGAATTGAATGGAATTGAATTGAAACATACAGTTGCCCACCCGTCAAAAACCCAACTTTCAATTTAAAGCATTCGACCTTGGAACATTTTTTGCCTGCATCAATTGTTTTGTAACCATCCAATAATTTGTCATCACCTTGAACATTCATTAGTATTGTGGTAGAGAAAAAATATACTACCAATAATAAAATGTGTATTGGAGGGATGAAATCGCCTCATTCGAAACGGGTAACTTACCAACGGTAAAAATACGTCGTCTTATCATGGAAATCTCATTTTTATCTCATGGTTCAATAATAATATATCATTTAAAATGAGATGTGAAAAGGTTTCTGAGAATTATTTTGTGTTTTCACCAGAAATCAACTACTTTCCTGGCCAATACCAGGTAGACTATAATAAACTCGCATTTGTTTAACACCTATTATATGATTTTAAATTTGAAATATTCGATAATGAGAATATACTTTTTCCTCTGAACCATAAAGAGATATTGATTTGGCTCGAATTAATATTTTGTTTGTTTTGAAACGACAAGATATTGATTCATTGAAATGTTTCGTTGAGTGTATTTCAATTCGACAAATTGTTTTGTTGAACCAAATGCACTTTTGATTCGGAAGTAATAATAATAATAATAATCTCCACTCTCCACTCTCCAGTCTTTAGCTCATGCATGACTATTTCGGCTTGCTAAGCATCATGAATTCGCCAATGTTGTATGTATGTACAATGAATTCGAACCAGGCATAGATGAGGTTCGTATTTTTTGACAAATAAAAAAACCATTGTTAAAATATCTATCGGAAAACAACTATAATTTACTTGCTGATACCACAGAATATTGAGTTATATCTGTCAAATATTGGAAATACCTATATAAATTTTAAAAAAAAATCTAAAAAAAGTATTGTTTATAAAAGGAAGGAAGGAAAACTCGAAGTCATCTCCACACAATTTAATGACGTTGTTAAACAATCAGGGACATGTTTTCGTCTCAGAAAAGTCTATCTTCAGCTTCGAATAATATTGAAATAGTAGGATGGGAAGATAATAATCAAAAGAGAGAAATCAAGGAATCCACTTGCATTCTTCTGAACGCAGACAATAGCATTATTCCTTCCTGTTCAGTTGATATAGACAGAACATGGTATTCACTACTGAAAACTGAACGTGAAAATGGTAGATTAAGATCAATTAATGAAAACATTCTGTAATTCATTTGTATGCTCACATCACTCATTCATATGCCAACATCAGTCTGTCACTGAGAAGTGTCATACTATATAAAGACAACTGCAGAGAATAATATTTTATATTTTCATGTTGGAAATGAGAGCAGATTCGTTTCCGAAACGTTCAAAGATAAGTAAAAATTCGATATATTTTTCCAATATATCTATCTATATATCTAAAATGTCACTTACAAACGATTGGATTTTCCTTTTCGGCTTTCTGAAACATTTTTTAAACGCAGTTGGGGCAAATCAGCTGATTTGTCCTATACACGTATATTAAAATAATACTCACATTTCTATTTTATAGAAACAAGGAGAGAAAATCCCAAATAAGATAGATAGATATACCTTCCGAATAATTTTGACTGATAATTTGAGTGGATAAGCTCATGAACGTTTTCTTAAGGTACCCCTTTCATATAATTATCTTGACGAAGAACCACTTGATAATTTCGCTGGAAGAATCTGTTGTTTATTTTTTTTTTTCTAGTTATAAGTAGAGAGTGCTTCGAAAGCGATAAATTAAATGGGTAAGAGAAGACCACACAAACAACAACTGAACGTTACTTTTTGTAGAAAACAATATTTTGGACGTATCTGAATTCGAAATTCAATGAATCATCGATAAGAGATAAGCAACCGAACCCAGGCATTTGCTTTCGGCGAAGCACCACCAGTATGATTGACTCTTGCAATGTTGCAGCACGTTCAATAACATTTTAAAAAAGGAACATTTCTAGATATATGGTGTGGTTATCTGCTACCAATTTTATTTGTCGCTTCAATTTCTCGGACACACCCAGTATACCTTCAAACAACAATATTTCGTGGGATAATACACAAACACAATGGGCTAGTGGACTGGCAGTGAATAATTGGCATTCAATTACTCCACTGTGCTGAATTGATTTTTGCAGCACTTCTTACGCGTTGTTGATGTAAATAATGCGTCTATGCGTTGTTTGAAGTTGTTGAATTTCAAAGCTCATCTCAAACGTGTCGTCATGACCTTGTTCTCAGATATGTCTGATATATGGTGACGTCAGTTTTTATTCGCGGTAAATTTCTTGCCGTTTTAATATGACCGTGACAATAATGATGATTTAAGCACCTTAAAATCGACCGAACAAATCTAAAATGATCTAAAAAAAATATGGTATTGAAAGGTTATTGAGTGAAAAATAGTCCACTAGCCCATTCAATAGCAGTGTGCGATTCTCCATTCTTCTACAGGGTGAGTCATTAGTGTGGCAATGTGAGATAACGGCTTTACTGTTTGAGATAGATGAACAAAAATTCCAGAGATGATCTAGGATCATAAGCAGCACATGTCCAAGTTATTTCGATTCATACAAGGTGACTGAGAAATGCGTGGCGTATCAAAGTTATACTTTTTCTTATGGGACACCCTGTATTTCATTGCATTTTCGCATTCTCCTTTGTGAGCTGATTTCATCAATGCATCACACTTTGGGTCTAGCGTGTATGATTACAGAGATATAGGGTGTTCAAAATCGAGATTTTTCAACTTTAGGATTTTGAACACCCTATATATCTGTAACCATTCTCGCTAGACCCCAAGTGTGATGCATTTATGAAATCAGCTCACAGAGGAGAATGCGAAAATGCAATGAAATACAGGTTATCCCATAAGAAAAAGTATAACTTTGATACGCCACGCATTTCTCAGTCACCCTGTATAAATCGAAATAATTTGGAAATGTGCTGCTCATGATCCTAGATCATCTCTGAAATTTTTATTCATCTATCTCAAGCAGTAAAGCCGTTATCTCACTTTGCCACACTAATGACTCACCCTGTATATGTTAGGGCCGGTTGTATAGGTTGCTGTTATCTATGACTTTGACTCAACTCACACTTCAACCTACGGATGCGTTTTATGGGTGGATGTTAACCCGACATTGTATCGTTAACTTACTAGGTGAATGGATTTGCTAGATGAGTTGATATTTTACGCATCATCTATTATCACCATATAATATTGTGGAGTTGTAGTTTTTCTAGTTCAGTTTCGTTAAAAAATTTTATTAAATTTATGAGGACATTCAAGATATATTTCAGAAAATGCTTTCAAATGATGAGAATGATGTCATTGATATTATATTGAGGCAACCGGTTGAAATAGGATAGATACTCGAAGGGAAGCCTGTACCAATAAAATATTAATGAAAAATCACTAATAACACGAATTTCAATATCTAATTGACTGCTGCTAACATCAGGATGACATAGACTTATAAAATCAACAGTTTTCATAGTTGGGTTAACTCCTCGATATCCATTGTGAGCTGATTCGATGATAAAAAAATAACCTATAAAACTGTCCCTATGTTGTGAAGTCAAATCTAAATGGTATAAGGAAATACAGTTTAATTTTTCGTAGTTGCAATTAGTTGATAGTGACCTACTTTTTGCATGTACATGTTTTTCTGAGTGGCCACTTTATGTATGAATAATACTCTCAGGTTAAGGAAACATTTATTTTCAGCAAATCCCACTATACGTGTCTATTTATATAAAGATTTATGTGAAATGTTGAGATTATGCATATTTTTATAATTGTTATACATTTTTATAATGAATACAGGCTCTATATTGGATCTTGACTTATCATTTCATTCACCATCGTCTTCTAATTCAATTCATTAGCATCAGATTCACAGTTTGGGGAAAATACCGAAAAATAGATTGTTTTTTTGTCGACTAGGTACCTGCCTTGTGGACTTCAAAAACGCAACATCTGGCTAAACTGAATTATAGACTACAAGCCCAGGCTACTTCTGGGACTGGTCATATGACCCAGCATGAATTATATTTAGTAGTGATACCTACTATAAGTACTTCAAAATATTCGGGTTATACATTGATAACTTGTTGCATAATTACAAAGAGTATCAGTTTAACAGTTGAAATAATCCGAACGCGAAGCGGGAGGATTATTCTGTTAAACTAACATGATTTGTAATTGTGCAGGTAGTTTGAGATGTATAAACTTGAAGATTTTGGAGTTCTAATTGTATTCGATGCAATTATTTTTCGAGTAGATCTGAACGAACGTCAAAATTTGACGACGTGCTTTCTTTGGATGTAACAATATTGGTCGCTATGGAAAAGGAAATAAATCTAAGTTTCTGATTGATGTATATCCACGTATATTCGAAATTATACAAGGTAGCTTATCTCAATTGAATGTTCTGATTGGTTCAAAATCATATGAAGAAAATAATCAGAATTATGGTGCCATAAAAAACAACTCCTTTAGGCACACTGGGCCGTCAGTTGGGAGCAGTGCATGTGAGTACAGTTGATTGATACTTCCATCAAGAGAGAGCTATTTCGACAAAATATTCCTCTACGGCATTTCTAAAATTGATAGAGTATTGAAAAATAACCTTATGTCGTTCATAATATTTCCGGAAAATCTTTGCCCCCCTTAAAGGTGATTGGATACTGTAAGGCGTTTGAAAGATTAGATTTCTATAATTACGTTTATTCATTTTTCTACAATGCAGAACAAATTTGCCGGTACAGGCGTGAGATGCACCGCACGCAACTCCCTACTTCTAACTAGTATATAGTTGGGATAATTGATACAGCACCATATTCAATGATCTCATTACAATTTCATATGACGATGTCATTTTTTTGGCCGTACATTTTTCATGGAACGTGTGACTTTCTCAGGAAAACTTATGTAGCTAGGAAAATGGTAATTCAACGGTTATTTTATTTTTTATTTTCGATTTGTATATTTATTTGTTTTTACCTTGGATACGGTTGCCATAAATACACTCATAACACCGTAGCGTTATGGATCATAATTTGATGACATTTCATATTATTTTATTGGTGGAAATTTACCCAACATTTATATCTGTATCTCAGAAGCTATCCATGACAAGAACTACACATAATTAAAGCTCCATTTACCATCTTCAAAATTCGTTCAATTGCTTCTCAGTGAAAAATCCCAAATAATAGCTGTAAACTAGTGATTTTTTGAGATTCTGATTATTTGCTCGAATTTTGAATAGCTAAAACTCAAAAAGTATTATCCCCAAAGTCCGATTCATTTTTCTTGTCAAACCAATTCTACATGCTGAATTAGAGCAACGTCGAAGCGTTTTTTCGGCGTTTCCGGCGTGTTGTCGAGGTCGAAAACTTGCTTTTTTTGTGATATTATACAGGTTGAGTCATGACTACCCAGCCATAGCCTAATGATGGATAGAGGAAGTCAAGGTGAGTTGATATATATGTGAAAAAATATTTTTTGCCTAGTCGTATTGCATTATTTGTATTCGGGGCGAAATTTCGATGAACGATATTTCAGCAACGTCTTCATGTTATCGCCTGAAATTCATCAGCAACTCACCTCTACAGACACTCCATAAGATGGCCTACTATGGAAAAAAAAATTCCAGAGCCGAACTTGGGAAATTCATTTTATTTATAAATGTCATAATTTCGACTTTTTGGATCGTATTTTTGAAAAACTCTCATCAGAATCAGGAAGATAAGGAAAAACACTGCAAGTGTAGCTTCTCATTTTGCACGGCACACTTCGACCAAACCGTTCAAAAAATATCGAACAAAATACCGATGAACGTTTCCATTATTTCGCACGGGCAAATTGTAGTCAAATCGTTCGACAAATTCATTTAAATCCATTTCTTGCATATCGGTGTATAATAAGAGTTGGGAAGAGGCTCTATTAGAAAAAAAATCTAGGATCGGACTTGATTTTTTGGAAGACACCTTTGAAATATGAACATAAATAATTTCCAATTGAAATCTGCTTCTATACATGTGGGAACGTGGAAACATTGTACTCAATATGAGGAATTATCGCTGAGGTGAAAAATTTCTATTCGAATCAGATATACTACATAGAGGAACTTTTGAAGAACTATTGAATATGATCTCATTGCATGTGAACTCTCTCAATCAGCGAATTGAATTGTGAGTTTGGTGTTTTCACGATTCAGAGAGCACTAAAAAAGAATAAGGCTGTGATAGATGTAAGCAAATGGATTGAAAGAGGCATTTCATTTCAATGGGATGGGGCACATATACATTATTCAATTCAAGGTAGAGAATACCTAGACACCCAATTCTCTAATCCCTGGAAAGGTCGTGGTGGTCCTCATTCTTGGCCTTCGAGGGCTCCTAACAGTATTAGACTATTATCTATGGACATTTGAAACGATTGGTATATCAGACTGAACTCGACATCATCAGAGAGAAACTGAGAGAGAGGATAGTTACAGATTCAGTTATGATCAGAAATAATTGGCAAATTATTCTAAAAACCAAGAGAGATCTCCTGAAGAGATGCCGAAAATGTGAAGAAATTGGAGGAGGACATTTAGAGAATCTCCGTTGAAGATTGTTAAGGTATAGACAAAGCTTTTTCGGAAATTATAATTGTTTTGTAGTTTTTCCCAAAAATCAAGTCCGCTCCTGATTTTTTTTATTGAAAAAAACTATTCTCTAGTTTGCTGGTATATATCAATATAGAAAAAATGATTTCAATACCTTTATGTCGAATGTAGAGATTAATGTGCTCGAACGAAGTCGGTGAAATATTTATCAGTATTTAGGCTTGAATTTTTTCACCGAATCGGTCGAAGTGTGCCGTACAAATTGAGAAGCTCCACTTGTTGTGTTTGCCCTGATCTTTCTGATTCTGATGAGAGTTTCTGAAAAATACAATCCAGAAAGTCTGAATTATGACATTTATAAAGAAAATGTCCGTATCTGGATATTTTTTCCATAGTAGGCCATCTTTTGGAGTGTAAGTATAGGAAAGTTGCTGATCATTTTCAGACGATAACATATTGAGACGTTCGTGAAATATCGTTCATCAAAGATTCGCCCCGAACTCAAATAATGCCCTGTATTGTGGAAAACCTGCTTCCGTATCATAATTTGCCTTTCATTACATCACATACCCAGACAGCACCAGATATTCCATGAATCTCCCTATTATATTCCTTTTGGAATATTGAAATATTCTGGGAATAATCTGGAATATTCCGGAATATCTGTGGAATATTCTCTAAATATGCGAATGGGAATTCCTCAGATATTCATAGAATATATCCAAAAGAATATTCCATGTTGAATGTTCCTGGAATATTCTGAAATACATATTCTAAAATAAAAAAAGTGACCCAAGTAGGGATCCAACTCGTGACCTCAAGACTGTCAGAGCAACGCCTTGACCACTAGGCCAGCAATCGAATTGAATAATGCTGTACATATCAATTTCTTCTGTGAGCATTGTTCGAAATCGGATCATAAACACTTTTTGTTTCAAAATACCCTTACATCTAATTGATGTTTGATACTCACATCTCTGAAATAATGATTGTTATTTATGTGTTGAGAAACATAGGAATATTCATGGAATATTTCATGAATATACACCACAGAATATTCAGTTGAGAATATTTCATGAATATACCGCACAGAATATCCAGTTGAGAATATTTCATGAATATACCTCACAGAACATTCAGTTGGGAATATTTCATGAATATACAACAGAGAATATTCAGTTGGGAATATTCCTGGGAAATTCATACCTGAATATTCCCTAAACATATCCGACTATATTCACTTTGGAATATTCCTTTTAGATGTTTCAGAGGCATGTATATATTCTAGGAATAATCGATGAATATTCGGAATATACTCCTCCGTTTTAGCATATTTAGAGAATATTCTAGGAATATCCAGTGCTGTCTGGGTAACTACATAAGTAAAAGTATCTCTCGCATGGTAGCTCTACCATACCATAATAAAGGTCATAATCAAGAATGAAAATGAATGAATGGCCGAAAAATCTCACTTACTTGAAGATGACGGAACTCTCGTCATCCGTAGGAAACGGACCCGAATTCCACATTCAAATTCAAATTTTGATAAAAGTATAAGGCGTAGACTCTGGATTTTAATTCTATTCAGCTGTGTATTGTGTTAGAGTACTTTCAAATACAAAACTAGTGACATAAGTCATCTAGTTTTTCTTTTATTTACTTGCAAAGTTTCGAAATATGTGAAACTCAAATTTAAGCTATGACTTTACATGACTACAAAAAAAAACAACAGCGACCAGGATCTTCCAACTTCCTCGTAAGTTCTCTAGTCTATCCTCTTGCTGGTGATGTGTCACGTGCCATAAATATATTTTAACAACTTTGTAAATTCGCTTGAATTGTGAATCGAGTCACATAAGGCAAATATTCAGAATTATGATTTGAAAAATTATTTTTGTTTGAATGATACCTGAACCTTTTAAATTTGTTATCTTATTCTTATGAGGTGAGATCAGTCTCGTAGCTCTATTGTTTCGTGGATTATACTTGAAATAAACAAAAAATAAAATTGCATTTTCAACATTCATTTCGCATTCATTTCATAAATCTCACAAATCCTGCTCAAATTGATGACCTCTGTTGCGAATGCAGGCTCGACATCTGTTTCGTATTTCGACAGTTGTTGTTCGAAGTCGTATTTCCTCCTTAATGGTATCGAAGGCCGTTTTTATGCGTTATTGGACTAGTACATCACTAGTTGGAACTTCCGTGGCGTATACCAGCCCTTTGGCAGGTCCCCAGACATGAAAGTCTAACGGAGTTAGGTCTGGGGAACGTGGCGGCCATACAATAGGGCCATCGCGCCCAATCCACGCATGAAAGAATCGCGGAGTACAATGAAATGAACACGTTATGTAGCAGAGGCAGTGATGTCTCGACTAAAAAATTATGGGGTCGGTGGCAGTTCGTGATTTGTTCAAACAGATTTACGTTGTGCAAGAAATATAAATTTCACTTGTTTCTGGAGTAACAGTTACGCAAAAATATTTTTTCAGATCATTTTTAATTACAGCCTTATGAGACTTGATTGACATTTCTAGCGAATTCACAAAGTTGTCAAAATATATTGATGGTATGTGACACATTATTGGCAAGAGGATGGACTAGAGAGCTTTTGTGGGAGTTAGAAGATTCTGGTCGCTTTTGTTTTTTTTTGTAGCCATGTAAAGTCACAGCTTTAATTTGAGTTTTACATATTTCGAAACTTTGCGAGTGAATTTAAAAAAAAACTAGATAACTTATGTCACTAGTTTTGTATTTAAAAGTACTGTAACATAATACACATCTGAAAAAAATTAAAATACAGAGTCTACGCCTTATACTTTTTTCAAAATTAGAATTTGAATGTGGAATTTGGGTCTTTTCTTGATAAACAGATGAAAAGACGATAAAAAATAATCCACAGGGCATGAAAGGCGTTAACTAGTCTTAAAGTATAGCAGATGACCCCTTCATTCGACCATATCAATTTGGCATACGATGCACCAAACACCCTGTATATCAACTCACCTCGACTTCCTCTATCCGCCATTAGGCTATAGCTGGTTAGTCATGACTCACCCTGTATAGTACTCCGAAAGCTGGTATGCATTATTTTAAGATTTGCCTTCTCCCCATAGCCTACTACGATGAAAAATACTGCCTCAAAAATTAGTGTTCATGCAACTCGAGTTAAAAATATAAAAAAAAAACTATATTTTTGTTAATGTCGTGTGTGAATCCCTTCTGAATGTCTTGCACATATCAGACTGCCAATGGTTTAAGGGTCACCTAGTGTATGAATTGATATAATATCATCCGCATATCTATACAGAGTACTATTCATAAATACGGATGAGTTATTGAAATAAATTATCCTGGAAAATAATTTTCAATTATAGCTTCTAACTTGCAGAAAATAATGCATCGTTCTTATTGAATTATTACCAATATAGAAAAACAAAAGAAAATGCATTTCATCGAGTTATCTGAATTTGAAAATTGAGCACGATCCATTATTTCCTGCAAATATAGAAACAAGAATTGAAAAATCAACTCATTTCACAAACTTTAGGCACTAAGTAACAAAACCTCAATGCCATCTTAGATATAGGAGTATTTATTATGAACACTCTGAATGAGATGTGCGGATGATGATGTATGAATAGTTGAACTAAATGACTTTAGATTCATTTGACACTCTAGGTAATATTTGCGAGAAACTCAGCATTGTTTTATATCACATTCTCAAAAATTAGTTTTATTATTTTCTGATCTGTGAGTAGTGAACACCAGTATAAGCAACGATATTGAAACCTGAGGTTTTTGGCTTGCAGTTGTGCCTAAATCGATAGAAGTATTTTTTTGCTGTTGTAATTTTTGGGGCTTTCAAATCTCAAAATTATGCATACGACAGGATATAGAGCCATTTCTTAAGTAAAATAATCTGTTACTTCACAAACCATAATTAAGCAAGTGTGTGAAAGATTGGCAATAATTGAAATTGTGAAAGATATCAATTGAATGTTTCACTTGTCCTTACTTTCCAAGTATATATCCTCTGATTCCTTAAATCATTGTGTTATTTAACATTCAACATAATCTATGGGGAAATTCTCATCAAGATTCAGATTGAGAAAAATAGTAACCAAATAAATAACACAAAATAAATACCTAGGGTCCCTGACGTATTTTTGTAATTGTAACAGGGTACGGACAGATCCTCGTCTCTTCTCACTTTGAAGTGTTTGTGAATATATGTATGGGAAATAGCCCCCTCTTACAAAACCCTAGAAATTTTTGTAGACCTCTGCCTACTTGATTATGTCGAATTCTATCACCGTAGTAAGCCCGAGCAAAACTAACGCTAGATGGCGCTGTTCCCGAAGTGATCTTGCTACACAATGGTTGTTTTGTTGTTAACATTTACGTATATTGATTCGTAATTTGAAAACATTGAGAAAAAGTGATTGATTTAATGTAAAAGACGTGAAATTTTCATTATATCTGTGAAGTATATGTGGCACGATGTTCCCTACGCCATCTACATTCAATCCGGTGCGGCCTTGCTACGGTGTTTCGCGGTCTACACGTTTTGGAAAAAAACAATTGACAAGTGGTTACACCAGTCTATTTTCATCATGGTTCCATCTTTATTCATTTTCCTGGGGATAAACACTAGAGATTTCTGATATTTGTTGTTTTTTAGGTTATATTGAGGACATTGGCGTATCATACGTGATTTCCACATGTAATTTCTCATTCAACTCTACATATTATATTCAAATGATGAGTTTTTGATTTTTCAACTCCATCATAGTCTTTGTGAGGCAGTGAGCAATTTCTTCTGAAAGATTAATACGTTTTACCAAATGGGACCTGTTCTTATAGGTAGTATACCTATCAATAAATGAATTTTGATTTCAGACTAAGCCTTATGGTTGAGAAATGGTGAAAAATTTTATGTAGGTATTTGAACTAAGGTGCTCATATGTCATGTGTGCTGTGTATATTCATGTTGGGAATCATTTTTGCAGTTTTTTACGAACACTTAATGTTTCCTCTGAATGTAGGTTTAATTTTTTAAATGGTAGGGCATGTGCCTCTTCTTTTAATGCTCCGTTTTGATAAAAACTGTTTCTACTAAATTGCATTCAAAAACTTGCTTGTGGAGTGGATAATTATAACCACAATCGGAAAGTATAATATGTGATTTCGTATTAGTTTCACCTCGAATATTTGGCTGATGTATTCACCAATTTTCCCCATTCGGTCACTCCACTTTCCATGTTCTGAGTTCATTTGCATTTGATGAAAAGCTGACAAATTCAAATTTGCCATCCAACTGATACAGCCTAACGCAGCACAATTTACCATCCTTCCATATATATATATTTGAATAATGTCGTATCAAGAACAGGTATGAAATTAAAATTTTTTAAGATTTCTTTTAACGCCTATGAATGTGACGTGACAGCAATGTCATGTCAGGGACGCCAATACAATACACGAAACCAAAGTCACTAGATGATTAAAAGAGAAAGGAGCTTTGATCTGTCCGTACCCTGTTAGATGACAAATACGTCAGTTTGCATCAAGGAACCCTAAAAATACCAAGATTGTAAGGTAGATACATCAGAATACTGCCATTCAAATGAGAAAAAAGAGGATAGTTTCACAGTATATTTTTGTAAATAGCAATATTCAAGTTAGTTGACTAAGCAACAAGCAATACACGGACTCGCCACAAGATGGTGTCATGTCTGTTTAGTTTTTCACATTCTGACTGCGATGGCTGTGCCTGTCTGAAATCATTGAACTCAACGTTAACAACTATATTGAGTTTATTGTCCGAAATAGTCTATCGGTACTCTCTGTAGAGTAGTGTAATAACGGTGTAATGAACTGTCGTTCAAGTGAATAAACCAATCTTATTGAAACTATTGGATTTTTTCCAACAAGTATATCGGATCTTTTCACTGATGTTCCTCCGAATAAGGAACACCACTGATAATCGATATTGATTTTTAATATTACTATTCTTCGTTTCGATATAGGTACTCGAAGAATAAAAGGAAGCAATAATTCTGAATACTCCACTAATAAATCACAATGCAATTAAAAATCCTATTTTCTATTTTTTTTTTGTATTTTGATTGTTAATTATAATTTCATTCAGTTCCATTCACTATATTGTCTGGCAGATAGGTGAAATAATTTTTTAATCTATCTCTTGGAGCGCACGAAAGTAATTTTACCATAATGTTCGTGGAACATCGCGCGTACCTATAGGGAGGATAGGGAGAGGAGGTACCTAGGTGTTGGATTTTTTCTTCAACTTTTGGCAGGTAAGCAAGTTTTCGATGGAAAATCATAAAATTGTTCAAAATTACCCCAGTGTTTTAGATCAGTTTGGCAGTTTCTCCGCATTGTTGGTCAATTTTGAGAGATTTTTCCTTCCACTTTTATTTCATTAAAATGCACTGAGGATGTGGTATGGATATAACAATTAATTCTGGATATTACAAGTTAGGTACCTATTCGAGTAATATAAGGGAACATTCCATAGATGTTTACATTACATTGTGCTTGAAATATTGAATTTGGTAATGTGTTATAGCTTCCAACATAGCTGCTTGTAAATTTGCAAAAAAGGAGAATGGGATAATAAGAGCAATTCAAGTGAGATATTTTATAATTGATAGAAAAAATAATTGAACTTTGACCACCTGTAGCTCCGCTACTGATCGAGTGATCGAGATCAGATTCATGTTCATATGAACTTTTTCGATTAAAATGATGAGATCTATCTCCCATTTCTGTTTGCTCCTCAAAACCTGAATCAACCTGTATATGAAAGGCTCGATATCAGAGAAGTTGCGCCGGGGCCCAAAAGGCTTGAGCGGCCAAAGGCGCAAATCATCTAACATCGGGCTCTTCCCGCACTAGTACTGTTAATATACCTACTATTACTTATTTTATGAATATACTTTAAAGCTCGGCAGAACACTTTTCGAACCAAAACAAAGTTGGCAGAATAGTTCGAACAGCCTTCCTGTGTCATCACAAAAATAAGAAGGTCGCGCAAATTGGTGAAATTTTCAATATTTTTCTTCTGTAAAATTACTCGGCGGAACACTTTTTGTTGTGGTCATCTGGACCACGCTTCAAATATTGCCGCCAACGCTAGCGAAAATAGGTACAACCTACCGCGGCGCCATCTGGCACCGCAGAGAACCTGGGGAGAAGGACGAACAGGAATTGGACCGCCATTCAACTGTTCGGCGTGGCCCTTACCACTTGCATTATTGTATCTTTTCGGCATGACCAACCCTTCAAGCAGACTTACTGAATTTAGGTTAACGCTCGAAGAATATGAATTATACTATAAATTATATCAAAGGAAGAGATAATGTTACTGCCGACGCACTGAGTCGTATAAAAATTGATTCCGATAACTTGAAAGAAATGTCGAAAAATTCGTGTCATATGAGCTTGGATATTGTTCCAGTGTTGTTGCTGCAAACCCTTATTCGTTGCAAAATGGAAGAGATTTTGATATTCGAAGCTACAAATGATAGCGATGTTAGTAGTGACGATGACCTAGATGATATGTTTATCCTTCATGTACTGAATGAGAACGACAATTCAGGTAATCGAAGGGAATTATATAGATATCAATTTAAATAATTTATTCGAAATAGAATATAAAAATCTATTTCGATTTGCGTAAAATGACATTCCAAGATTAGCTAGAGCCCTAGGAATACCAGGAAGCTATAAGTTTTCCAGTAATTTACATTATATTCATTTGGATGAGGTTCCAACGGCCCGTGTCTTCGTAGGGATTATGGCCTCCAACTTCCCTTGCGAGATGCGAATCATCTTCCAAGGAAAAAAGAATTCTTTTATTTGAATTGTCCATGATTTCTTCGAAGCACAACACAAGAACAAAGCGCAATGAAAAACAAATGTGATTTCATGTGATAAAAGTGAGGTTGAAGTAAAAACCGAATAGTTATCGTTTGTATTCGCTTAGATGGGTAACGCCTTCGGTTCAATACGATTTGCGTTTAGCGCCAGCGTAGCAAGACGTAAACTTACGTCAGACGTATCTCCTGGCATACGAAATTCGCATACTGCGCATGCTTAGATGTCAAATTCTACGTTTACGCTTACGTATTCTGCATTGCTTTTTGAGTCGGTAAACCCAAGGGCAGGTAGGGGAAGTGTACCCAAACGGAAATTACGTCACGGTTGAACACAATGAAATGGAATAATTAGTTTCAACCAACCATGACGGGTAACGTGAATGAAATATCCCTATGTTGTCTAATTGAATGGCATTATTATTAATGCATATAATAGCGTTATTCGACATGAACACTCCTAAATACTTGATTTTGTTGGCCTTTTTACAATTTTTCTTGATATCTTGAACAAACCTCTCCAAACGCACCATCTTTCGATACACACCAAAACCACCTCCTACCCCCCCCCCCATACTCCATGATAGAAGCCCATTGGAACTATCGGAATAATGGTTTTTGCTTCTATTTTCCGCTAAGCATCAATTAACGATAAATTAGAGAGATCATGATAGCAGCAATCCGAAAATTTGAATTATCGCTCGCCCTGAGCAACTCGCTGACATTGGCTATGAAAAGGACCCTGTCCTAGGACATAGCTTGCTCGTCATTCCCAACATGTGCTTCGTGTAAAGTTTGACCCCCCTGGACCAATCGTGGCCAACCTCTGGGTGCCGGGAGGCATTCCCAGGGGATTTTAACGTGTTTTTATTGTTTCGTCGTCGTTATTTTATTTACATGTTAAACATTGAACTTTACTTGTACACACGTATATTGTACATATTTTAACAAGAAAAATAAATGTATTGAATCTCTCCAAACTCGAATGACAAAGAGTGACAGGCTGACAGTGAGAAAATTTGTCAACAGATAATTCAGGTTATGATGAATAGCTTGTGGCGGATAAATGGAGCAGATCCACTCTTAGCCACAGGCATTTGTCGACGGTTGGCTGTACTTCAAGAAGCATGGCAACGCCGGTGACATGTGTCAGATAAGAGCTATCACGCTTGGCTATCACGCAACTATCACGGACGTCGACGTCAAGTGTCGGATTTTGGCGGAGTTGAATAGCCTTGGGTCCCTCTCTCTCTGTCTCTCTCGTTTGATAGACGATACACGACTTCATTGTTGTCTCTAGAATTTACGATTAAACAACCGATTTTGTAATGTTTTTGTGCTATTAAACATGTTCGTTTAAAAAATGGACTCATTTGCTCGCCGCAATAGCCACAAGCTCATTTGACACAGGAAATAGATGACGCCACATGCCGTCCCTGCGAAATTTTAATACAAGGCGATTTTCGCTAAATGAACAGTCATCTATGACCCGTCGGACAATCTAGGTATTTAGCCGTCATTGCCTGAAGTCACTCTAGTATGTACAGTATGTACTACTATGCAGTTCATAATAAGTCTCAATCACGAGTCAAAATTGTATATTGTCATTTATAAATTGTTTTCACGTTCATCAAAGTTGTGATTCATTTGTGATTATGAATACCCTCCTTCTCCTCCCCCCTAATCAATAGTAGGAAGTTTCAATGAAAAATGAAAATCCAAACTACTATACTTTCCTCGAAGAACTAGTACTTTTTCCGGTCATTTTTCAGTACATTTTTAGTAGCTCTGCTGGGCTGGCAACACTGATCGTGGCTAGAGTTCCTAAATGTGTCAAGCAAGTGTCAAGTACATAGGAACTCTAATTGAATCCTTATAACCTAACCTCTTTTTGAGTGTTAACTTGTTTGCTTAAATTCATTTTATTAGGCAATCCAACGACCTGTCAAATAATTTCAAAATGGCGTCTGGTTGGCAAATAAACCAAAAACAAGTTTGTTTACTTGAGAACTTTGTGGGTTTCGGAAGCCTCTTACAGTATTATTTCATCGAGTTTCGGCTAGATTTATTGTGAATAATGAAAACTCAGTATGATTTCAAAGAAAAAATTGCCAGTAACGTTGAATTGTGGTGGATTGTGGAAGCAGTGCAGATCGGGACCATTTGATGTTTTGTCACATTCCTACTGTAATACTGTGAAAAACTCTGAGCATTACCCACAGATGAAGAATCTATCAAGAAAAATTAGGGAAATGTGGATAGCAGCCATCAAGAGAAAGAATCAGCAACAGAATCAATCATAATAAACCAGAGGATATGTGGGAGACACTATTTTCATAACAGGTACCTAAGAAAAGAGATTTTGATATTATTTATATGTACCTACCTACTAGAACTGATGAGTTTAGTGTTTCATCTTATGGAAAACTTATCTTTTTTTCATTTTGATAAAATAAACCAATACTCATTACTTTTGATGGTCCTATACATAGTATGGAAACATCATGTTTCTAATACATTAATTCATAATCTACCTTATTATAGGAAAACATAGTGCCTGAAAGATGAGAATATCCAGCTTGGGTCCCATTGCAATATAATATGGGTCATCAATCTCTTGTCCATTTGAAATGCAAGACTGATGTGGATCAAAAACTGAGAGCAGACAAAAGGTTCAAATCATGAATCAAGCATCAGAACCCAGAGACCTATGTTCTCAAGAAAACACCTAATTACCTAATACTACTGCTACATCATTTTTCATTTATTTTAGTGTAATGAAGAAAGTGTCCTGGGAGATAAAGAAATAGAAGAGAAAATTGGTGAAAACAAGGTGAAAACCTACAAGATTATAAGTACTTTTACAAATTACAGTTTGTTGTGAATTATTTTTATCAATTATAAATGTAAGACAAATAAAGTAAGTATATCAAAATAATTGTAATATTCATTGAATGAAAAATACATTGTATTATTCCACTATATTACAAAAGATCTACATGAGCCATGAAAAAATCTTCATAGAACATTATAGTTATTCAGTGATCTGATTGAAACAATAATAAACAATGATTGAATGATATATTTATTATGAATAGGTACATATTTTTTTATAGAACTTGTTGAATCAGAATGGTGTACCTAAAATATCTACACATTTAAAATAGAACCATACAATTTCCCTTTATCACTGTCACAACTAGTCATAGGGGTGCCATCATCAGCACTTGAACACTTACACCAATAGTTCACTTCTGGTGAAATTAATATCCACCCAAAAGTCCAGGTATTATAACTTCAGCATGAAACTTCAAAGCAATTTGTGAATGTTGTTCCCAAAACACACGTTTCTTGGACATTGAAGATATAGTAGGGATTTTGTATTAAACCAGCCAGAGCAACTGTACCTATATGTCCATTTCTGCTATTGGTATGATGGGCACAATCATGGTGAGAGTGGTGGCATGGGCCACAAAGCACATACATCAGTACATGAAACTGTTCCTTATTTACTTGCCCAAGCCTCAAGTTACTCATTAGCACAGAATCTGATTGTGAATATTTTACCTATAAAAAAATTGCATAAGATATACATGAATATGAGGTAGGAAATATATATAAAAATATATGAATAACATAATTTCATCATTCAAACTGTTCCTATCATGAACGTTATTTAGATATAAAATTAAAAAGTTACCTTTCCAACTATGACATGAAAATTATTCATCTTCCTGTCTACTTCCTGGCCAAAAGTTGCTGAAAAATACTTGTGAACAACAAGGGTTTTCAATGCTTTCATTTGCTCATAAGGGTAGAAACTGTGGGTCACTATAAATAGTAGGAGAGTATAGTTATGAGGTGGTCTAATCAGTCAGCAGTTTCAGATGTGAAGGGCTTCAAATCCTTGATCAACATCAGCTTCATCAGATATCTACAAACAAATTATGGTTGTATGATAGTTTCAGGAATGAAAATTTACTGATTAGTTGAGAAAAATAGCCGAAAAAATAATAAATATTCATGTTTACCTCTGACCAACCTCTTGGTTTTCCTGCAATAACTTCTGGAAATATGAACTCAGCATATTGAAGAACTGTTCAATTCAGCTCCGAGACTCCCTCAAACACCTGACACATAAAACTACCAGAATAATAGGATGATTCGGGCAAAATATGATTTGATTACAAGTGATGTATAATCTTTGTTTGCCAACCAGACGCCATCTTGTCAGCTAAAATGTCACGTGGTTTGGATTGCCTAATTTGCTCTGCTGCTTGTACTGAATTTTGGTGATTTTCGAAAATGGCTCTACGAGTTCAATTCGAGAACAATAATGAAATAGGAGTTTTTTCAAAACTTACAAATGCTTATTGCCTTGTAGGCATTGGTGGTTCAGAAAATTTTTACAGGTATTAACATAATATGGTGCAATGTATTTTGTGTTTTCATTAACCACATCATTACAGTACTTTCGAAGGAGAATTACGTGAAACCATACCAGTAGTACATGCATCACTGGCTGGATGTCGAATAATTGGTAGGATGTGTGTTGGAAACAAAAATGGCCTATTAGTACCAAGTTCTACATTTGATACAGAACTTCAGCATATTCGTAATTCTCTCCCAGATTCTGTCAAAATACAGAGGGTAGAGGAAAGGTTATCAGCCCTAGGAAATGTGATAGCTTGCAATGATTATGTGGCACTGGTACACCCAGATTTAGATAGGGTACCTCTATTATGATCATCAATAAAAATATTAATGAAATATAACAATCATTTTGTAGGAAACAGAAGAAATCATAGCTGATACATTGAAAGTTGAAGTATTCAGGCAGACAATAGCCAGTAATGTATTGGTGGGATCATATTGTGTTCTGAGTAACCAGGGTGGTTTGGTTCACCCAAACACAAGCATTGTGGATCAAGAGGAATTGTCATCTTTACTACAAGTTCCATTAGTGGTGAGCAGGATAAAAAATTACAGAATGTATATGACTGCTCATGATGGTTTTCTTTTTCAGGCTGGTACAATCAATAGAGGTAGTGAAGTGGTTGGAGCAGGGCTAGTAGTAAATGATTGGTGTGCATTTGCTGGCATGGATACTACATCTACAGAATTCACAGTTATTGAGTCTGTATTCAGGCTGAATGAATCTGCCCCATCAAATATCACATCAAAAATGAGAGCAAGTCTTATTGAAAGGTATTTTCTTCTATAAATTTTTTTTCAAATTTGCCTACCTACTCCCACTCAGTTCAAATAAATGTTTTAATTTTTTCCTGAAATCCATATAACAGCATAGTTGGGTGAGTGGTAAAGCAGTGTTATGTCAAGTGATGAAAAAAAGGGTTTTGTTAATGTAATGTAGTGACAAAGTTGCTCTACATTGGGATTCAAGAGGGATAGATTACTGGTGCAAAGTTTCTACACCAGATGTGTTTGGGATCACACGTTAAAAGGTAAGGCCCCCGTCATTCCTTGCTCGCACAAGACTTTCGAAGACTTTTGAGGGTTGCTCGTAAGGGGGCAACCGAATGACGGATAGAACAAATTTTAGAACAAAAAATTTTTTTAGATTACCAAATCCTGTACCCTGTACTATTGGTTAATTTTAGTATTAATTCAAAAAAACTATGCAACACTAATTTTGCCCCTTTTAAAATATGAATAACTATTTTCTGCTTTGAACAATTTGATCACACTGTTTGCTAGTACTTATAGTCTAGTGCAAAATTTCAAAGTTTTTAAAAGAATCCCATATAAAGAAAAACTTTATTTTCAACTTTGATAGCAACAGCATGAAGATGATCTCATTACCTTGGGACATTATTCAAATTGTCTTGTTATCTCTTTCATTCACAGTGATCTGGAGAAATTACCTTTTTGGTTTCACAGTAATAACTTTTTTCCTGATATGGATATTTAAAATCTCAGGCTCATTTTTATGCTGAAACTCCTCATCACTCCTGAAGATGATCAAAACAAAGGACCTTGCACGAAAACACGGGGAATTGGCTCTCGGTCGAATTGGCTGAAATTTGACAATGGGATGGCTCATTAGAAAAATATGTGAGTTTGAAAAGTTTTGTATGTTTAGAGTTTCTGAGATATAAGCTGACAAAGTTCCTAAAAACGTCGTATCAGGGTAGGATTGACAAAGAAAAAAACTGTTTTTTCAGTATAAATGAAACAAAATAAGCTAGAAAATGTATTGATTGAAACTCATAAACATGTCTAGTTATGATCACATGAATTATAGTGAATCAGGGTGTATATGAGGCAGGGTCAAAAAATTCATTTTTCGGAGAAAAAAAATTCTTGCACTATTCCAAAACCAACAAGTTATATTTTGGTGGGATATTATAGTTTCAGTCTATTGTTGGCTTCGAAAACGTATTTTGATTCTTGATAACTATCTCTGTTCGAAATATGAATTTTTAGAATTTTATGTTATACCCCTTTTTGAAAACAATTGAAAGCTTGTTTTTGATCACAAAGAAAGGAATTGATTGATACTGTTGATTGAATGAAAGCTGAGGAAACTTACTAGCGAATTCAGTTGTTCAATATTGCCTTTCATTTAGATACACGGTGTGTTAGATTTTGTCGAGGGGTAAACAGCTGTGGATTTATGGTGTACACCAATATGGAATTCCATGGATTTCCATGGATTTCCATGGATTTCCATGGATTTCCATGGATTTCCATGGAATTCCATGGATTTCCATGGATTTCCGTGGATTTCCATGGATTTCCTCGGATTTTTGTGGATTTAAATGGATTTATATGGATTTATATAGATTTCCATGTACGACGCAGATGCAACAGCGCATGCGCAAACGCATGCGCAAACGCGTGCGCAAAGGCATGCGCGATGGCATTGTTAAATAACTGTTAGTAAACAACAGAACTCAAGTAGAGTGCAAGTGCATTTAGATCTCGATTTAGATGAATCCCTACTAATCGAATAACGAGAAATAACTGAGTAAGTATGTGGAAACGATAATAGAATAGAATACTATCTGTGGCCATATTAGTGATAAGTATGTTCAAGAAATCATGATTGAAAATTGAGGAAAATATATTTCTATAGGCTTATTCGATTACCACTGAATTATATCACGTGAATTTTTCAGTTTTCTTCGTTTCCAAGTTTCAATTCTTGTATGACGTCCTGTCTGATGAACATTCAGTTGATTCATATTGATAGGAAATAATCTTTAGAGAACTGAGGAACAACTTGAGTACCCAACTCCATCATTATTTATAATTCTATGTTATATACGACCGAGGGGTGGCTCACTTGCCTAAATTTTGTACACCATATTACCAAATCAGGTAATATCAGTAATATTTAGGGGATATTACCATAATACCAATAATACTCAAGATATTACTAAATATTACTGATTATGTGAAATATTACCAAATATTACCAAATAAGACCAAATTCCACAAAATATTATCAAATATTACCAAATATTACCAAATATTACCAAATATTACCAAATATTACCAAATATTACCTAATATTACCTAATATTACCAAATATTACCAGATATTACCGCAGATATCACGAAATACCACCAATACTACCTTCCAAATAATGATGGGTACCTGATGAATGACATTAATTACCTCGTTAATTAATAATGTATACAGGTAACCTCACTCACCACTATCATCAATTCAACTATTATCAGCACAAATGTCTATATATTTCGACAACTAAACTGATAAACGAAATAAACTTCAAATACTTTCATAATTTTTTTTTCGAGCATGATGGTTCATGGTCCAAGAAAGAATTTCGAAAAATTATCACGATATAGAACCGTATTTAGAACAAGGTCCAAAAAAACAAAATTGCTTAAACGGAATCATAATGACACCGCTGCAATGTTCACCAGAAATTTGTGTGTATAGTGTCATATTGCTCTGGAGAGTAACTGAAAGATGGGGCTAACCAAGTGTGAGAACCGAATAGAAATTTATAATTGGATCTATGAGTAAATCGATTTAAAATTCGACCTCAGTTTAATTGTCGAAATATATAGATATTCCTACTGATGATAGTTGAATTAATGATAGTGATAAGGGTGGTTACCTGTATGAACTAGTAATAATTAATGTGGTTTATCAGGTTCCTAAACATTATTTGGAAGGTGATATTGGTAATATTTTGTAACATTCCCGAATATTTCGTATTATTTGGTAATATTCGGAAATATTTGGTAATATTTGGTAATACTGGGTAATATTTGGTAATATTTAGTAATATTTGGTAGTATTCAGTAATATTCGGTAATATTTGGTAATATTTGATAATATTTGGTAATAATTGGTAATATTTGGGAATATTTGGGAATATTCGGTAGTATTTGGTAATATTTGGCATTACTTGGAAATATTTGGTAATATTTTGAGAAATCAGTAATATTTAGTAATATCTTGAGTATTATTGATGGTATTATCAGATATTACCTAGTTCATAGTAATATCCCGTGAGTTCAGATGAGTTGTTGCTATTCTTTAGTATAGATCTAGAAAGTATTCCATTTTAGCTGATAGAGACATATTTCGAATAATACTCAGTATTGCATGGTATTGCCAACATAAAAATACAGAGTTATTTTCTCCACATGACATTAAACATGGCTTTTTAATGTCACTTAACAGGCATAGAAGGTGCACTTTAACTGCCTGGGTAGCTTTAAATCTTGTGATTTTCTCTCATGTAAAGCAATAAATAACTATTTAGGTCTACTCAATTTGGCAAATTAGTTGCTGAAATATAGTTAGACATTCCTCAATACCTTATTTGTGGTTGTTTGGGTGTTCCTATAGTCGCCGATTACTCAACCATTAGTCTTCAAACACTGAGTTCATGCAAATACATACTGAACCATCAATTAAGAATAAAGAAATGGTATTTTGATACTCATTCTAATCATAGAGATCAGGTAGGTATAGATCGAGGTCTAGATACTCACGATGGAAAATAACATGTTGCTGCACCTGACAGACAGCTTTCAAAAATCTCGCTAGGTGGCGAACGCTTATTTTTCATTGCGACATCTGGTATAATTGACTCATAGAACATTAGAACGTATAATACTCATTTTCATAATATTACTAGAAATACTACCAATGTATTACTTGATGCGTTAAACTAATATTACTTGGAATATCACCAATATTACTATAAAATAATACCAATATTACCATATTATTGACAGATATTACTAATATTACCATATTATTGGAAGATATTTCTTATATTACTATATTACAAGCAGATATTACCAATATTCCAATATTACTAGCCGATATTACCAATAATACCTGTCATATGAAATATTACCAAATATTACTTGATAATACAAGTAATACCGGTAATACTAGAAGTATAATACTGTACTGGTAATATATTACTGGCACGATGTACACCATATTACCATAGTGAGCCACCCCTCGTATACGACTGATATCGAAAATATAGTGTCCCGACAATAGGGACGTTTTCTGAATCGAAGATATTATATTCCCGTGAAATTTAAAAAATTAAATTGAATATGTATATTTTATAGGTATACAGTATGTCTGAGAAAGTTGCCAACAAAGGGACAACTCATTCATTTCAAATTTTTTGAAAAAAACTCTTTATTCATGAAAGTCCTGCAAGATGTAATACAATACCGAAGAAGCAAATATCAAATACCGAATTTATCTAGTCGTATACGAGGTATGTCGAAAGATATGTATTTGCATGGTTCCAGATCAGAGTACATACCTACCTATATTTTCAAATTGTTCTCAATAAAAGTTGACTAGAATTGAAAACTACGTACAAATATCTGATCACATATATCTACGATGAAAATCAGGTCTGATCATTTTTTATCTCGCTTTTATAATTTCTTCAACAATTGATTGTTTTCGGAAACTTTTTTATTATCATTTCTACGAAAAATTAGTTTTTTAGTAAGATTGATGATTAGGAAGTTTTTATTTTCAATCGATCATTCAAAAATTTCAAAGAATGATAATACCTGATTTTCATAGTAGATAGAAGTATTCAGATTATTGGAAATAATGTTCAATACTAGTCAACTTCCCCAAAAATGATTCTCTATTCAGTCGAAAATGAAGGTATTGCAGAATTGATATTTTTTTAAATGCTTCGTATACGACTGGAAAGATTTGATGTATGATATTTGCATTTCTGGTTCGAGGCCTCACAGAACTTTTGACAAGGAATGCCTTCAATTTGTTTTCAACTGTTCAACTTTTTCAGACATATCACTAAAAATCCAATGAAGATATGTATCACGTTAAACTAAGAAGTGATGATGATGAACCTCTTCAAATTGCGCTCAGATCAATTCAATTCGTAGAGCGTTTAATGCACAGAAATTGATTTATCATACTTGTATGGCTTTTTCATGTATTTTCTTCCTCCTAATTTTGTTGAATAGCAGTGGCTTTAGTAAGTTTTTTTCTCGAGTTTTCTTTATCAATATCGATCAGGAAGTTGAGTTATCAATGAGAAATCTCCTTTAGATAATCTGTCCAATTTACACGAGATTTCTTTATTCAGAATGGACCACGAGGCAGACTTTGAGTCGAGAGAGGACTGCTTCCGCGAAGTTGAAGAATCTCTCAAGATTTCTTTACCGATTTCCCTGAAGAATGTGTTGAGAATGAACGCATTCAACAATGCTGCAATTCTAGTAACGGTTCGATTGCTCCAAGAAAGAGTTCATCAAATATTGAGATGATTAAGAAGAAACGACTGCGAATCAAGAGACCCAAAAAGAACACAAGCAAAAAATCAAATTCCGAATCTTCAGATGATGACGAATCGAGTGTTGAATACGATGATAGTACAGACACTGAGAATTTTTCTGATGAAACTCTGATGAAATTCCTCCCGGTCAACTTACAGTTGATGAGACAAATAGCAACTTGGCAGATTCTATTCAACCGGAATGTGGAAAATTCTATGCTATTTATTACGAAGAACGATGGTATCTGGGCTCAATATCTAGAATCGTTGATAGTGAATATGTCGTGAAATTTCTAAGAAAGGAACGAGGGAGTGAAACAAAATTCTTGTGGAAGAAACCAGATGATATTTCCACAGTTTTGAGAAAATACATTTTTTATGGACCAATAGAGGCCGATGAACACATTGCAGTCTTACAACTGAGTGATTTGCAGCTAGCTGAAATCAATCAAGTTTATTCAAAAATGAAGAACAAATAAGCTTTCATGTCATTTTTTTATATCCATTTGTTGTTTGTTTTCTTCTGTTAAAATGTTTTGTTAATTTTGTTTTCGTTCAAGGTTCAAGTTCTAGTTCGTTCAATCTTGCATAGGCGATACTTATTTTATGTGTGATAGTTTGATTTAAACCTGCGTGATTGAAATTCCATAATATCAATTATTCTATCCAGATAACTGATATAATCCTTTCTCGATGATTTGAACATACAAAATATTTGTGGATTTCCATATGGATTTCCATGGATTTCCATGGATTTCCATGGATTTCCATGGATTTCCATGGATTTCCATAGATTTCCATGGATTTCTATGGATATCTATGGATTTCCATGGATGTTCGAATGGATTTCCATGGATTTCTGGATTTATTCCACAAAAATGGATTTCTGGTGTACACATTTTGGTCAGCTGTTTACCCCTCGGATTTTGTTGAAGATTATTTAACATGTTTCAATTGAATATCTCGAAAACAGTTCCGTTAATTTGGATCTCATTTTATACACACTATTTTGAATATGTTGACTATCATATGCAAAAAGTTTTCCAATTTTTTTATGTTTCGTTTCTGAGATATGCATTTTTGAGTTTACAGTATTACAAGTATTATAGGGTTATTACCTCGAATATTACTCAAAAATTGATATCTCAGAAACGAAACATAAAAAATTTCAAAACTTTTTGCATATGATAGTCAACATATTCAAAATAGTGTGTGTAAAATGAGATTCAAATTAACGGAACTGTTTTCGAGATATTCAATTGAAACATGTTAAATAATCTTCAACAAAATCTAACACATCCTGTATCTAAATGGAAGGAAATATTGAACAACTGAATTCGCTAGTGAGTTACCTCAGCTTTCATTCAATGAACAGTATCAATCAATCTCTTTCTTTGTGATCAAAAACAAGCTTTCAATTGTTTTCAAAAGGGGTATAACACAAAATTCAAAGAATTCATATTTCGAACAGAGATAGTTTATCAAGAATCAAAATACGTTTCCGAAGCCTACAATAGACTAAAACTATAATGTCTCACCAAAATATAACTTGTTGGTTTTGGAATAGTACTCGAATTTTGTTTCCGAAAAATGAATTTTTTGACCGTGCCTCGTATACACCCTGGTTCACTATAATTCATGTGATCATAACTAAACATGTATTTGAGTTCCGATCAATACATTTTCTAGCTTATTTTGTCTTATTCATACTAAAAAAACAGTTTTTTTCTTCGTCAATCCTACCCCGATTCGACGTTTTTACGAACTTTGTAGGCTTATATCTCAGAAACTAAACATACAAAACTTATCAAACTCACATATTTTCTCAATGAGCCATCCCACAATAACATAGTTAAATTTCAGCCAATTCGACCGAGAGCCAATTTACCGTGTTTTCGTGCGAGGTCCTTTAATGAGGGATTGGCTTTTTGCCTTTTCCTTCAAAGTTAATAACAATTTCAATTCTATTCACTATATGTTTCAATAATAAAATAATTTAAGAGTTGTTCCATTTTCATCTTCACGTTCTCAATTTTCCATATGCACTTTGGTGTACTCCCTTGACTGATGATGGTCATTTGAATCTTTGAATGGCCGAAACATGTCTCAAATCTACCCTCATTGAAGCAGGATTGACTGCATCTATTCACCATTAAACTTGTGGAGATGACTTAGTTTCTCTTTCTTGATCATTTCACTCCACTTTTGATTAATGACTACTTCAGAGGAGTAAATTAAATTTTAAAGCCCATACGACAAGAACTAAAAATAAAAGCAATGAAAAGATCAGAACATTCCAGAGCCTTATGTAAATCATTGATCAGAGGTTAATAACACAACCCAAGCGTCTTTCGACGAGATCACAAGCACCGGAAGTGACTTTTGCAGTGTTGCCGTTACTTGTTAAAGATGCGGTGTTTTGTGATTTAAAATCACTATTAAAATGGAGCTCTTGAAATACATAATAATGTTGTATACACCATGTCCAAAATAAGGATGTCTGTCATGGGGATCTCAGAAACCATGATATACGATGGAAAGTTGCGCATTTTTAAGCCTTACAATATGCCGTTTAGAAAGTTTTAAAATTACGAGAAGTTCCGGAGATATGCCTAAAAAACCGAAATCGTCAAACACCGGAATTTGCCGAAAAATAAAGATACCTTCTCATTTTACCTTGGTATGCTCTACAAAACAGCGGTCAGAGATTTCCCATAGGAAGTTTCGTTTCAGAGAGCATTTCTGAAATCCTCATGATAGACATCCTTATCTTGAACACCCTGTATACTGGCAGGAACATTAGCCATTTGGCATAATATGAGCGTAAGGTATTTTTCATTTTATGTCCATTAAAGTTCATGTTCTGAAACCTGTATACAGGGCGATTCAGCTTTTAAGGTACAAATTGAAATGGGTGATAGATCTCATCATTTTGATCAAAAAAGTGTGTATAAATATGTGTCCGATCTCGATCAGTAGCGGAGATACAGTCAAAGTTTGATTATTTTTTTCTATTAATTGAAATATATTGCTCACTTCTGCAAATATCAATTTGAAATTTGGTGTGGTCAATACTTTCTAAAAATCTAAAAGACCATCATATGAAGTATTTTAAAGATTTTTAAAACCCACAAGCTGATACGTTTTTGAGGGTAAATGCTTCTTTATTTCCCCCAAACTTTTTCGTAGTACTCCTCTGACATCTTCCAGTTGCCAATTAGGGTGGATATCTTTCAATTCAAAGAATTTATCTGCATCTAAATTTCTTTCGAGAAACGCACGGTTTTCGAGATTAATAAGCATAATTATACAGTATGATTCAAATGTATGGAATAAATTCATTATTTCAGAAATGGGCGACATTTGAAGAAATTCCAAAAACACGTGTTTTAATTTTTGAAACCTCATCTCATGACATTCATATGAGAGATGTTACGTCGCCGGTGTTGGAGTAATGACGTAATGGACGGTTTTTTTAAATACAAACAGGGGTCATGTGACACCTCGTTTGAAAGGTCTACTGATCGTCTATCCAATAGTCAAAATTTTGCAAAAAAATGGATTATCATTTGGTTAACTGAATCTTGCAGAGATCTTCTACTGAGAATTGAACATCGAAGGGTCGTCTAGTTGAAAAAATACATCGATAAAAAAGTTCTGAACTCTACTTTTTGGATTTTTTTCGGAAATCGTCTTGTTTTGGAATGAATTTATTCCATACATTTGCATCATATTGTATATCCGTGCTATAACATGTTAATTTTCCTGAATCAGTAGCTACAGAGGGTAGGTCAGGTTGCTTTTAGCCGACCAATCCAAGGACGCGGAAAATTCGGTGTTAAGACTGTAAATTTAAAAGCATTAAACTTGTGGGGATGTATCTTCTCGTGGAATGTGATTGTCTTGTGCGAAGCAGTAAAAGCCTCTCAATTGAACGATCCACCGTATTTGGTAATTAGAAAATATCAGAGGCGTACTGCGAAAAAGTTGTGGGGAGGGGGGAAGCCTAAACTTTCAAAAACGTATCACCCCTTTAGATTTGAAAGATCTTTTGAGTGCTTGAAATTATGAATTCCTATAAAGGATTAACCACACCAAATTTCGAATTGATGTCTTCAAAAGTGAGCGATATTTTAATTATTAGAAAAAATATTTAAACCTCGACCCCCTGTAGATCCGCTACTAATCGAGATCGGACTCATGTTAATATACACTTTTTTAATTGAAAAATCTGAATCACCCTCCATCTAAATCCCATGTTTTTTGTTTCAGCATGTCTTGAGTGAAAAAGGGTTTCCACTGTTCAGATACTATCCAAAATATTCCTATCATCAGATATTCCAATACACCAGCCAATTGGATTGTTTTTTGGTTTATTGTATAAATAAGATCAGTCAATAAAAAACTCATACTACAGCCATGTTATTTTCTTTTATTGAAATATTACAAACTGTTACCTAATTCTACTTAACATACTTCTCAACTACTAACTAGATTTTTCTCTAATTGGCATAAAATATATGATGAATCTTCCCAAAATTGCAATATTAGCACAGAAAAATGATACACTTTGTATCCAAATGAACAAAAAGGAATTCTGTCCTTGAAATTCTAACAAATATGCTGGAAGTAACCAGACACCTTGAGCAACAAACCAAATGAGCAATAGAAGTATTGCCATTTTTTTTGTCATTTTGACTTGCCATAAACACAAAGGCAATATTGCCATGACCCATATGAAGTACTGAGATGTTAAAACACTATTGTATATTACCATGACTATAGTTTGAGTCAGTATGGAAAAATTCAGGGAAAACCTATTCAGACCATACCGAACTGACAGCACCAATAACAGCACAGTCTGAGGCAAAAGAATCAGTACTTTTTGCCAAATCCCTATATTCTTTACCCAGGCAGTTAGATATTGCAAATAAAAGTACAATGAGAAGTTATGCCTGGTATCTTTTCGGATGAAGTGGAAAATGTAGGTCTCAAACAAGAATTTATAGCCATACAAGTGATAAAAAAGGACTGTAAGGCATGAAAGTGAAATTATACAACCAGATACCAATTTGAGTTGATCACAACTTGGAATAAGATATAGTAAGTATTCCTTTTTGAATACTGTTTTCCTCATGTTACTATTCCTGTTGTAAGTTATTAAATTATTTTCACATACAGAATCTTTCACATTGTTAATTCCTGCTTTACTTTTTCCCATCAAATCTGAATTAACTACAGACATTTTTCTGCGATCTTCTGTACTATAATAGGAAAATTTACTGAGATACATGTATAAAGTTAAACTGTAAATCAGTGGATACAGTCTGAAATGTATGGCAATTCCATGAGTAATTCCAGCAAAGAAATAATATCTTTTACACTGGAGGAAGTAAAGAGTCATCAGAACAAGGAGTCCAGCAATAGAATCACAATTTCCCCTTGTTGCAATTGCTACAGTCAATGGATTGTACAACCAAACTACCATAGCAAAATTTGCATTGAAGTCTATATTACTTTTCAAATTGATGTTAGCTTTGGTCATGTTCATACATTGCATGCTTGACTGTCTCTGTTTCTTTGAATACATGTGGTTTGGCTTTTTAGCCTTAGGTGCATCTACAATAATAGCTTCCTTGGCATGTTCTTTATAATAATTATATTCATTGATTGTGCATTTCACTACTAAACGAATGAGAAATGCCACTGCTACATCAACTAATGAAAATATAATTTTTCCAAAACTGTGGTGCAATATTACATTTGGAATTAGAAGTATTGCTATCAAAGGACTGTATCTATAGGTGTGGCGATCATAGGGTGAATTACCATGTATTATGTGACGTGAGGCATCTGTGAATACCTTATAGTCTATGTCAGTGTATTTAACTTTAGAAACATGGTCATGATAAATCCCATATATAGTTAATAATACCCTGATCATGAAGGAAAATATTAAGTGATTTTTGTAAGGGATATTTACAAATCCTCTCCATAATGAAGGCATTATGAGTTATTATTATTTTTTAAATCCTGGTTTTGAGAGTGCATGCAGTTTTTCGCAGACAAATTTTGAAATGTTCAAACTCTTCCCTACAATCATTTAAATTGACATTGTCTCTTTTCAGAACACATGTTGCATATTTACTAGCTTCTTTTCCACATTTTGCTAAAATTATGGGATACTGTTGATAACGTTGTTTGGCTTTCTGAACAGATTCCATTATTGAATTAATTCTTCCTTATTCTGGATTTATGATTTTTGACAATGTCTTCAAAATCAATGACTTCAGTACTGAAAAAGATATCATAGATGGGCCTCGAAAAAAAAATTAGGAGTGCTGATGTAGTAACAGTCCCAAAAAATAATCTGGGATATTTATAAATCAGACCTTGGTCCTTTCCTCTTATTCTTTGTCTGAACTGTTTCATGTTCAATAATGGCCAGATTTATCTTGAGGTTTTCCTTTAGTATCAATCCCTCCACAAACAAAACTCTTATCATTCCACTTTCTACAACACTCTCGCATTTCCTCTATGACATCTTTACACGCCGGCTCTTGGAATTTATTTTCTGAAATAGGAAAACACAAGTTACATAATAATGACTTGTAGGTTGACATAAATAAATGGATATTACCTTTCAAACAGGCCTGAATTTTACATGCAAATGCTTTACAAGGATCCGTAACTGGCATCAAAACTCAAGAAACCTATTTCTACTGAAAAATTCCAAAAAGGAAGTAGGAATAGGAAATAGAATAAAATGAATGTCTCCCCTCTTTTATGATTTCTGACTCTATAAAAGTCACAAAGTCTAAAAAACAGTGTTGTTCCTGGGTCTATTTTTTTCGTACCAGATTTTCTTGGAAAAAGGTAACAGATTTGAATCAAAAGGTAATAGATTGGTCTGACATTTGATATTCTAAATGTCATTCTTGACAACCTCTATCCCACGGATTGAACATTTTTGAAAGGAATGAGGCAAAAGTCACACAGAACTTGAGAAGTTGAATGAGATCTAAAAGTGATAAAAACATTTTAAGCTCGTTATATAAAATCTTGAAAACGTATTACTATAACATCCAATTTAGAATCTATGAGCAATGATTGCTCGAAAAGTGTAACACTTTGTAGAATGGTATATATACAGGCTCATTCATCTACCAAATTTATAAGATGTTCATAGAGAACCAAAAGAGGCATTAATCTGAAATTTCGGGTACAGCCATAGCGTGATATTTTTAATTCGCTGTCACTTCCGGTTGAACCGGAAGTAACAGTTACTTCGTTTTTAATAGAACAACCTGTATATCATGGTGTTCAGAATCGAGATTTTCCAACATTAGGATTTTTTGTATGGAAACCATTCATTATAGGTCAAAATAGCTCATATATCTACCTCCACTATTGATTTACTATCCACTGACGTTTAATTGGAACGGTGTCGCGTCAATTGAACGTGGAAAATTGGACGCACGACTATTGGTCGCAGTCAATTGGACGCGGCGACAATTGGACGCGGCGACAATTGGACGCGGCGACAATTGGACGCGGCGACAATTAGACGCGGCGTCAATTAGACGCGGCGACAATTCGACGCGGCGACAATTCGACGCGGCGACAATTGGACGCATGCGTAAATAAAAATAATTTTATAATTCCAATGAAATTTATTGCATGGAATATGCAGGGCTCATATCTATAATATAACAAATACCTAACCTAACCTTCATATTTATTAATAAAAACAGAGGTTTGCCAAAATAAAATAAAATACACGATGTAGACTATTTATACTTGCAATTGAAAATTGTGTGCAATGCCTCGCAGGTACTCTAGTACTGGTCTGTTAGGTTAGGTTAGGTATTTGTTATATTATAGATATGAGCCCTGCATATTCCATGCAATAAATTTCATCGGAATTATAAAATTATTTTTATTTTCGCATGCGCTCAATTGTCGCCGCGTCCAATTATTGTCACCGCGTCCAATTGTCGCCGCGTCCAATTGTCGCCGCGTCCAATTATCCGCGTCAAATTTTCGTGCGTCCAATTGACCACGTCCAATTGTCGGTAATCCAATTGGAACAAATTCATGGCGATCACAATTCTGAATCTTGAGCTCCCTGTATTTGTCCCTGTTAAATGTCAGTAGATATTTATTCAGAAGTTGAGAAAGGGACATGTAATTCGTTTTGACCAATCATGAATAGTTTCGACACAAAAAAATCCAGAAGTTGAAAAATCCCGATTTTGAACACCCTTTTCTTGTGTACTCATGTCCGCTAGACCTCAAGTGTAATGTATCGATGAAATCAGCTCTTTAGGGGGAATCTGAAAATGCAATAATGTACAGGTTGTCCCATTGATAAAACAAAGTTGATGTCGCTTTCGGTTCAATCGAAAGTGAAGCTAATTGTAAATATTTTAGAAAAAAAGATCTCATCACGCAATGGCTGCAACCAAAATTTCAGATTGATGTCTCTTTTAGTTCTTTATAACCATCTCATGAAGTTGCGTTAGGTGAATGACCCTATATATTTTCATATTCGTGAACCTACTAGAATTGACACTAGAAGAGGTTTTAACTCTAAGACAGCAATAGATTATGTTATTACTAACCTGAATTACCAGATAAAATGTGATGTTATAGAACCTCATCTTTCGGACCACAGTGGACAAATTGTTACGGTGAAAAAATTTTGTGAATTTGAGAGCAATACAGAATCTGAAGTTAAAACTAAACGCAGAAGTTTCTCAGATCAAAATATGCGGAATTTTATGCATACCTATTCTTCGAGCTATGATTTGTTCTCTGTGAATCATGAAAACATTAATTCATATTACAATGAATTTATCATTCATTTCGAATGGTGCTTAAATGTAACATGTCCCAAGAGAAACATAAAAATACAAACTTTTAAAAAGAAACAAAATCCTCAAATTGAAGCGGAAATTGATAAAATGAAATTTTTATATTACGTAGCAAAAAACTCGAATGATGACGATCTAATGCTGAGTTATAAGAATTATAAGAAAACTATTAACAAAAAGATAGCCAATATGAAAATTGAGGAAAATACACGAAAAATCAAAGAGTCTGAAAACAAAAATAAAACAATGTGGGGAATTGTAAATGAAAGACTGGGTCGAAAAAGTGAAAGAAAAGAAATTAACTTGAAAATTAATGATGTCATAATAAAAGACAAAAAGGAAATATGTGATACATTCGTTAGTCATTTTGTGACCACCGTATCAAAAAAATTACAGAGCCATTTCGGCGGACATTTATCTACATCGTGCTCGCCTCCAAATGAAGTTAATCAAAGTATTTTCATCACACCTGTAACCGAGAATGAAGTTAAAGATATCATAGATGGTTTGAAAAATAAAAACTCCACTGGAATTGACGATATACCTATAAAACTTCTAAAATTTTGTAAATCGATTATATCCCAACCTATTGCATCACTAATCAATTACTCCTTTGAACTCGGACAGTTTCCAGATCCTTTAAAAATGGGAAAAGTCATTCCGATTCATAAAAAAGGAGATCAATGCAATGTCGAGAACTATAGACCTATAGTATTATTGAGCTGTTTATCTAAAATTGCTGAAAAGTCCTTCGTAAATAGAATCTATTCATTCATGGAAGGAAATAAAATATTTACTAACTGTCAATATGGATATAGATCAGAGAGGTCAACTGAATTAGCAACACTAGAATTTACTCAACAAATATATTCATCTTTAGATAAAGGAAAGAAAGTGGCAGGTTTATTTTTCGACTTGACGGCAGCCTTTGATACTGTTAGCTCAACTTTTCTAGAATACAAACTGAACAAATTAGGTATAAGAGGTAAAGCACTAGAATGGATAGCTTCATATTTGCATAATAGGCGAATTGTTGTGAGTATGGATTCAGAGTTGTCTGAAGAAATGGAATTGACTGTTGGGGTTGGGCAAGGATCGATACTTGGTCCACTACTCTTCCTTATTTTTGTCAACGACTTACCAAAATTTGTAATTTCTGGTGATATATATATGTATGCTGATGATACATCAGTAATTATACACGGTAACGACTTGCTAGAATTGGAAAATAAAGCAAATATAGTAATTATGCAATTCAAATCGTGGTGTCATAGGAATTCCTTAATAATGAATGTACATAAGACAGTGTTCATGAATTTCTCACTGATAAACACAAATATTCTGCCAAAAATTGATGAAATTGAAACAAGTGACCATGTCAAATTTCTGGGCACAACCATTGATACCAATTTAACTTTCAACAAAGAAATAGACTCCTTATGCTCCAAACTTGCTAAACGTACTTTTGCCATTCTGAATTTGAAAAAAGAAATAAATCAACGCGATTTGATGACATGTTATTATTCTCTTGTCTACTCTATCTTGAGTTACAATATAATAATATGGGGCCAGGCCTCAGAAATCGACAGGATTTTTGTTATACAGAAGAGAATCGTCAGAATTTTATTCGATTTGCAATACCGAGAATCATGTAGGAAAACCTTCAGAAAACAGAAACTATTAACAATAGCGGGAATATATATTTTCAAATTATCCTGCTTTATGCATAAAAATAAAAATAAATTCCAACTTAATACAGACATACATAAGTATCACACGAGAAAAGCGCAAGAAATTCACATTTCGAATTTCAATACCAGTTCATACCGGAAATCGCCGTACTGTGCTGGAAGCTACATATATAACAAACTACCAGTCACAATAAGAAATGCTACAACATTGAATATTTTCAGGAAGAAAATTCATTTTTTTCTAGTAGAAAACAGTTTTCATAGCCTGAAAGAATTCTTTGAAAAATGTTGAATATTGGCCTACGAGATTACTATACAGGGTGTTTCATTGGGAAAGGTAAATAATTCAACTGTGGATAGGGGTCACTGGGGTGATTTAAAAAAACCCATGGTTAATGGGTCTTCGACTTCTTATAACCGAGATACAGGATGTTTCATCAATTTTGTCCATTTCTTCATTGTCTCATAACTTTCCAACCAACCTGTATATATTTTTAAAAATTGGTACACTTGCTCAATCTACCCTGTGGAATTGATTGAGGCAACAACAAAACATAAAATCCAGGTCCGGCCTCACTTAAAATTCACAAATTCTTTCTGCCAGAAAACAACACCCTATACATTCGAATTTCTCATTTATTTTGCCATATCTGAAAAGAACATCAAAATTTCTATTCAACGATGTGCTTTTTATTCGTGCACAGACGATTTTAACTATTCATATTATGTGCTCAAAATATTATTTTTGCTCATTTTGGGGTACAAAATTGGAATCAGACGAGATTTATTAATTTTATTACTTCCTATTGAGTATACGTGAGTATTAAATTTAGAAGGAGTATTTCATATCGTTCTTTGTTCCAGACTTAGTTTCAGGTCCGTCATCAAAACTATACAGGGCTTTTCACGATGAGCGTTAATTTGACGTTTTCGGCAAACCAGACAACGGATAAATCTGAAATCTCGATGGTATGTATAAATTAACATAATCTACACTACTGAAATATTTGAAACGATCCGGCCTTGCCGCTTCTACTAGAAAGTAGCAGCAACTTCGATTTTTCAAATGGTACACCCTGTATTTCATTACATTCTTGGATTCTTGCTGAACAGCAGAATTCATCGATTCAAAACATTCAAGGTCTAGCGGGACTGATAACTGAGATATAGGATGTGGAAAATCGAGATGTTCCAACTTTAGAAATGTTTTATGTTGAAACTATTTATTATTGCATGGTCAAAACAGCTTCAATGTCCCTATCACAACTTTCCATTCGATATTCAATTGAAACAGATACAGGGTGGTGCATTAATCTGAATTATGAACCATCCTGTATTTGTTTCGATTAAATGTCAATAGAAGTTAAGATAGGGACATAAAAGCCGTTTTGATCAATAATAAATATTTTCGCAAAATAATTCTTAAGTTGAAACATCTCGATTTTTCGCACTCTAAATATCTCAGTTATTAGTCCCACTAGACCCCGAACTTTGTGAATCGATTAAATCAGCTCTTCAGGAAGCATCCAGGGTGTCCCATTTGAAAAATCAAAGTTACTGCTACTTTCGAGTAGAAGCGGCAACGCCGGATTGTTTCAAATATTTCAGACGTGTAGATTATGTTAATTTATACATACCTTCGAATTTTTAGATTTATCCGTTGCCTGGTTTGCCAGAAACATCTAATTAACGCTTATCGTGAAAAGCCCTGTATAGTTTTGATGACGGACCTGCAACTAACTCTGGAACAAAGAACGATATGAAATACTCATTCTAAATCAATGTAATACTCACGTATACTGAATAGGAAGTAATAAAATTAATAAATCTCGTCTGATTCCAATTTTGTACCCCAAAATGAGCAAAAATAATATTTTGAGCACATAATATGAATAGTTAAAATCTTCTGTGCACGAATAAAAAGCACATCGTTGAATAGAAATTTTGATGTTCTTTTCAGATTTGGCAAAAAAAATGAGAAATTCGAATGTATAGGGTGTTGTTTTCTGGCAGAAAGAATTTGTGAATTTTAAGTGAAGCCGGACCTGGATTTTATCTTTTGTTGTTGTCTCAATCAATTCCACAGGGTAGATTGAGCAAGTGTACCAATTTTTAAAAATATACACAGGTTGGTTGGAAAGTTATGAGACAATGAAGATATGGACAAAATTGATGAAACATCCTGTATCTCAGTTATAAGAAGTCGAAGACCCATCAACCATGGGTTTTTTGAAATCACTTCAGTGACCCCTATCCACAGTTGAATTATTTACCTCTCCCAATGAAACACCCTGTAGAAGTAATAAAATTTTGTGATTATTTCTTTGTCCGTTTGTCATGAAAGATGGGTGCTCTATTGAAATATTATACAGATGTGTATATGCATACATGTATATGCATGTATGTTTTGTTAGTGTAAGTTTGTGTTCATATCATATTCTTAGTTTATATTATTTTATTTATACTCATGACAAAACCTTGTGTTCTTTGTAGCACTTTTATGGTAAATAAATTATTCTATTCTATTCTATTCTATTCTATTCTATTTAAATATTTTTTAATTCACATTATCCACCTCCTCTTTCCAGATATACATCGGTGAACCGAACACCCTGTATATTATGCGACTATTTGAGTATATTTTTGTGTTTTCATTTTTCAAATATACATAAATATATATAAAATATGTACTATTCTGTGTATTTTTTACCGTTTTCTGAGATAAGTAGTTGAAACTAAGAGAGCACGACTATCAGCATAGGGAAATACATGCTTTAATCTTAACTGGAACGCGGCCTGTGTTCTAGCGGGGAAGCGGGGTAGCGGGAGCGCGAGCTTATCGAAACCGCAACAAATAACACTTTAATGACAATAACAAGATGGCGGCGGCATCATCATCATCATGATGAATTTTTAAATAAATAAATTAAAAAAAGCTGTCACCGCTGGGGGGAATTGAACCAGGGACCTTTGCATTATGAGACAGCGTATATACGCACTGTGGTATTCCGACCTCCGTGATATTTCAATTATTTTAATGCTATTCAAACGGGTTATCCATCGCTGGCGCGCGCTTATCTTTGCAACGGATCCATCGAGGTAGAGTGAAGCGAGAGATGCATTCCAGAGATAAGAAACTTCGAGTTGAAAATAATATCCATCGCTGACGCTCGCTTATCTTTGCAACGGATCTATCGAGGTAGAGTAAGGCTCGAGCGCTCGGCGCTGCAACGTTGTCGGACGTATGTGTTTGGATGTTAATATTGTTACATTATTGTGTGTGGCAACGCTGTCTCGATTCATGGCGTTCGAAGATCCAGCAAAGCGAGAGATCCCGTAGAATGATAAGCGCGCGCTCGTATTGGAAACGAATACTTGGATTATTTATTTATTTTAAAGTGGGTGATGTCATACCGTTACCTTCATGGCGTTCGAAGTTCCAGCAAAGCGAGAGATCCCTTAGAATGATAAGCGCGCGCTCGTATACCCATTCCTCAAACTGTGACTTTAATGACAATAACAAGATTGAATTTTCATATACAGGGTGTTTGAGTTGATGAAGATTGAAAAAAAATATATACAGGGCGGCCCATGAGGGTGAAAGAATACGAAAACGAAGATAAATAATCTATTTATTTAAGTAATCCTTTTCTACAAAAATGACATGCCTCTTGAGAAGATGGTGGTCCATCCCAGTGTGTGGTCCAATCGGGACGATTATAATGAACGAAGCATGGCAGTTTGATTTGTAGGTTAAAGTTGCTGCGATATTCTTGAGGAAGTTTGTGCCACACCCTTAATAGCCCATAAGGATCTGCATATTCAATGAGACATTCTACTGGAATGTACTGCAATTCTTGTTCAGTGAATTTCGTCAAAGTCAAAGCGGGAGATTTTATAAACTCCAATAGCACAGCTATTTCAGACTTCATGATTTTTCGAGCAGAGCTAAAATATTTCAGATGCTACTAGTTTCGCGTCAAGTTGTAGACTGATGAAATAAATAAAAAACGAGTCACATATTTCACAGGTTTTTATTCAAATCAGCCATCAAATCATTTTTACAGTAATATAGATATTCTCTGAGAGCGTTACTAGACATGCTATTGCAAACATCGCAAAACCCTAATATAAGCTCTTGTGCACTCAAAACAGTCAGTTTATTTTTTATCCATTCAGCTATTACATTCATAATATTCTGATAAAACATAAAAAAGTCCAAGTCATTGATTAAATTAACTCGATGTGAAACAATGCACATTTCAGCACTCAAAATGTCTGCAACATCCTCTTCCACCAATTCGAATGTAATGTGGTATTTGGTTATTGACAACATTTTGACACCATCGCAAACGAATTTGGTTATGGTGATATAGTCTCCGCAGGTGGTAACGGCAGGATCATATTCATCAATGAAACAGGGCAGGGGTGCTTCAAAAAAGTCTTGTTGTACCTTATACAGCGAATCGATGAAGGTGGCCCATTCATATGTGGAGAACGAAATTTTCGCTGGATGGAAGGGTTTCTTCAGGATGATGCTCGGACTAAACTGTCTAGCTGGACTAAGTCCGCACTGAATCATGTAGGTGGACAACTGGAACGATGAAGTCAGCAGGAGGTACGATTCGGCTTTCGCTGCTTGCTCAATCATGTCCAAATATGTATTGACATCACCATAATAACCCATCATTGATGATGATGATGATCTAGAACTACCGTCTTCGGAAAGCACTTCACTAGATGAATAACCAGAGTCTTCACTCATTGTTCTCGAACTGATGTGTTGAAAGTTTCAGTCCTCATTATTTATACCATAACTGTTGACTGATCATAACATCCGGCAGATTGGAATAACAGGTTATTTGTTAGTGATCGATGAAAGGCCCTCTCATAGCCATTGAATGTGTGCTTCTTTTCCATATGTTTGCATTATAATTTATTGTTGGAATCAATCCAGCTGTTGTGTGTATCATCGAATCCTAGCCATTTGACAAACACCTTTTTACCCCTCTTTCTTAAAACTTTTTCCACTAGATAGATGTCAGGATTTATAGTTTTTTGCAATTCTTCAGGATAAAAAGCACCTTTGATCGGAGTACCATGCAAATCTTCCAAGATGTATGTAGTAGGTTTCGTAATACGAACTTTTACGATTTTAAATAGTTCAGTAGTCCAATTTGGCGTATAATTCTTTTCGAAAACATGTTTGGCTTTGCTTATTCTCACAATGTCACCAACATCGAATTTTCTAATTCCAGCAATTTTGATGTGATTGTACGTGGATTTTAAAATATCTTGTTCGTTGGCTTTGGTGACGTCACTGGGCTTGCATCTTATTGTCATATGTTTCGTGTTATTATAATTTTTCGTGATTTCAGGCAGGACATCTATCCAACGGTATGAGCCATTCAAACTAAAGAATTTGTACAGTTTTTCCTTCAATGTTCGTATAACACGTTCAGCAATGGCTGCCTTCATTATGGTGTACGTATGATAATGGTTGATGGAGAACTTTTTCATCAGACTTTGAAACTTTTCGTTGTAGAACTCAGTACCTTGATCGGTTTGCAAATTCTTGGGAATTCTGTTGTTGGCATGCGATAGAATATCAGCAAATGCACGAGCGATTTCAGCACCAGTTTTTGATTTTAGTGGTCTAGTCCATAAGTACTTGGAAAAACAATCAATCACGACCATTATCAGCTTGTGATCCTTATTTACAGAGGCATAAGGTCGCATTTCGGCTAGATCCATTTGCCATAAGTCATCCAAACCTTTGATGATAATGCGACGCCTTGGAAATTTTTTCCTAGCAGGTCTATGTAATTCATTGACGAGTTGGATTTTTCCTTTAGAATGTGACATATTGACTTCGTTGGATTAGGAGTTTATATGATGGGTTTCACACAGGAGGCTTCCTTTTCGGTGGCGGTGGTGTTGTCGTAGATTTTGGAGTGATGGCAATCTTGGCCAGATCTTTTTTCATTTGATCAGTGACATCAGCAAGCTGGCGTTCTTTATCACGGCTGTGTTGTTGCTCAGCCTTCAAATCGTGCAAACTCTTCACAGTGTTGTCAATCTTATCGACAAGTTCTAGAATATTTTTCACATTCAAGTCGATGTCGCTTTCGAGTTTTGGTAGAGAGTTGTTGCGAAGCTGCTCCACATGTATGTTGATCTTGTGCACTATGCCAGACAACTGAACAAAGTTTGTATTGTACGATGTTAGTTTAAGATCATGTACATCCACTCTCTTCCTTTCTCCGATTATTTCGTTGCTGAAGCCAGCAAGGTAATTTCGGATTTTTTCACCGTAATTATCGAAAGCAATCTTGAAATCTAACTTTATTTGCGATATAACTTCATCCACATATTGTTTGTTTGCAACATCAGCGGCATCTGTTGGCAGTTTTACGTTACACATCTTCAAATGACCAACATCAATATCACCGGTTGGAGTATGTGAAAATCCAGATCTGACTGTCACCATCTGAGCTGAACGTGGAAAGGAACCACGTCCGAATTTGTCGAGACTCATTATGCTAATGACTAAAGTATTGTACGTTATCGATAATGGTCGACACTTTGCCTCGCCAATTATTAGCCCCTTCACTCATAGACATGCCATGGACGTGTCACGGAACTGTCACAGAAGTGTCAAGGAAGTGTAACGGAAGTTCACGGAAGTGACAAGGAAGTGTCACGGAACTGTCACGGAACTGTCACGGAACTGTCATGGAAGTGTCAAGGAAGTGTCACGGAACTGTCACGGAAGTTGTCATGGAAATGTCACACATGTTTTATTATGCCTGCCTCTTCTAATTCGTTCAAGATGGCAACAATCTCGTTATCGTTTGATGTATTTCCGGCTTGCTGTGATGCAATGAGCAACTTCAATCTATCTACCAATTCGTTTGGATCATCCCAATACATGTATTCGATAGGTGCTGTGTTGTAGGTCAACTTCAAACCACGACCACTGGAATTGGATCTGAACATTGGACGAATAATTTCTACGTATTTGAGTCTAGAGGAAGACTTCATACGTCCTGCAGAATTCAGATGAGCTTTGGTGAGCAAGAGTATTTGCTTGTATGGGTTCGTATCATCTTTGGCAAAGGATGGATCATTATAGAAGAGTAATTGATAGAGGCCTGGGTTGCCACGGAACCGAAAGCCATCAAGAAGTATATCTCCAGTTCTTCGATGGTAATTCTTTTCTTTTCCGTTGAGGGACCATTTCGATGTTACTGAATCATATTTGGGGCCATAAACCGTATCGATATTTTCATCATTTGTCCAGTATTCAGTCAGATATTTTTGAGCCATCGCAGGATACTGATCAACGTAATCATGTATTGCAGCCGGTGAGATATTTTCACTCTCTACAAAAAGTTCATCATCAGCATCGTCATAACCATCCTCATCATCATCTTCAGTATGCCCAGCATTATCAGCCACATCCATCATAGGTATGAAATTAGTTTGGTTCAAATCCGATTGCTCCCTCTCCACCTCCCCATCCTCTTCCTCCTTCTTCTCCTTCTTCAACCCCAACGATTTTGCTCTGCTTCGCTTGATGTTTGAAAGCGTTCCATCGAGTTTTTCTTTTATTACCTTGGACGTGGTGGCAATTTGTTTCAAAGGTGATGTCAGTGGTTGGAATATTTTCTGTAACGCATCATCATCCTCAGACTTGCCCAATTTTAGTGCTAAATATTTTCTTCTGATTGATTTCGATAGTTCATTGATTTTTTTCTTGCGCAGCGCATCAGCAACATCATCATGCATCTTGGTTGACGTCATCTTGATGAATGGTCCAGAGATTACAGTCTTATGAACTTATCGAAACCATTTCTATATCTGCCAGCATTCATATCGAAAGTTTTTGCAATCACCATCGCACCATATTGGTTGGAATTCCAACACTCTGAGCACAATGCTTTAAATTGATCGAATGACATGTCTGGTGAGACATGCTCGTCGAACACATGCTTCAAATTCATTTCATCCTGTCGAAATAACACCAACAGGTTACTGTTGTCTCGCACCAGCTGCTTCGGTATCTTAGAAAAAGTCTGGCATAGGTATGCTACGTCAATATCCTTGTGTCTACACATTGAAAAATATTCTCGAATTTTTTGCTGCTTGTCGCATGATACATCATCAAAAATGAATATCGAATTATTTTTCGCTTCTGATGGACTGATGACATCATCATTTTCTTTAAAGGGAAAATACCCAACACCTTTCACTGAATCCAACACTTGTTGCAGCAATTGATATTTCGGTTGGTACAACGACTTTGAATACACGTGAACGTTCTTGAATTTCGCGCCATTTGGATTGAACAGCAGGGAAAGCATCGCATTGGTCTTTCCACATCCGCTTGGTCCGCAGAAGATTGCTCTGAACGAATGGGGAAGCAGTTTCCCATGTTTACTATTTACTGGGGGTTTGGTTGACAAAATTTCATCCAAATTCACAATGGGCAACATCCGTTCTTGTTGAATGATCTTCATCATGTGATGATATATTTTTCATTTCATTAGGTATATGCAGAGTTGTCGAACTTCCTACACATCAGTCTTCATGTTGCTCTACCACGGAGAGGGTGTGCTTAATTCTCTGATCGATAAACTTCCCATCGAATTACACATTCCAGGCTACAGATTTCGTGGTCCAGGTACCAAACTCGATAAAAGACTTGCAAGATGAGACACCGGTATCAATCCGTTAGACGACGCGTGTCGAGTACACGATATCGCCTATTCACAAAATTCCTCAATAGAAGACAGGCACAAAGCTGATTGGATATTGGAAAATAGAGCGTGGGAGAGAGTCAAGTCGAAGAACGCTAAATTCAAAGAGAAGGCTGCTGCTTGGCTTGTCACCACCGGAATGAAGGTCAAACGAAAACTTGGCATGGGTCTTGTATCACAGCAATCCCTATCCAACATTATCAAATTCATAAAAAATGTACTATCAAAGTCAGATGGTGGTAGTGGTGGTGGTGGTGGTAGTACAACATCAGGAAGTGGTCTGAATAAATCTGCATTGAAAGCACTCCATGCAGCCAGAATGGCAATCAAGAGGGCTGGCGGTGAAAAAAGAATCAGAGTACCAAGAATCATACCTCTTCCACACAGTGGCGGTATACTACCATTGATACCAATCTTTGCCGCCTTGGGGGCCCTAGGATCTCTAGCTGGAGGAGCCGGAGCAGTCGCAAAGACAGTCATTGATGTGAAAAATGCAAAGAAAAAGCTCGAAGAAGATCAAAGGCATAATAGAGCAATGGAGGCTATCGGCAAGCAGGGTTCCGGCCTATTTCTACGCAAAACATCGAGAGGATTCGGACTGTACTTGAAGAAACAATCAAAAAACTCAAAAAACTTCTAGACAAGCTACCCAATAAATCAATGTATGATAAAGATGTGATAAAGTATGCCAAACAGCTGAAAATACCATATTTTCGAGGTGTTTTTATGCGGGACACTCTACCTTCCACCGGTCCATGGCATCGCGAGTGTGCTGTATTGAATTTGGATACCGCCAATCATGCGGGCACTCATTGGGTGGCTTACATAAAAAATGATAAAAAAGCCTTATATTTCGATAGTTATGGCAATCTGAAACCGCCCAGAGAATTGGCTCAATATTTGGGTACCGGCACGAAAATCATGTACAATAATGAGCAATACCAAAATTTCAATCAAAGTAATTGTGGACGTCTATGTTTAGAATTCCTTTTTAATGAGACCAAGTGACTCGATCATTGTGCATCAGTCATGTCTCTGATTGTGACGTTGAAAGGTCGTACATCTACGCTCTCCATAGACTTTTTGACACCACTTCAACTCGATCCAGACTCTGATTACGGACTAGCATTGTTGGGATTCCATTCATACAACAGTATACCAAATATCGACAAAGGATCAAAATTTTATCTGCAAGATAAGACCAAGGCGGGAAAGATCATCGATATTCCCGAAGGTTCATACGACATTGTGGACATTGAGACATTCATACGCAAAGAATTGGGCATCTCAAGTGCAAAGGACGTTGATGATATATTCTCGTTGAAGCCCAACAATAATACACTAAAGTGTGAGATTTCGAGCCAAAGGTTTGCCATCGATTTTCGTCCAAAGGATAGCATAGCTCAAGTCTTGGGATTTTCAAATAGATTGTTGAACGCCCAACAAGTCCACACTTCCGATTTGCCGGTCAGCATAACCAAAGTGAGAACCATTCACATTGATAGCAACGTTACTGCTGGAGCTCTCTACAACGACAGACCATCACATACGATCTACGAGTTTGCAGTTGCAGTCGATCCTGGTTACGCCATAGACGAGACTCCCAGAAATCTAATCTATCTACCTATAGTCAGCAGGCGGGAATTGCCCAACATTACACTCCAGATTCTAGACCAAGATTTCAGGCAGGTGAATTTTAGAGGTGAAGAAATCATCATAAGATTGGAATTGAAGAAACTCGCAAGATGGTACTAGTGTTTGATTACTCCTATAAATCAGATAATATACCATCATCAGCAACATCATCGGCACCAGTTCTCTCGACACCGTGCACCAAAGCAGTCGTGTCTTCGAAGAGCAGCAGCAGCAACAGAAAAACATTGACATTATCCAGTGTCCTGTTTCTGAAATCATTCAAAGACTACAATGTTGTTAGCACCCGTGTTCGACGTTTTCCGCAAACCCAGACTCGACGAAAGCATCACTAAAGTGGAATGGCGTACCTATTATCCATATGTGAAATCATTCGAGAACAATGATGTCATCGATATAACGGTTAATCAAGCAGATTCGTGGTTGGCCATGTTTGAAGGCATCATTACCATCAAGGGTAAATTGAAGGTGACCGGTGGTGGTACTGGTACATTAACCCACAATGCTGGAGCTTATCTCTTTGATTCCTGCACCTATGAATTATGTAATAAAGAATTGGACACTGTCAGATATCCTGGAATAACGAGTACTGTGCGAGGATACTTGTGTTATACACCTGAAGACTCACGTCATCTAGCCATAGCAGGCTGGAACTATCCCAATGCTCCGATCCTCAACACCGATGGCACGTTTAGCATGAACATTCCACTGAAACATTTGTTTTCCATCTTCAATGATCATCAAGTGGCAACGTGGGGCAAGCAGTCAATCCGTTTAGTGAGAGCTCGCAATGATGCCAATAGTGTGAAGGTTGTCGAGAGAGCGAATACTGCTTTGCAAGGATCTCCTCAGACTCAGAGTATTGCTAAAATAACGATAGAAAGCATCAATTTGAAAGTGCCACATCTCACACCCAACGATGACATATAGTTGCAGTTGTTGACACGTATCAAAGCAGATGAGTCTATGATGAAACCGTTTCGCCGATGGGAATTGCATGAGCTACCAGCACTCACACAAGGATCTACCATAGAAATCTGGTCCGTAAAGACATGTTCTGCATTGGACAGTCCAAGATATGTTATAGTATTTTTCCAAACGAAAAAAGCCGATAATTTGCATGAAGATGTCACCTTGTTCGATAATGCCAACATCAAATCCATACGATTGGCTCTGAATAGCGACTATTATCCGCAAGAACGAATGCTATTGGACTTTTCCCGAGACCAATATGCCGACGCCCACTTCAACTATACAGAGTTCAACAAGAGCTACCATAACTGTCAAGAAAAGCGCTCTCTAGTAAACTTTGCCGAATTCAAATCCCGACCATTGTTTGTTATCGATTGCTCGAGGCGCCATCTGGGTCTAAAGTCGTCCACAGTTGACATAAAGTTGGACATTGAAGCGACTACAGGCTTCCCTCCCGACACCAAAGCCTATTGCATCATCATTCACGATCAAATCATGGAACATCTCCCACTCAGCGAAATTGTTCGAAATATTGCCTAGGTGGGTGTTGCGGCATCAGTCAGACGTCAGTTTGCTTCGAAGAGTCATGGAGATCGCACTGGTTGACATTCAAGGGTTCACGGTTGATGGTGAATTCATTCCAAAGGAAATGACCATTCGCATTGGCAAAAAGACGAGTCATTTTCTATTCAAGCCATCTGTAGAATTTTCCAGTTTGAACAAAGAAGATAAAAAGATGGTAAATCACCTGGAACGCTATGTGCATGGTTTGAGATATTCCAGTGGTTATGTGGATTTGAATGAGTTGGATCAAATACTACGAGATAATCTGCAGCAGACAAACATCATCTACGTAAGAGGTCATCAAAAGATTCAGTTTTTGCAGCGAAAATGTGTAGAGTTGGAGATGACCAATCACATTGTTAATTTGGAAGATTTTGACAATTCTTGGTGGCAGCCAATAACGTTCCTACAATCCATTCCACCCTGCATGAATCATTTCCATGGAGGAAGGTTCCAGTGCAGTCTCCACAATGTCGATACTTTATATGATTGGCTATGTAATTTAATACCTAAATAAAAAACTATATATCGTAATTTCAGAGTTTTTATTCATCACATCCCTTATTTCTCAGTACAATGAAAATAACATGTGAGATTAAAATGAGTGAACATATTAGTGTACAACAAAGTGTCAAAATTGCAATGATATTGACAGAATCTTGATCATCATTTGATTTTGCGGGTGATTTCTTCAATGTAAATGTCTGCCAGTCTCCCATTTCGCCGTCACTGCCATCAGAAAACGATAATTTCAATTTGTAGTCGATGGTGCTCCCATTGACTCGAGGCATGTCGATTGAATATACAGGTTGTTTGTTATCGTTGACATACATTCTACTCATCAGCTTCCAATCACACTGTTGTGTACGATTCACATCAAAACATACGGCTGCATTCCTCGTATTGTACGGTATGTTTGTGTAGAAGACGTTGTTGCTCAGAGCTGTCAATAGAATAAAGCTTGCTTTCAGTATCGCCATCTAGTAGCTGTGTTTTTTGGATTCTTCTCGATGTAGGAAACGTTGCAACTGAACGTCTTGGATCTGTGAACACCTTGTCCCAAACACTCAATTGCTCGAAATCTTTGAACAAACAAACTTTCTGCTCATACAATTGGATGTCTGCACTGAGCTTTCTAACTTTCAACCCAAATTCTTCTAGTGCACGTCTGTATTCGTCAGAAGACATGATACAACTGTTTTTTACATCCATACCTTCAACTAATATCCATCCAATCTCTCTCTCTCTCTCTCTTTCTCTCTCTCTCTCTCTCTCTCTCTCTCTCTCTCTCTCTCTCTCTCTCTCTCTCTTCTCACTTTTTTACCCTCTCACTCTCTCTTACACTCACTACCCATCCCAATGATACACAGCAAATTTCAATGATTATTTTATTAATGATAGATAGACAGCATATTTTATATTTACATTAATAGCCAGGACAAGTATTACATTTTCATAAGAAAAAACATATTCTGAAAAAAAAAGTCATTTTTCATTGTCTTCTTTCGCAAACTACATTTGTAAAGATGATATCATGCTACTAAAATCTGTAAAATATTGTTAAAGTAAGTCAAGAATCAATATCTGTATGCTCATCACCAGAATCGATGAATCTCTCATATCTCTGATAATGTGAATCATGTGAATCCATATCACATTCATATCGTTCTTTAAGCCCAAATAATAATTCCCTAAATTCATTTTGACACCATAGGTTTCTATCGTGGTAAAGCATGTGCAATTCATCTGTTCTATAGTATAAGTGAAAATGATCTCGAATTATGTGCAAATTGATCTTAATATTATGCATTTTCAACACATCCATCAATGTTTTGTAACAACTATGACATAAAATCAAATTCAATTGTTTTATCTTATAGAAATTCACCCAAACACAATAATATGTTCGATAATATTCTAGAGTCCAATCATATTGACATAAAATTGCATTTCTTACACGACTTGTGGCTATTTCTCTGACATGCAAAATATTTTCTAATGAAACCAATTCATGTGATTCATCATTTCTAGCATTTTCGATAATATAATTCCAACGATATTTGCTATATTTTTTGATTATTTCCTGGACTGATAGGTTTGGTAGCAGATGGTGTGAGATAGAATAATTCAAAAGAGATGTTATATTTTGAATTCTTTCGCAGATGACTTTGATGCTTAAATCTTCCAATCGTGAAGGTGATGACATGATCTAAAACAGAGAAGTGTAAGTGTAAGTGTATGAGTTTTTTTCTTTATAAATGTTTGATGAGTTGATTTACATGAAAAAATTACTCTTTTGCCTGTGTATGACCCCATGGCAATGTGTCAAACGAACCTGGAATCAAATACCGTTTATCATCTTTGGGACTCAGAGCAATTTTTGATTGTTGAATGCTAAACACATTGTGGGCATATGAACGGATAGTACGTTGAGACACTGTTTGTGCTCCGAAATTCTTCAAACAATTCAAATAATCTTCGAACCCAATTTTATTCTTGACAACATTAGTTTTCACCTCTTTCGATTTTTTGACAACCTTACCCCCTTGTACTTTATATGCATACATTTTCGAACGTAGTCCTACGAAATTAGTAACGATTTTCCCATTTGCTTCATCTTTTAATAAACCTAACTTTTTTTTATTGACTAGTGGCATATTATATTTATTATCTGGAGCATATTCAGATGTGTCAAATTGAGAGAGATCAGCCTTTATAACTTCTTCATATGCATCATCACATTTCAATTCATATATGAAGCTGTCTGTATCCATATATAACAATTTACACCTTTCAATACCCATTTTCGGAATCATATACTCATAGTGAAATTTGTACATACACAATTTTGATAAATCTAAAATGGCCATTCCTACGTATAGAGGTTTATTAAAAATTATTTCTAGTCTAAGATCCGAACCTAAGTCGACCTTCACCGAGCTGATAATAGAACGAAATATATTTTATCATGAGTTTAGTATATTAGAAAACATATTAAAAATGGGTTGCCTAAAAAAATCCTGGGCAGACTATTTTTAATTATTTTTCGAAAAATTATTTTTAATTAAATGTTGCAACATCAGGATAATAAAAAAATTGTGTCCTGACTGAAAGTATGAAACGTATAGAATGTGCAGCCGTTGGGGTGTCTACTATTTACCTGGGCGAACTACTGGGTTGTCAGGTAAACACAGGTATATCGATGCCAGTTACTTTCACTGGATTGGATAATTTAAAAAAATGTATATCATCATAAGCGCTGTTTAATTGCGAACACGTTGATATAGGGTTGTCTGCGAAAATTCCGGTCCGATTAGGGGTTTTTAATTTCAACGCGCGTGGAAGTGTGTGACAGAGAGATCCGAGGTAAGTATACTGTGTGATAATAAAGGACCCAACATCGCAGTCGCTTGTGATGGGACCCTGAATAGTAGAAAGTGCGCATGCTCGGTGTGTAAACTATGGAGGGTAGAGGTACCTCTACTACCCTTCATATAGTAAACAGTGCGTGTTATTTTGGAGCAACTGATATTTCAGTAGCAAAAAAAAATAATTAATTAATTACATAATAATTAAATATATTTAATATAATACTAATATATAAAAACAATATAATATCAGTATATTGCGTTATAACCATAATGATATATCTATAATCTATAATAGACAATAAAAATATCAAATACTTACTTTGAAATTTTTTTGCTCTTTCTGGAAATAGAAACAAAGTGGACCGCCAAAAATTTTAATTAAGAAATAACAAAAAAGATAGACTAGACATCTTGTATTACGATTTGAAATTTTATTAAAAAACAGTATAAATACAAAAATAATATTAATGAAAAATAAATTCTAATAAATATTTTCTATTCAATATCTGATTCATCAGAAGTATCATTTTGACTCTCGAATTCGTCTGATTCATTAGATTCTTCCTCATTTGCTTCCATTTCGACAATGTCCTGGATTTTCAAAGGAGTTTGATCTCCGATAAAACCTGTTGGTTTTAAGAAATCATCAAAATGCCAACCATAGTTTTCAGGATTTGACTTCGCACACTTTCTACTATTCAGGGTCCCATCACAAGCGACTGCGATGTTGGGTCCTTTATTATCACACAGTATACTTACCTCGGATCTCTCTGTCACACACTTCCACGCGCGTTGAAATTAAAAACCCCTAATCGGACCGGAATTTTCGCAGACAACCCTATATCAACGTGTTCGCAATTAAACAGCGCTTATGATGATATACATTTTTTTAAATTATCCAATCCAGTGAAAGTAACTGGCATCGATATACCTGTGTTTACCTGACAACCCAGTAGTTCGCCCAGGTAAATAGTAGACACCCCAACGGCTGCACATTCTATACGTTTCATACTTTCAGTCAGGACACAATTTTTTTATTATCCTGATGTTGCAACATTTAATTAAAAATAATTTTTCGAAAAATAGTTAAAAATAGTCTGCCCAGGATTTTTTTAGGCAACCCATTTTTAATATGTTTTCTAATATACTAAATTCATGATAAAATATATTTCGTTCTATTATCAGCTCGGTGAAGGTCGACTTAGGTTCGGATCTTCTACTATTCGGTTTTCTGCATTTCTATGGCAATCAAGTTTTCTTCAAAAATTGTTCTACCACGGAATCGTGGACTAGCTATGAGATTTCTGGCTCCATAACGTCCCTGCCATGACCTTACTAGTTTCACTAATCTATGCTTTCGTATGTTTTCCATCGTCTTACCGAAAACTGCATTATTCATTAGTTTATAGAGATTTTTCTCAAATTCATTTGTTGCGGCAGTCCTCAAAGAAGTATTCAGATCTATATATGATTTGAGCCAAAAAGATTGCCTGAATTTCAAAATTTTGTGGATTTTCGTCAGTTTCAGTCCGTTTGCTAAACATTGTTTTAAACTTCTATAGTGTAAAATATAATCTTTTTTGTCGTAAAGTGTTGTCATTAATTTTGGTAATTTTGAGCCGGGTGGTATGCGATGTTCAGCAGCAAATGGAAAGTCTTTGTGATTGTTATGTAAGTCGCGAGGATATTCTAAGTCTACTTGTAAAATATATCCTACAAGAGCATCATCAGCAATATTCATTACGTTGAAATTTTCAACGTTTTCCATCCATGAGAAATCTCCGAATGGTAAAGACTCTGACTTTGCCCAACCGTACAAATTATTTACATCTAAATACATGAGATATTTTGAAGGTTTATTGGAATCATATTCAGACATATACTTGTTATTAGCTTCTGAATACCTACCACTACAAACAGAAATACCGCCAAGTAATGCCTTCTCGATGAACATGATTTTATCAACGTCATTCAATAATTCCAGTTTGCATTTGGTGTACTTTAACATGGCATCCCATGTATATCCAGGCATGGTATAGTACCATGCTGGATCTAACCCATAAGTTGTCCTACATTTCTGCCGGAATTTCTCGAAAACAGCGGTCAACAACATAACGTCTGTTTTTAAATATAGGTCAGAATATTCCCCTAAATTTTGAATTTTGAATGATGACCATACCTTTTGAGCATGGGCGTACTGCTCATCGCTAATGTGTTCATCATTCAATTTATTATAAAAATATTTCTTTGTAGGTAATTCAGTATCATTCAATTTTTCCAAACAACTAATGTAATCGTAGGGAAAGACACCCTTCTTGGTGAGAAGGTTGAATGTATCATCGTTCAAATGACTGAATTCTTTTTTCAAAATTTCAAAATCTTTTCTATCCATGATTGAAGATAATTTATCTAAGGATGTACCCATGAAGCGAAAAGAGTCAATAAATCGGAATTTGATGTCTGTATTGTCATCATGTAAAGTGAAAGATATGTACTTTTCCATGTTTATTGGAAGTATGCTCATACGGCCCTTTTTACTCAATTGACTGATCATGAAATGTGAATCATATCCTATCAGGTTGTGAAATGCAATTGGAACAACAAAGAGTTTCTTGAAATTTATGTTACAGGGTGCTTGATGCGCCCACCCCCTGAACTCGCCTGAAAAGTGATTATGATCAGCTACGATAATGTCTTTCTCCCTGAATGGTTTCTCACAAATATGACAGATTTTTGCTTTGCATTTGTCAGGACTAACAGTCATTGGCACGATTGTTTTGATTTTAGATTGCACGATTTCAGCTATCTTCGACATTTCATTTGCAAACCAATCCATACAATCTTCACCCCTATGGCTATTGAAAAACGACAAGGAATCATCGAAATCACATTTAAAATAATAGCCTGCACTATGAGCCACATGTTTCTGATATTTGCTTGTTTTTGATGAAACCATATCATCCACATGTTCTAATTGACATTCAAAGTCTGCATAAATTATAAAGGGGGTGGTTTGTTGGTAGGTGAAATTTTTGAATTCTATGTGATCATATTTTGGAAATGAAACTTTGCATTGGTTCAATTCAGAACACAGCATTTCATGATCAATCAATTTTTGTTCACATTGAAAATAATTCATGCATCTTTCACAAATAAATTTTTCACCATTATGTTTATTCACTTGGCTTGATATTAATCTAGACATATCTTGAATCAAACAGTAATGGTATTTGATGTCAGAATCTTCTTCATCAATCGGAGGAGCCTCATAATCATTTAATTTTGGATAATATTTGTTTTGAATTAGCAATAGATTAACGTGCCTTTCTAATTTATTTTTTGTAAGTCTGGCTGGCACCACAGTATAATATGATTTTTCCTTGACTAAATTCAACTCTAATGTGTATACATTCACGGAAATGTATTTGTCTTTTTCAAATTTTGGAATTTGACGTAGAGACATGGGTGCATCTGAATCTACTGTTTTCAGAACTGTAGTGTAATATGGATATGAAGAAGTCCGTTCCCTATTTGTTTTCGCTGGGTAGAAGGCACTTATGATTGACCAATAGAAACATGCCGAGTCAGTATTTTTTATATTCAAACATGCTTGCTTTTTAGAAATTTGTTCTGGCAGTCTAATAAAAGATGAACCATTTCCCATTTCAAGTTTGTTAATATTAACTTCCATTGATATTATTTTATGCAAAGCCCACCCAGAGTCACGTTCTTGAAATTCGCTTAATTTATTCAAAATTTTGTCCTGAACATTATCATAGTACCAATGTTGTTAATCCGTTCCTACGTCCACAATGGCATTTTTAGTGTTGAAATATTTCAATTCGATAATTTCTGCATCGTCTGATTTCTTTATGAATTCTCCACAGAAATTAGCGTTCACTTTAATAATTGGAAATCCCTTCAATATATTTTTGATTTTATTTTTGAATAAAATGAATGCATCTATAAAAAATTGCTCCAAGTCCTTATGTGTTATATTGATGATTATTCCCGTTCTGATTCTACTTGAAAAACCTGATGCCACATCTCTCCATTGAACCCTATTTTTCAACTCAAGCCCTCTACTGTCTTGATGTCTATTTCGAATTAAATTGCGAAAATGCTTAAAATGACCAACATTCGTTTGAAACTTTCTCATCAAGCCTATGGACATCTTATTCTTATTAATTTCATTGTTACATAATCTTATGTACCTCTTTAAGCGATTTAACCAAATTTTTTCATCCCTATCAGTGAAATTATCAAACAAAATTTTCTTTAGTTTCCTAATGGCTATCACTAAGTTATCTGATTGTTTAGCGATATTCATCTTTACAAATGTATCTTGCGAAAAGTGACAAAGTAAAATTACTCAAACTCTGATTCTCAATAGCTTATGATGTTGGTGATTGAGGTGCTGTTTCCACAATTTCAAACTGCTCGATGGGATGGAGTTGGCCGCAGTTTTTTCGTCCCTTGTAGATGAGGGCGTACTTGTTTTGGATAAACTGCTCCACCGCAGGTTTGATGGCTTGGGTCGCTCTGCCTGGTAGAAACACCTTACAATCGTCCAACTCAACGAGTAGTGCTTCTCCGTATTTTCCCGGTTCAATTTGCACTCCGACAATGGGGTGTGGCACATCTAGGGGCAGTTGGCTCAGTTTCCTCAACACTTTCCTGTTGCATGACAGTCCAACATTATTGATTGCATTCAGATCCATCTAAAAAGAAAAGATTGTGGAACTGGTCTTTTCATTTCAAATGGTTGAATTATGATGTGTACACGAAAAAATGAATCGATGAAAACGCGAAATGACATTCACTTTTCAATATGAAAAACATTGAAATGAATTATGAAATGTACACACAAAAAATGAAGATATCAAGCAATAGTATTCACTTTTAGAAATGAAAACCAAAAAAGTGAATTACGGAAATTGCATCAAACATCAGGATCAAGCTTTAGTGAATATTAAGAAAAAAACTTACTTTCTTAGATATCGGCAGTTTTGGCACTACACAAGATTGCTATCAGATGTGACTAGGTGTTGATTTTATGTGGCTGTCTAACTGTAATGTGATACCTAAAAATCAGAGATCAAACAACATCAGTGAAAATCTCTTCATTTCAAATGTTTGAAATAGAATGAGTGAATTATGATGTGTACACGAAGAAATGAATCGATGAAAACACACAATGACATTCACTTTTCAATATGAAAAACATCGAAATGAATTATGATATGTACACCAACAATGAAATAATTACTAAAGAAAACATATCATGCAATAGTATTCGCTCTTAGAAATAAAAACAAAAAAGTGAATTACGGAAATTGCATCAAACATCAGGATCAAGCTTTAGTGAATATTAAGAAAAAAACTTACTTTCTTAGATATCGGCAGTTTTGGCACTACACAAGATTGCTATCAGATGTGACTAGGTGTTGATTTTATGTGGCTGTCTAACTGTAATGTGATACCTAAAAATCAGAGATCAAACAACATCAGTGAAAATCTCTTCATTTCAAATGTTTGAAATAGAATGAGTGAATTATGATGTGTACACGAAGAAATGAATCGATGAAAACACACAATGACATTCACTTTTCAATATGAAAAACATCGAAATGAATTATGATATGTACACCAACAATGAAATAATTACTAAAGAAAACATATCATGCAATAGTATTCGCTCTTAGAAATAAAAACAAAAAAAAATTACTTAAAGAAATTGCATTACCAGGTGAATATAAAGAAAAAAAAAACTTACTTTTATTAGGTATCAGCAGTTGGCACTACACAAGATTGCTATTAGATGTGGCTATGTGTTGATTTATGTGGATGTCGAACGTTGACTGAATTTTGTCAGAGCGCTCCGCTGTTATATATCAAGGTGGTAGAATGAAAACATAATGTTTCTCACATAATATGTTGTCTTCTGATAAGAGATTGTTTTTTTCCCATTTCTTGTAAAATTTGTTTTTTCTTTCAAATGATAAACTTGTTTTTCTATTATAATATCTTCTTATCAGTAATTTCCTGTTATTTGATTCAATTCAACTTCAATACTTATTCATATTCCCGTTCAACGCTGGGAAAAAAATCGAAACTAGCTCTTGCCTTGTTTTTTCCACTTCTTGTAAAATTTGTTTTTTTTTCTTCCAAATGATAAACTTGTTATTCTATTGTAATATCTTCTTATCACTAATTTCCTGTTATTTGATCATATTCAACTTCAATACTTATTCATATTTTCTTTTGACGCTGGGAAAAAAATCGAAACTAGCTCTACTATGTCATATCCAAAGAGACTATTTCATATGATATTTCCAACGCATTTAGAGCGATATCTTGTAAACCTTGAGACTTTGCATATAGACGAACCATTATTGGAATGTTCGCGAAAAATCCTTCTCTCAGAGTACCCACACTCCCCAATCCTTCAATATTTACCCCTAAAGTGGGGTGGTCTAACCGTGGGACACCCTGTATATATAATTTTCAATTTTTATTCAACTCAAACACCCTGTCACTGATGATGTCACGCCATCGCGCTCCCGCTACCCCGCTTCCCCGCTAGAACACAGGCCGCGTTCCAGTTAAGATTAAAGCATGTATTTCCCTATGCTGATAGTCGTGCTCTCTTAGTTTTAACTACTGAGATATCTGTATGATGAGGTATAAAGAACTTCACATTCACAAGTTATCTTCGTTGTTACAAAATAAAATAAAAACCCAAAGTTTGATAGGTACGTCGATATTATTTTCGCAAGGAGACGGGGAACTTTTCTGGAATCATCATGCTCTACCCGTATAGGGCGAAAATGATATCTACCAATTTTGGATTTTCAAATGGACTACAATGTACATTATTCTATGACTGATTTGTCTGCTAAATATGGAAAAAAAATCTAGTGAGCTGTAACTACTCTGGTCTGCTCTATAGCTTAGTTGAGTGTATGACCACCAGAGGATGTTACCGTATCGAACGAATTGATCTTCTCTTTTTTCTAGAACATTTTCGAAATTTGTGGTTATGTAAGTTGTCAGTGTCAAGAGCTGTCGTGCCATCGTGACTAATATTCCTTTCGTTAATAGACATAGTTTTGTGTTGTGCTCCCAGTATTAAAGTAGTTTATTTCAATTGATAATTTGTTACAAACTCTGTCTCTCAATTGTTCCTACCAGAAAGTGTGAAACCGTCTCTATTTATGTATTTCCCAGTGATATTTCTTCGCGACATAAGTGTATACATTCGATATTGAGTGGTACAGGCTCATTACAAGTGAGATAATCAGAGCCCTGATCAAAAGCTTATAATCGATACTACTGATTCTACCTCTCATTTAATTTAGGTGTTGAACATTGGGAAATTGGGGACTATTGTAGTGTCTGTAGCAACCATTTTGAGAAGGAATGATTTTTTTTAATTTTCGAGTTACTGAGTGACTATGTCGTGATACTGAACTCAGAGTAACTGGACAAAGTGCGCCGCCGGCCGAGACTGCCGAGAGCACCGCTGAGGGAGCTGCTCAACTCGTTTACGAGGTTATGTTGGTTTGACAGGAAAACAATTGAAATAAGTGTTTCCTCGAGTTGACCGTATGGCGGCAATACTGTATCGGTTACAGAAACCTGTAGGTGATTTTCCCTGTTTGAGCAGACCAGATACTACAGTTCACTAGATTTTTCTCTCCATATTCAGCAGACAATGACATGCAATAACATGTATAATCAGCCGCGCGTCGCTAGGTGATGAGCACAGGTGATCTTTGCCTGCGCTTGCCGCTGTTCTTCCGCTACGTTGGTCATTTACATCGTCCTGCCTCCAGACGCTAGTGATTCATAGTTCATAGATCAGAACATAATCATTCTCTGAACACAGAAATAGATCAAACATCATATTTTTGAGCTAACAGCAGATAGTAATAGATTCATGACAAATCGTAAAAACGTATTAACCTAAGTGAAATAGTAATAGATCTATTACGAAAGTAATGACAACAACAACACTGTCTATTACGAAGGCGTAGAGAGGCCATCAACTTATTTTTATTTCAATTCCGCGTTGTAACTCGGAATTCCGACTTGCAACTCAGTATTCCGAGTTGAAACTCGGAATTCCGACTTGTAACTCAGAATTCCAAGTTGTAACTCGGAATTCCGACTTGTAACTCGGAATTTCGGCTTGTTACTGAGAATTCCGTGTTACAACTCGGAATTCCGAGTTACAAATCGGAATTCTGAGTTGCAACTCGGAATTCTGAGTTACAACTCGGAATTCTGAGACAAGTCGAAATCAGCAAACGCAAACCAACAATCTGTCAAATAATTTCAAATTGGCATCTGGTTGTTAAACAAACAACTAAACACGAGTGACAGTTCCACATTTCTTTACTTGTGTATTTTGAAAGCTTCTTTGAGTATATTATTTAGTTTTGGTTAGATTTATTGTGATTAGTGTAATCGTAAAAATTTTTGATTTGATGTTTTCAAAGAAAAAATACCAGTAACGTGTATTGTAGTGGATTGTTACGAAGGCGTAGAGAGGCCATCAACTTATTTTTATTCCAATTCCGAGTTGTAACTCGGAATTCCGACTTGCAACTCAGAATTCCGAGTTGTAACTCGGAATTATCTCGTGTGTACCACGTGTGTACTGTGTACTGAAGTACTGAATAATGACTATAATGAATTAACATGTGATGTAAATCAGGACCATTTGCTATTTGCTTAGTGTTTTCACATTCCTAATATGAGAAAATCTGTGCTTTAATAAGCATATCACCCACAGATAAACGACCTAGCAAGAAGAAAAAGGGAACTTTGATAAGAAACTAATGGATATGTATCAGATAACAGGTATGTACCTAGGAAAAGAGTTTTCAACCGACCTACTTGAACTGATGAATTCAGTGTTTCCTGTAATTGAAAACTTTCATTTTGCATGAAGTGAATCAAAACTTGATGGTCCAATACAGAGTTTGGAAACAACATGTTTTCAATACAAACATAATATAGAAAGATAAAAATCACCCATCTTGGGTCCCATAGCAGCATATGAGTCATCAATCTCTAGGCCATTCAAAATGCAAGACTGATGTGGATCGAAAATTGATAGCAATCAGAGACCTGGTATGTTCTCAACAAAACATCTAATTATCTACCTACTTTACTTCAATCATAAATTCTTGCCTCCTTGCTAAACTTGGTATCTAGGTATGTTCATTAAATTATGTAACATTTCATATTCTATAGTGTAATGAAGAAAGTGTCCTGGGAAATGAAGACAGAAGAGATAATTGGTGAAAATCAAGGTGAACATCTGATCAATTATTGTTGTTATTCTACAATTACAGTTTCTTTCAACTCCAAATAAGTTGCTGTTGAATATTTTGTATTATACTACTTATAGGTACATAGTTTGTTGTGATTTATTTATTTATATTATAAAAAAAGATGAATATAGTGAGTATATAAGTATATCAAAATTGTACCTATTTAATAAATGGAAAATACCTGCATTATATATTATTTCACAGAAGGTAATATTAAGGTAATATATATATTACAAAAGATCTACATGTCATGGAAAGATGTTCATAGAACATTTATTTTATATTCAGTGATCTGATTGAAACAAATATAAACAATGATCAAATGATAATTATATAAATACATATTTTTTATGGAACTAATCAAATACAAAACTATAATTATACAGAATTCACAAAACGCTGACTGGTGTACCTAAAATACCTACAAATTCAAAAAGGAACCATATGATTTCACATTCATCATTGTCACAATTACTTAATCATATCATATAGTAGTTCCAGGTTCCATCATCAGCACTTTAACATTTGCAAAAAGTCCATTTTTGTAGAAACTTCACTTCTGCTGAAATAAAAGTTCAGGCTCAGGCATCACAACTTCAGCAAAATTCTGAGTTACAACTCGGAATTCCGAGTTACAACTCGGAATTCTGAGTTACAAGTCGGAATTCCGAGTTACAACTCGGAATTCTGTGTTGTAAGTCGGAATTCCGAGTTACACGTCGGAATTCCGAGTTGCAACTCGGAATTCTGAGTTGCAAGTCGGAATTCCGAGTTACAACTCGGAATTGGAATAAAAATAAGTTGGTGGCCTCTCTAAGTCTCTACGCCTTCGTAGATTGTAGATGCCATGCAATCAGGACCATTTGCTCAGTGTTTTCACATTCCTAATATGAGAAAATCTGTGCATTACCCACAGAAAATAAGTATATCACCCACAGATAAACGACCTAGCAAGAAGAAAAAGAGAACTCTGATAAGAAACTAAAGGATATGTATCAGTACTTCATAACAGGTACCTAGGAAAAGAGTTTTCTACCGACCTACTTGAGAGTGAATCAAAACTTACATTTGATGGTCCAATACAGAATTTGGAAACAACATGTTCTCAATACAAACATAATATAAAAAGATAAAAATCACCCATCTTGGGTCCCATAGCCATATGAGTCATCAATCTCTAGGCCATTCAAAATGCAAGACTGATGTGGATCGATAATTGAGAGCAGATTGAATTGATAGCAATCATGCATCAGAACCAAGAGACCTGATGGTATGTTCTCAAGAAAACATCTAATTATCTACCTACTTTACTTCAATCATAAATTCTTGCTTCCTTGCTAAACTTGGTATCTAGGTATGTTCATTAAATTATGTAACATTTCATATTTTATAGTGATTATTGTTGTTATTCTACAATTACAGTTTCTTTCAGCTCCAAAGTTGCTGTTGAATATTTTGTATTATACTACTTATACATAGTTTCTTGTGATTTATTTTTATCTATTATAAAAAAAAATGAATATAATAAGTATATCAAAATTGTACCTATTTAATAAATGAAAAATACCTGCATTATATTATTTCACATGTCATGGAAAGATCTTCATAAAACATTCATTTTATATTTAGTGATCTGATTGAAACAAAAATAAACAATGATCAAATGATAATTATATAGGAAAATACATTCACATAGCATGCATAGTTTTATAATATCTTCAGAAGGCTTAATGAGTCCTCCTCGATTTTTGCGATTCAATAACTATAGAAAAATTATTCACAGATTCAGTTTTCGAGAGACACTCAAAACATTTGATAATAATTTTCAATTTTTTTATAACAAAGCCACTGATGTAAGTTACAACATTTTCTGTAAGAACACTCAAGGATGGCAAAAACTGCAATTCATATTCAATATTATCATCAATAATGATTGTATCTGAAATGTCAAGGCTATCCCCAAAATCACGATCACAACTCAAAAATATAAACGAACAAACAAACAATAATAAAGGTGGGGCAGATGATGGGCACGAAAATATTCAAGCCTCTCCTGATGGGATCACACCTAATCAACGACATACGTCTGCGGTTGTAAGCAATTTCAATAATCACGGACATTCTTTTCATATCTTGGTTCTACTGCGCCGACGCAGAACCTTAAGGTCAAGATCTCCTGGGAGGCGTAAAATTTTCACGCGCAGGTGGCTGCATCAGCATCTTCGTAGTCTATAAAGTCAAAAATGTGAAAATGGTTTGAACTCTAAAGTCTAGATCCTAGAGGTCGGAAAGTATCGAAACTGAGTATTGATATATCGATACAAATCGATACCAAGACGAGTATCGAAGTATCGATACATTTTCATTCGGTATCGATACGGACAGATGACATTATATTTTTCGAATGCTAGCTGTCACCCTCGATTCTGAGTTCTGATAATAGTATTTATAGTTTAGGCACAGTAGAGAGCTTTAGGATATATTTATATTTAGAGTATTTGTATTATAATCAGTTTCAGAGCAATGAGATTGCTCCTTTGCTACATTCGAATGTTGGACAGTGACACTATTTTCTTGTATCGATATCAGAGATAACTTATCTCTGTCGATATATCGGTATTTTGTTAGTATAGTTAAGTATCGATTTTGTATTCATGATTTGGGCAATGGCGGAAAGTTTAAATCTTTGATTTAGATGTATGACAAACTGACATTTATCATACAGGGCGTGGAAAGAAATTCTGAATTGAGAAAAACCCAATCACGAATTCTCAATGTATTTATTCAAATGTATCCATTTTTTCATGTTTATAATATATCTGAGAATATTCCTTTTCAATAAATCTTTGATATTGGCGGTAAATTCGATTAACGAATTTTTCACATCATACAAAATGATAGCCAATACGCTAATAATTGACGCGGAAAACAGTTTACAGAAAACTTCCGGTCGAGAGCTTCGCTCACGGCCGATCCTGAAAAAATATCATTGAATTAGTGAATCATTATCAGCCTCAATAGTAATTGCCTCTACAGTACTTTTTTTAGAAAGGAAGGAAATATCTCTTCTGTATTCTGCATAAGAAATGAGACTTTTTTTCTGAACATTCTAACCGTACTTGGCCTAAATGATCCTTCTTATTAAAAAACTGATTTTGGGAAAATCACTTGGGGAACGAGAATAAAAAAGCAGAGTTGCAGGAATTAAATCCAGGTCGACGGTGTGGAAACCGAACGCACAGAGAATAACTGCGCCACGTGGATGGAAATTATAATATGAAGAAAGAATTTATTTACAATGTATGATGAGTTGATCTTGATCATCAAGTCGTGGAAAGGAATTCTGGATTGAGTAATCCGCACATGGATTATTTGTTAATTTGTTGCGTGTTTTTTGCACCCTAGACGTTACTCAACACAATGATGGAAGTAAGATATGGTGTAATTACTGATGCGCTTTTGTTTCAGAAATTTTACTCGACCTCTCAAGAACACCGAGAACAATGGTTCCGTCGATCTTCTGATAGATGGCAACATTGCACAATTATGACATGTCAATTTTGAAATTGTCGCAGATTTTCCGAATTCAGAGTTGAATAATCCCACTGTTACATATGTTCCGCGTACCTAAAATGCGATTTGCCATTTTATTTCCACTAATCACAGCAGCAACAAGGTTGGTAGAACTGATTATAATTTGTATAGGAAGGTTGCCTCGATCGATAGTGCGGCAAGGGGGAAAACGGTCACTCGTGACGTCACAGGCAGTAAGATGACAAGTTGTCAACCTTAAAGCGACATGTCATGAAATGTTTACTAAATAGAGTATACAAATGTTGAGTATTTCACTATTTGTATTCCTGAGACACTCGGTAGCAATAGTTCTGACGAGAGTTGTCATTCCGATTCTGACGGGTGTCTGTGTCAGCGCGACTGAATACTTTCCTGAATTTCATCATTATATTTGTGTTTATCAAATACGCCGTCCTCTCTTTTGGTCAATTAGAAACGTATTTCTAACATTTCAGAAGTAGGATCAACGCCTTTGTTATTTTGGCCTTCAGGATAGTATCTCTTCGGAATCGGTGAGATGTCTCAAGTGAGTGAGAAAGTGTTAGATGGGATAGCGGCTGTGAGAGCTCCGGGTGAACCCGATGGAGGAACAGGTAACGGTAGCGTAGGTTCTTCAGTAGGTTCTATGAGTGGGCAGGCAGCACATGTCGCAGGGCAGGCAGCACAAGTCACAGGGCAGGTAGGATTTGTGAATCAAAATGAGTTTATGAATCAAATGATGATGAGAATGACTGAGTTGATGAGTGTTCAGATGAATATATTGAGTTCCAATACAACTTCTAGAGTAATACCACAAATTCCAGAAGTATTATGGTATTTCAACGGCGACAGTGACAGATTGAGAGCGCAAGAATGGTTGGAAAAGGTGAATACTACAGGGGGTATCCAAGGTTGGGATAACCGCTTGAAGTTATCAATTGCAGGTTCTTACCTAAAAGGTCCAGCATCAGATTGGTTTAAAAGAATAGGGCCGAGTGTAGTGGATTGGATAGATTCTGAGTGTAAGTTCAGGAGTACCTTCGTGCAGGTTATCACTACTGCAGATAAGTGGGAAAGGATGCATTCTAGAGTACAAGCGAGTTCAGAATCAATTACGAGTTATTTTCATGAGAAGCTGAGGTTATGTTTAGAGCTTGTGTTACCTTTTCAGGAAATCAAAATTGAAATATTGAAAGGGTTGTTCAGAACTGAAATGGCTGGTAATTTGATGGTGAAAAGTCATACAGATGTTGATGACCTATGGAATGATCTATTAAAGTTAGAACAGGTTTATGAAATTAAGCAGAATAAAAGAGCTATTGCATGTGGAAGAACAGTGTTAGATTCAAGGGTGAATAGAAAGCGTGAAACTCAGATTGTGTGTTATAATTGTGGTGAAAAAGGTCACTTGAGGAATGTTTGTGTGAAGCCAAAACAACAACGGTGTTATCAATGTATCGAGGTAGGACATATCAAAAGGAATTGTAGTAGAAATTCAAATTCAAATTCGTTACCATCTGCTACAACCACCGCGAACATTAATTTAATATCGAACACAGACACCTTGAGTAAGTTTATGCGCGAAGTAAATATAAATGGCATGAATTTTATAGCCTTGATAGATACTGGGAGTGCCGTTTGCACGATCAGAAAGTCATTAGTTCCATCATGTATCGAAACTCTTCAAAATGGTCATCAAAAACTGAGCGGATTTGGGGGTACAGTAGTCCATAGTACCTGTTCCATGAAATGTCGAGTCGAGATGGATGACGTATATCTGGAGGATGTCGAATTCTGGATAGTCCCTGATGCTGCACAATCCATCGATGTTATTCTTGGTAGAACTTTCACCGAAGATCCAAGTCTAGTCTACATACGAGTGAACGAATGTTTGAAATTCAGCATGAAATATCAGATTTCCTTCGATTCTTTCGACGAGTTGCTGCAAGATATTCCAGAGAATCCAGTCAGACTTTTATCGTCAGAAAATGTTCAGGTTCCAGGCCAGTCGATGATGTTGGTTACTGTTAAGATAGACCAGGAAAATGTTTTAGTACCAGTCGAAAATCCTGGGATAGTGCCGAGACAAATCGCGGTCGGTGATAAGTTGGGAAGACTGCAAATGAAAACTGAAGAGAAATATCTAGCAAAGGAAGACATAACGGAAGAAATGGTAAATGTTGGTACAGGTACGGATTGTAGGATCTTGTCCAGGTTGTTGAATATGTTCAATGCTTACCGTGACTGTTTCGCCTTCAACATGAGAGAGCTAGGTTGTACTAATCTTGTCAAAATGGAAATTGTAGATAATGGACAACCAGTTTCATGTAAGCCCTATCGCGCAAATTTGGTTGAACGTGAACAGATATCATCAATTATTCAGGAATGGAAACAGAACGGAATAGTGAGTGCTACGGATAGTCCTTATGCGAGTCCTGTACTTCTCGTTAAAAAGAAGACAGGTGAGGCTAGACTTGTAGTTGATTTTAGAAAACTAAATGCACAAACTGTCAAGCAAACTTTTCCCATTCCTAGCATTGATGAACAATTTGTCAACTTAGAGGGTTGTACTTTATTCACCACTCTTGATTTGGCCCACGGATATCTACAGGTACCATTGTCGGAGGAAGCTAAACGAAAAACCGCATTCATCACCCCTGATGACAAAGGTCAGTTTGAGAGGATGATGTTCGGGTTGACCAATGCTCCATTTGAGTTTTGCAAGCTTATGAACCTAATGCTGGGACCACTGAGACATAAAGTTGCGATGTGTTATCTGGATGACATATTAATACCAGCAAAGGACTGGGAAGATATGCTGTCGAGAATTGAATTGGTGTTACAGGCTTTGAGAAACGCTAATCTGACATTGAAATTGAGAAAGTGTTTCTTTGGTATGCACTGTGTAGAATACTTGGGATTTATGTTATCTAAGGATGGAATTCAACCAGGAAGAGATAAAGTAAAAGCAATACAAGATTTTCCACAGCCCTCGAATATTCATGAAGTAAGAAGATTCTTAGGTCTAACGAGCTATTTCCGTAGGTTTGTACAGGGATACGCGTTAGTAGCAAAACCATTGAGCGATCTTACTCGGAAAGGAGAAGTTTTCCATTGGAGTGCCCTAGAACAGGCAGCATTCAATAAATTGGTGAATTTGCTATCAGCGGATCCGATCCTCAAATTGTATAATCCGAAAGCAACGCGTACGGAACTCCATACAGATGCTAGTTCCTTAGGGATAGCCGGTATTCTCTTCCAGTCTGATAAAACTGACAAACTCTTATTTCCAATTTATTATATCTCAAAGAAGACCAGCTATGCAGAATCTAGATATCATTCATCCAAGTTAGAGCTGATGGCTATTGTTTGGTGTGTAAATAGATTACGGAATTACCTGATTGGCTTGAAATTCGTCATTTACACTGATTGCCAAGCTCTAATCTACATGAATGCCCAGAAAAGTAGCAATTCCCAAGTAGCAAGATGGTTTTATCTCCTTCAAGAATTTGATTTCGATGTACGATACAGAAAAGCCGATCACATGGTTCATGTTGATGCATTGTCAAGAGCTCCAACCTTGGAAGCTAGTGATGTACAAGCTGAAATGGAAGATACTGTAGATATATTCAGTATTGAAATTGAAGATGAAATTTTAGCGTTCCAGAGGAAAGATGCCGATTTGGCTTCAATAATATCTATTTTGGAAAAGGATCTATCTAGAAGAACAAGAGAAGAAAATATTATAATGGACAACTATGAACTGGATAGAGGTAGGCTAATAAGAAGAATAAAAGAAGCTGGCGTTGAAAAAGGTCTATTTGTATTACCCAAGACTATGAGAAAGGCTGTAACAATACAGAATCATGATATTCAGGGACACTATGGAGTTGAGAAGACAGTCAGAAGAATACGCCAAGTTTATCGGTTCCCTCGGATGCGGAGTTATGTGAAGAACCACATTCGCAATTGTTTTCATTGTCTGGTAAACAAATTACCTGGAGGACGACAACCAGGGGAACTTCATCCCATACCACCACCCAGATATCCATTTGAAAGAATCCATGTGGATCATGTGGGACCTTTTGTTATTTCCAGATGTAAAAATGCCTACATATTTGTTATTGTCTGTGCCTTAACCAAATTTGTAAAATTGTATCCAGTTAGAGACACAAAGTCGAGTACAGTTATCAGAAAATTGAATAAATTCATAGAACTTTACGGAATTCCAAAGAAAATTGTTAGTGACAGAGCAACATGTTTCACTTCCAATGATTTTCGCAAGTTTTGTGAAGATCGACAGATGCAGCATATACTCAATTCAAGTCGTTGGCCTCAGGCTAATGGCCAAGTTGAACGTGTTCATAGAACTTTGGTGCCGATGATCGCAAGTTTTTCCGATGCAGAAGACCAATGGGACAACTATACAAGAAAAGCAGAGCATGCGATAAATACTGCTTTCAATAAGAGTACAGGAAAAAGTCCATTCGAAAGTCTGCATGGTTACTTACCTATATTTGATCAAGATAAGCTGGCATTAGAGGTAGCTAATGTTAACTGGACACCAGCGGACGAAGTTCAAGACGAAATAAGACGTAATATCTTAGAAGGAAGAGCAAGTGCGTTATAAGGACAGATACGATAAGAAAAGATTCATAGGAGTGAACTATGATATAGGAGAAATCGTATTCGCTAAATGTGCTAAGACTTCAACGGGCGAATCCAATAAATTGCGACCGAAATATTGTGGACCATTTGTGGTGACCGATAAACTTCCTAGTGATACGTATCGTGTTCGCAATTTGGAACGGGATCATACAACCACGTACCATGTATCCCAACTTAAACCATATAATCTTCCCGATGCCAGTGATACGGAAGAGGAAGCAAATTTCGGAAAAGATGAGTTTGAAGATAAGCAAGAAGATGGCGACAATGAGAGTTTATTTGGGAAAGCGACGAGAAGCGATGAAGATAAGCACGGAACAATCCGCCCAAGAAGACAAATCAAGAAACCGATCAAATTCGAAGATTATGTATGCGATTGATAAGAAGATTGTAATTTCGATTTGAATTGTTATAATGTTTGATTTTCATGTATTGTATTTATGGTGAATGATGGTGATATGTGTGAGGACACACTTTTGTCAGGATTAGCGGAGTGTTGAGTATTTCACTATTTGTATTCCTGAGACACTCGGTAGCAATAGTTCTGACGAGAGTTGTCATTCCGATTCTGACGGGTGTCTGTGTGAGCGCGACTGAATACTTTCCTGAATTTCATCATTATATTTGTGTTTATCAAATACGCCGTCCTCTCTTTTGGTCAATTAGAAACGTATTTCTAACACAAACATGATACAAACATTTTGGTCTGCTCAGCATATTTAGATCAATTTATAGTATATAATTATAAGTAAGTACCATCATAAAATATGGATATTTACATATATTTCTGTATAATACCTTCAATCTTCGAAATGAGAAGGCAATTTTGGATGGATCAGTAGTACAGAGAGGAATACCTATCTGAAATTTTGTTCCAGAGGCTATTTACCAGGTCGTGGTACCAGGTATGTGTGTTTTGAGGTATGGAGCATAATTATGGAGCTAGTGATTACTTATGCGTTGATTATGAACCTACTCATCCTATAAATATCCTGCAAATCAGATGTGAACAAGAAACTACAGAAAATATAAGAATAATCAACTGATGATCCAGAAATAGTAGCAGTGGACCAATATTCGTACACAACAGATCACTTATTTTATCAATATAACTCTGTATTCTGAAAAATTAACAAACTTTCCTAGATACCTATAGAAAATACAAGAGGAAATAGTATTTTATTGTTTGATTATATTGTAGTCAAAAACAGAGCAATTGATCGAAGTATTTGAGCATAAAAAAATAACAAAATATGATTCTGACAAAATGAATGAAAAATAACACTACTATTATAAGTGAACCTATAATGAAGGATAGTTCAAGGAATCTCTCAAATAAACATATAGCTCCTCTTCGTTGGGTAACGTACTCTTGCTCAAATATCTCAACTTGAAAACACGTGTGATATCTTCTGATGTCCATTTTACCCGTTCAGCAAGAATCTCAACATTCACAACTGGTCTGGTTCTGATCATTTTTCGAAACTTGAATACTTATGGTGTATCTCTTGTTGTATTTGGTATTATTGATGGGATTCCTACCTTGAGTTTTCTTCTCTTTGGTGTGTGATTTAGCAATTCTGCTTGTGCCGTTCAAAATATCCTCGGCATCGAAATGGGCAGAACATATTCGCCAAGTTTTGATATTGATTGAATTAAAATTACGTCCACAAAATTGAGTCCATTTCTCACGAATAGACTCATCTTATGGAAATTAATGGAAACACAAACTAAATTCACTAGTCTCATTACACTTGTACGAATTTTAACAAGAAGTGACCGAACAAATTACCATTTTTTCATTTTTAAGTTCAAAATGGTTCAAATATTCGAAAATACTGACAACTGTCAACTCAATACATGCGCCGGCCAATCGCCGGCGTACATATCATACACGAAGTGTACGAGAGTGCTACACTTTTCGTGCAAAAGAAAGGGCCTATTACGTCATGAGTTACTCAAGGTTACTCGCGGGCTGCGATCGAGGCAACCTTCCTCTACAAAATAGTCATCAGTTCTACCAACCTTGAGCAGCAACAAGGTTGGTAGAACTGATGACTATTTTGTAGAGGAAGGTTGCCTCGATCGCACCCCGCGAGTGACCTTGAGTAACTCATGACGTAATAGGCCCTTTCTTTTGCACGAAAAGTGTAGCACTCTCGTACACTTCGTGTATGATATGTACGCCGGCGATTGGCCGGCGCATGTATTGAGTTGACAGTTGTCAGTATTTTCGAATATTTGAACCATTTTGAACTTAAAAATGTAAAAATGATAATTTGTTCGGTCACTTCTTGTTAAAATTCGTACAAGTGTAATGAGACTAGTGAATTTAGTTTGTGTTTCCATTAATTTCCATAAGATGAGTCTATTCGTGAGAAATATGGATTCAATTTTGTGGACGTAATTTCAATTCATTTAATACCAAAACTTGGCGAATATGTTCTGCCCATTTCCATGCCGAGGATTTTGAACGGCACAAGCAGAATTGCTAAATCACACACCAAAGAGATGAAAACTCAAGGTAGGAATCCCATCAATAATACCAAATACAACAAGAGAAACACCATAAGTATTCAAGTTTGGAAAAATGATCAGAACCAGACCAGTTGTGAATATTGAGATTCTTGCTGAACGGGTAAAATGGACATCAGAAGATATCACACGTGTTTTCAAGTTGAGATATTTGAGCAAGAGTACGTTACCCAACGAAGAGGAGCTATGTTTATTTGAGAGATTCCTTGAACTATCCTTCATTATAGGTTCACTTATAATAGTAGTGTTATTTTTCATTAATTTTGTTCAGAATCATATTTTGTTATTTTTTCATGCTCAAATACTTCTATCAATTGCTCTGTTTTTGACTACAATATAATCTAACAATGAAATACTATTTCCTCTTGTATTTTCTATAGGTATCTAGGAAAGTTTGTCAATTTTTCAGAATACAGAGTTATATTGATAAAATAAGTGATCTGTTGTGTACGAATATTGGTCCACTGCTACTACTTCTGGATCATCAGTTGATTATTCTTATATTTTCTGTAGTTTATTGTTCACATTATCTGATTTGCAGGATATTTATAGGATGATGAGTAGGTTCATAATCAATGCATAAGTAATCACTAGCTCCATAATTATGCTCCATACCTCAAAACACACATACCTGGTACCACGACCTGGTAAATAGCCCCTGGAACAAAATTTCAGATAGGTATTCCTCTCTGTACTACTGATCCATCCAAAATTGCCTTCTCATTTCGAAGATTGAAGGTATTATACAGAAGTATATGTAAATAACCATATTTTATAATGGTACTTACTTATAATTTGTTAGAAACTATTTGATTTCTTACAGTATCTTCTCTAGGTCAAACTATTCAGTATAGATATACGAAATTACTAGCCGAAATATCACTTTTATTTCTGACAACATGTAACAAAAAACTATGACATATATCATCTCTCTGCCATCATTCCGTAAATACAGAGTGATTTGTAACATACTCCCACCTTGTGTCATTTAGATTCAAAGATAATGACACAAAAACTAATTTTGGTATCTTGATGGAACTTTCACTCTTCTACCGTATCTTGTATAAACTGCGGGATCAGCGATTTCGGCAGAATCTTGAGAACAGTCTCTTCTTCCCTTTTTTACAGCTTCCTCAGACAAATCATGTGAACCTTCCATCTCGAGCATCACCAATCGCTGAACTGGTCGTAACAGTTCACCAGACGCAGTCTTCAACCTCACAAGTCTTATTTCTCTGTCACGTCCAGGTATTGTTTCGAGAACTCGTCCCATAGGCCATTCCAATTTTTTCTTATCAAAATCCGCTATGAGAACAATGTCTCCTACTTTTACAGATCCATTATACTTCTTCTTGGCAAATAGTGTCAGTTGTCCCAAATATTCTGACTTGAATCGTTTGTTCAAATCTTGTTTCAACTTCAAACGATATCTGTAATGTTTGGTCAAATTTTTGGCTTCAACTAAATCAATGTCTGCTACTCCGACTTCTTTTATATCTTGCAGGAACATCGCAGGTGTAAGAACTATGCAATCATTTGGGTCTTCAGACATGTACGTCAGTGGTCTAGCATTCAATACTGCTTCACAGTCACAAAGTGCTGTCTGTAGTTCTTCAAAGTTGAGACAAGTTCTTCCAAGAATTTTACGCAGTATATCCTTCATGAGTCTTATAAGGCGCTCCCACCAACCGCCCCACCATGCTGCTGTTGGCGGGTTGAATCGCCAGTCAATTTGGTGTATTGTGGAACAATTTTTGGTAACTTCTGTCCAGTTCAAATTCCGAAGAGCATTATCTGATCCAGTAAAATTCGTACCACAATCTGTGTATATCACTGATGGCCTTCCCCTTCGAGCAATGAATCTTCTTAGTGTCTGTAAGAATGCATTGCTAGACAAAGAGGATGACAATTCAAGGTGGACTGCTCTGTACACAGCACAGGTGTAAAGTACTATCCAAACTTTCTCGTTGGTTTTCAAGTATAATGGACCCGCCAAATCTATACCAACGACTTCAAAAACTGCTGCATCACGGACCCTGGCTTCTGGTAAACTTATGGCAGGTGTGTCCAGTACTTTACCTCTAAATTTCTTGCAAGTAGTACATTTGCTTACTACTGATTTGACGGTACGTCTACATTTGAGAATCCAATAGTTTTCTCTCAGAATTCGCATCAATGACTGGACTCCAACGTGGCTATTCTTAACATGTTCTTCGTGAATCAAACGTCTTACTACTTCGTGTTTTGATGGTAAAACATACGGCATACAAAAATCGACTACATCATTTCTATCCGAAACCTTGGTGCGTAATCTCATCAATCCTTCCTCATCATGAAATGGACACAACGATAATAACTTGGGATCTTCTTCTGACTCAAAACTCTCTCGTTGTATCAAACGAATGACTGATTTTTTTGCATCTTCTAATTCCTTGGTAGTCAACAACTCGTGATTCACATTATTTCGCTTTATAATAATTTTGATAAATCGTTTGATCCATCCAATAAGACGCACAATTCTGCTGAACTTTGAAAAATACCGGTAGTACCATGTATATTGTTTGGTCACAGAAAGTGACGAAACTACAATCTTTCGCTTTTCTGTATTTATTTCATCTTCATCATATTCAAGATTTTGATTCGGCCATTGCGAAATTGGATTATACAACCATTTAGGACCCTCCCACCATCTTCCATCAGCTAGCATTTTAGGTGAACCACCTCTCGATGGAAGATCTGCTGGATTCAGGTCACCCGGGATATGATACCAATCTTGAGGCTTCGAGAAACGTCTGATTTCTTCAACTCGATTCCATATGAAGGGTTTCCACTGATCTTCTCGTTTGATCCAAGAAAGCACAGTTGAAGAATCTGACCAATAGTATACTTGTATTTGTGATTCATAGTTTTCCTTGAAATTTTTGAATATTCTCACGCCAATTGTCGCAGCCAGAAGTTCAAGTCGGGGAATGGTTAATTTTTTGACAGGAGCTACCCTCGATTTTGCTTCTACCAATCTTACACTGACCTCTCCACTGTTCTCAGTTCTCAAAAAAATGCAAGTTGCATAAGCAATCGCACTTGCATCACAGAAAACGTGTACAGATTGAGTAACTGATACTGTTGAGTTCGAACTGGATATCCAACGTGGTATCTTGATAGCTTTCAAATAGGGTAACTCTTGTAGCCATTTCAGGAAATCATCTCGTATTTCACCATCGATTTCATCATCCCATCTTAAATTCATGGACCATGTCTTTTGAAGAAGTAACTTTGGGAACAGTGACACAGGGCAGGAAAAACCGATGGGGTCGAAAAGTTTATGTGCAGCCGACAAAATGCTTCTTTTGGTAATATTATTCATACTCATCTTGTCAAACCATTCTAACGAAAGTTCGAAAGTATCTAATCTTCGATTCCATATCAATCCTAATACATTACTTTTCACTTCTACTTCGATGTTTCCTGGTAAAGAATGCTCCCACCCTCTTAGCTCAAACTTGCAATCAGCCAGAATGGTTTTCGACTGTTCAATAAATTGGTAAAGAGCCTCTTCATCTTTCACACTTGCCGAAACGTTATCCACGTAAAAAGACTTCAATAGTTTAGAAATGACTTCTGAGGAATAATCATTTTCTCCACGAATCGAATGTCTCAGTGTTTTCTTCAGGTGGTACTCTAAAACAGCTCCCAATAAGAAAGGACTACACGATACTCCAAAAACAACACGTGCATGCCTGAATATTTTCAAATTTTGATCTTTGTCATACCACAAGAACTTCAAGAAATTCCGATCATTTTCGTTTAACCCAATTTGAAGAAAAGCCTGTTTGATATCAGCTATAACTCCTATCTTCTCTGTTCGGAATCGTATTAACATGGAGGGAATTAGTTCGATAAGATTCACCCCTTTTTCCAAACATTGATTTAGTGAGGGTTGATTCTTTTGCTTCGATGAAGCATCAAATACAGGGCGTACAGGTGTTGTACTACTATTGGGCTTGTAAACAGGATGATGAGGTAAGAAATGGCTATTTTGACTTGATATTTCTATGGATTCGTCATCAGGTGAGCATTCTATGATACCTTCTGCTAACCAATTATCAAATACTTTATCATAGACATCGTAAAAATTGTCTTTCTTCAACCGTTTTGTAGTATTTGAAAGTCTTTTGTATGACAAATCAAAATTGCAAGACAACGGATGGTGGCCTTCGAGCCAAGGCATGCTTACTTCATATCGCTTATTATCAGTCTGTTTGACAGTAGTTAGAAAATGTTCCATGACTGCCTGCTCTTGATCTCGTGAAGTCTTCATTCTTTTAGGATCTTCAATGCCAAGCACGTCCAAACTCCAGAGGTTAGATACTGCAATGTCTTTCGAAAACATCGAGGTTATAAGCATGGATGATGTATGATGTTTAACATTCTCAACTTTGCCCATGACAGTCCAACCCAATAATGTGTGAACTGCCACCAACCCACATTCTAGATCATGTTTACGTCCAGATAGTAGCTTACCAGCTACATCAGCTCCAACTAATACATCTATAGGTCCATCTGCTGTATCAGTGATTTCAATGTCCAAACGTTTCAATTCATCATCTAACCAGGATTCTTTTCTTACAGAACTGATTGGGCTACAAATCAGTGGTTGATCCAAAACTTCGAAGTTGCAGCTGTAGTCTTCAGTGAGGCTGTTCATACGAATTTTGTAACATCTATGATTCACTGTTTCGGTTTGTGTGCCTCCAAAAAGAGAATGTACCAGTTCTTCTTCTCGTAGTGGAATATAACCTATTTCTTTGGCAACCCTATTAGTAATATATGACTTGTGGGAACCAGTATCAATCAGAAGACGAACTCGTTTTGATTGTTCTTCGCCTTTCAATTCAACCACCATGGTTTGTAAGAAAACTTCAGTGTACGTATGATTAGTCAAATTCTGTTCAGGTTTTCTTATAGTGCTCTGAACATCTTGTTTGGCTTCGGTTGTACTCATTGCCTTTGAATCTTGTTTAAAACACATAAGGGTACAGTGTTTTCCTTGACATACGTCACATTTTTCTCTTGAACGACACCGTCGTGCTATGTGGCCAAATCTGGTGCACAAATGGCAACATGCAGACTCTGACAATTTCTGTTTCCTTTCTTCAAAACTCAATTTCAAAGCATCTGATATGATAAATGCGATCCTTTACAAAAAATACATCGTGGTGTAACTTTATTAAATAATTCAGATGCAGTGGCCACATTGCTTATGCTGTTGCTTGTACTTCTATCTTCTTGCTTCTTCTTGTCCTTGAAACTGCTCACAGCTAGAGAAATCCTCACTTCGTTCAACACTTCTTGTCTAAGGAAATCCATCAGAGCGTCGAGACGTTTCTTCAAGCTTGATTCATTTGAATAAAGTTGACTTCTGTGCCAAGCTCTGATCAAGTCTTCTCCTAAGCAAGACTCAACCAAGGGATACAACATTGCAGCACAAGTATCCGATTTCACCCCTAAACTCTCTAGAGCTCTCAATTGTGTCTCAATTTTATCAAAAAAGGTTGACAGTTTATTCTTGCTATGAAGATTTGTCAAAACGAGTTGAAGAAGTTCTCTTACATACACTTCTATCAATAAATCTTCTCTACCAAATCTTTGTTTTAAACTATCAATAGCCTTTTCGTAGTTACCTTTTGTAGCAGGGTAACTTTCCACAATTTGTCTTGCTCTAGAACTCGGTGTCGTGGCTTGAATTAGGTACTGGAGTTTGTCCTCCTCCTCTAGATCAGAATCTTCGTCAATTCTACTGAATTGATTCCAAAAACTGAGCCATCCCTTCAAATCACCTCCATATTGGCGAAATTCTAATTTGGGAATCTTCAGCTTACCTTTTGAGTCTGATTTCTTTGAGCTCTCTTTTTCATATACCAAATTTTCACAACGAAATCTCAAATTATGGTACTGAGAACTCAAACTATCCATCAATTCAACTTCTAGATTCATATCGTCTTGGTAGTCATCGGAATCCAACATTTAATCGAACATAAGTTGATTTAATTCAGTTATCTGCAACATTTTTTCTTCTAGAACTTTGATCTTACTCTGAATATCTATCAGATCATATCTCTTCGTGGATAAATGGTCGTCAATCTTGCTACATATCTTCTTAAAAGCGGTTCGTTGTAGATCAAGGGCTCTCTTCGTTTTGTCCATACTTTCAATAGAGTGTCCTGTCACGGTCGCCACAATGTTAGAAACTATTTGATTTCTTACAGTATCTTCTCTAGGTCAAACTATTCAGTATAGATATACGAAATTACTAGCCGAAATATCACTTTTATTTCTGACAACATGTAACAAAAAACTATGACATATATCATCTCTCTGCCATCATTCCGTAAATACAGAGTGATTTGTAACATAATTATATACAATAAATTAATAAAAATATGCTGAGCAGACCAAAAAGTTTGTATCATGTTTGTATACTCTATTTGGTAAACATTTCATGACAATCATGTCGACAACTTGTCGTCTTACTGCCTGTGACGTCACGAGTGACCGTTTCCCCCCTTGCCGCACTATCGATCGAGGCAACCTTCCTATACAAATTATAATCAGTTCTACCAACCTTGAGCAGCAATAGCAGCACCACCATCTAGCTGGAAAATGTAGAATTAACGTCTCGCTCGTTGTGACGTAGAGAAATCATATAGCGAATTCCATTGGTAAAACTGGCTCGCACTGAGTGCATATTTTGTATTCCTTTGGTAAAACTGGTGTCGGGTTCTCAATTCCATTGGAAAACTGGTTCACATAGTTTAGAGCTGAGTGCAACAATTCTCGCACGAGCTCTATTAGGTCGTGCCATGATGGTCGTGCGAAGTCATTGCAGTTTTGAAAATGGCGGAAACATTGGATATGCATGGTATAAAAATCGAAGTTGCGTGGCAATCTAATCATCATCTTCAAGTAGTGATGAAAATTTGGAGGTTTCAAGAAAATAAAGGAGACTACTTCCCATAATTCTTAATTTTTTGAGTATTTTGCACTGAAATTCAATGATGAATAGGTTCTTATTGAAAAAAAAACTCCTCAGAATTATTTCCATGAAACACATCTACTTTTTTTCCAATTGGAGTCAAGAAAAAATTTCAGGATACGAACAAGTTATAAACAATGACAAACCAGTTTATCCTATTTAACCTCCAACAATGAAATTTTATTATATTATTTCGTATTCCATTGGGAATGCACACATTTTGGAGAGACCCAACGTAGTGCGGGTGTAAGACTGGTGCAAAACCAGTGCACCATCAGGTTTACGAATGGAATTCGCTAATAGTAGGCAGTCGAGTGATTTTTCTGGAATTTTCAATACGTAATAATGGCCGAATACGCGTACCATATCTTACTTCCATCATTCTCAACACTCAGGCGTTCCTTGGATTGTTCTGATTGGTCAATAGAAATCGCCCATGCATATGTCTGGGCAAAACGGATTAGTTCTGTTCCTGTTCGCAGTGTTGGCAATTGACTTTCTTATTATTTTTGTACTAGATTTAGTATTTTCTAACACTATTCAGTACCCTAGTCAAAGACGGCTAAATGGACTGTCTGACGGGTTATAGTACCAATGAACTCAATACAACAGTACTCGTCAGACAGTCCATTTAGCCGTCATTGCCCTAGTCAAAGACGGCTAAATATCTAGACTGGTCATACATACTATGGTATTAGTTTGATAAGAGTTCGGACACAGCTGAACTTTTGTCCTTTTCTATTTTCTATAATACAATGGTTAAGGTGAATAAAAGAATAAGACATATATTCTGCTCTTTGTCTTTTCAATTTCCCTAGTAGTGCCTGATTGTCAGATACGATTTTAGAGGTTATATTTTCTGTCAAATCAATCATAGCCGTAGATGAACAATGGGTATAGGGTACAAACACCCACTTCAATTTATAGTGATACCTTCGATCATAAAACAGACTCGTTGTTCGGAGAGTGATACACTTCTAACAGAACAACTGTTATATAAATGAAAAGAATGCATGTAACAACATTTTAATATTAGAAAATATACACATATGGATAAACTTATAGCTATAATTCCTTATTATATGTGGAACTGTACTCCAGTGATGAGTATAAAACATGATAAATAGATATTCTCAATATACAGGAAGTAACATAAGTACTTTCAAGTGAAGTATTCCTGTGACAATTATAAGAAATAAAGTCTATATAAGCTTTTGTGTCCGGAAATGCATCATTTCGTAGATACAGAGTGCTGAAATACAAAGAACAAATCATTTTTCGATAAACATTTGATAGGAAAAAAGTAGTTTATTTTGACGAGACCTACCAAATACTTGGTTTTGTAAAGTTCTCAGCAACTCCACTTAGCGCCCTAAGAGCTAATAAGTAACATGGCTCGATATAGAAAATATCTCCAAAACATTAACCTCCAGCGTAATCAAGGCCCTTATAATAATTCCCTTGATACATAAATAACTATTCACTTTCCACTGTTGAATTTTAAATCAATAATATATCACTCTGTAGTATACTTGCTTTTCTTCGTTTCGTTTTCAAATTCTCAATTTCATTATGTTATTTTCCTCTTTTCCATGATCATTTCGTTTAGTATTTTGTGTGATGATAATAATGGAAATTTGTTCTCGATATCGCCTGCTTTGTAAATTGATGGAACAGCAGATTCTCACAAACAGATTTTGAAATCTTCTGTTTGAAGATGGGCCTACAATATAGTTTCATTCTAATCAGATGCTGTTATAAAAAGTGAATTTTAATGAGTACCTCACAAATTTCGCTCGTCTTCAAATTGATTTTGCACCCATCAGGCCATTTCATATCTTCCTTCCATAAGCGAATGGTTGATATTTGTTTCGGAAAATTGAATAAATGATATACATTTTCTTCAGAATTGGCACAATTTATAATTCATTACACAGCAAGTAATTTCCATAGCTGCTTTCATCTCGAATGTATAATTATGAAATTTTATTTCAATTCTGACGTTTATATAATGTATTGTCAAATTCAAACAATTTTGAATGAAAAAGCATAGGACGACTATGGTGCTCTTGTCACAATGCAAGGTGTGAAACTTAATAAATCTAAACATTCAAAAACCCTAACCGTTGTCATTTCTGTGTCCGAACTCTTATCAAACTAATAACATCCAGTGACTCTAACTTATATCATAAAGCCACTGTATAATTAACGTGGTATAACGTACAAGCTTCTAGCTAGACATGCGAATCTTTCAAACCTCAAGGTTATCAGAAGGTTATTCGTGTTTATAAAGACTTATAAGGCAATATGAGGAAGGAAAATATTTCTTCTGCATCTAAAAGAAGAGTACTTTCACCCTAACTTGTCCAAAATGAACCTTCTTTCTGAAGAGTATATTTTTGAAAATTTAATTGAGTGAAAAAAAATATTGACGCCCCGCAAGGATTGAACCCCAGTCACCACCGTTGAAGTCTGATACACAAACCTTTAACTTATCGCTTTACTCGTGGTAGCGGTAGAAGGAGGGAGAAATCTTTTTGGTAGTGTTGCAATTAAGATTTTGAAATCGTTTCTCGTCGTTGAAGACTTTCTGCCATTTGTGAAGGTCACCTGGAGATAGATTTCCCCTGATGGTGGATTCTTGTTGTCCAAATACAGCGCCAAATTTTTGTTTCGCTTTATAACTAATCCACTTTGCTGTTGGGCACATAGTGATAAAGTCAAATTTCGAATCTGCTTGGTAATTTCGAAAACGTTGATACTTGTTTTCAACTTTTTCAAATTCTCAATATGTTGATCAATGAGATCTGAAAACATTTCTTACTAACGTTACTTTTCGAACTGAAAATTTCGACTTTGGTACGTTACTTATCATGACACTTTACTGTGGAAGTAGACTATTCATCCAGCTGTGCAAATCCTTATACGATTACGTAGTGAACAATACAATTTTTGATCACTCACATTGTAATTCATGCACAAAGTGATGTCTGGTTTGAATGTAGTGGTCGTCATTATGTTATCGAGAGTTTCAAAATCTATGAGTTTTGGTATGGCACATGGAGACAATATTTTTGGTATCCTCTCACATACACAAAATCGACATCTTTCAGTTGGCCCAGTAGAATATCATTCAATTCCTCGTAATCAATCAGACCTGAACTGTAGTTAATTCCATTATCATATTTCTCAACTTAACGAATCTGTTTTTCATCGGACTCTCGCAAGGCAGAAAAAGGCACTGCAGGTTAGAATAAATAATGGTTCACTTGTGTTGGAATACTATTTTGAACAATATCAAATCCACCGACTATCTTTACCACTCTGTATCATAACGATGATTATTTGATTGACTTAAGTTGTCACTTTATGCCACTTTTGTATATGCAGTAGTTACTTAATGAAGCATTACATATTAATAAATATTGCCTTCCTGTTCCCCACAAATCGCACTCAGCCAACAGGTTATGCGCCCAGGCTCATGTTAATCGTGAAATAAGTTTCGAAAAGATCGTTTTTTCGCCTCATTTTTCCAGCCAGAATGTCGACTGTATTACCTTCGATTGAAAAATTGCAAGGACGTGAGAATTTCGATAGTTGGAAATTTGCTGTTAAGACTTATCTGGAACATGAAGAGTTGTGGGGCTGCGTGACAGGAACTGATACAGACGAAAGAAGGATTACAAAAGCTAAGAGTAAGTTTATTCTCCTGATAGATCCCATCAATTTTGTACATGTGCAAAATCAGACTACCGCGAAAGGTGTATGGGACGCTTTGAAGAAAGCTTTTGGAGACAGAGGGCTCACGTGAAGAGTAGGGTTACTCAGAACCCTAATAACAACCAGACTGGAAGACAGCAAGTCAGTTGAAGACTATGTCAACAAGATTGTTGGCACAGCACATAAGCTATCTGGTGTTGGACTCAACGTTAGTGATGAATGGGTTGGTACAATACTTTTAGCTGGATTACCCATTGAATATGAGCCTATGATTATGGGCATAGAGAGCTCTGGAGTACCAGTAACTGGAGACTGCATGAAAACAAAGTTACTGCAGGATGTCAAGTCGAATAAAGTTGAAATTGCTATGTACAGCAACAGATTTCCCGATAGGAATAGAAAGTCAACCGGCATTAGAGTTGGCAATGGTTCAGCAAATAAAACCAGAACAATTCGGTGTTTTCAGTGCAACAGGTATGGACATTTTGCCAAGAACTGTGACAAACCGAAGAAAGACAAGAGCATTGATACAGAAAAGCACACCGTGGCACTATATTCAGCGTTATCAGTTGCACCAAGTGATCACAGCAAAAGTGATTGGTATTTGGACTCGGCTGCTACCATTCATATGACAAATAATTTGGACATACTTGAAAATGTCAAAATTACCCTGAGTGTGCCATCTCCACCGCGAATGATCGAAGAATGTGTGCAAATCAAATAGGTAGCGTTACCCTACATGTTTCAGACTCTCATAATGCGGAAATTGAAAATATTGTTTATGTGCCAGATTTGAAGGTGAACCTGTTATCAGTTTTAGCCAGATAGTGAAGAAGAATTGTTCTGTTTCATTTAATGCCACTGGTTGTGAGATTTATGATTCTCAGCAACATGTTATTGCCTCAGGAACACTAGATAAAGACTTATTCAAATTTGACCTGAAAAATAATCATATAGCATGCCATGCATCAGTAAACTCAATGTTATGGCACCGTAGGCTAGGGCATATAAACTTTGATAGTTTGAATAAACTCAAAAATGGTATGGCATCAGGCCTAGATTTTTCGAATACTGATACGAATTGTAAGTGTGAAATTTGTGTCATGGGTAAATGTCAAAGGTTGCCATTTAAGGACAGTGAAACGCAAACAGAAGAAGTTCTCAAGTTGATGCATTCGGACTTATGTGGACCTATTGAAATGGAAAGTATAGCTGGTTCACGATATATGCTAACTTTCTTCGACGACTATACACACAAGGTATTCCTGTACTTTCTAAAAACGAAAGATGAAGCTTTTGACCATTTCAAGACTTTCAAATGTTTAGTTGAAAATCAGACTGGAAAAACAATAAAACACTCCGTACCGATAATGGGGGTCAATATCTGAGTACAGCGTTTAATAAATATTTGAAAGACTCTGGTATTATACATCAGCTGACCGTGTGCCAAGAACAGCTGAGCAGAATGGCAAAGCGGAACGTTTGAACCGTACAATTGTCGAAAGAGTGAGATGTATGCTGATCGATTCTGAGTTACCTAACAGTTTTTGGGCAGAGGCAGCTAACACAGCGGTCTACTTACTCAATCGATCTCTTACAAAGTGTCTCAAAGAAAAAAACCCAGAGGAAGCGTGGAATGGCATCAAACCAAAGCTAGATGGGCTACGGACTTTGGCTGCAAAGTTCATGCACATGTAGCCAAAGAAATACGTAAAAAGTTGGATAGAAAATCTGTAGCTAGTATAATGGTTGGTTATAGTTCTGAAAGCAAGGACTACAGACTATATAACCCCTCTACAGACAGGGTATTTATAGCTAGAGATGTTGTCTCTTCGAGAATGAGAAAGGCAATTCACTGATTGAGCAGGCTCGGAAAGAAGAAGATGAACATTTTTTTGTATTTCCAGACGAGACTAGTAATAACCTTGCTCAAAATGATGAAAATGAGTCAGTTTCAATCTAACAGTGAAGAACAGCATGAAAATGACTCAGAACACTATCAAGAACAATATCTAGACCAGGATCAAGATTTCATCACAGACCTAGTTGTACAGGTTCCAGCTGACGGAGTGAGAAGAAGCCAAAGAGAAAGAAATGTACCAAAACATCTGAATGATTATGTTAGCTATGCAACTATGGTTGATCATTCTGATCCTCAGACAGTTGAAGAAGCAAGTAGCAGATTCACTAACGAAGGCAGTGGAAAAGAAGAAACATATGTTTTGTTCCATGAGTCAGGGTTTGACTTAGTTTAAATAGAGGGGATGTTGGAATACTATTTAAAACAATATCAAATCCACTGACTATCTTTACCACTCTGTATCATAACGATGATTATTTGATTGACTTAAGTTGTCACTTTATGCCACTTTTGTATACGCAGTAGTTATTAATAAAGCATTACATATTAATAAATATTGCCTTCCTGTTCCCCACAAATCGCACTCAGCCAACAACTTGGTACCCATTGGAAATTGTAACCTCTTTGGGATGAAATCCGTTGGATAATGAATATCCTTGTATATCTATACTTAACAACTTCATGATGCCGCGTACAGAGAAGAACTGACTGATGTGATCAGGGGAATTTGTTTAAATGATAAAATCCATTGAATGATCATGTTTTATCCTAATTGGTTCCAAATAGATGAAATAAATGAATGAATTTCATAATTGTTTCACAATTTTCGTCAGGGAATCATAACTGGAAAGTCTATCGTGTAAAATGAGACAATGCCCTGTTGTCTGATCTGAAACAGCTTTATCAGATTCGATGTCTATTCTCAATGAGACTGATCCTGTCTGCATAGATTCCTTCTGATGAGAACAATCAATGTGGACCATAGGGATTGATTCGACAAATTCTTTCGGAGAAAATATTGGTTCCTTTTTCAATCCATAAATCCATAAATCCTGAAATTCATGTACATTGAATATAATTGAGATGTTTTGTTCTCACTGGAGTTCAAATGTAAATCATTATATGGATATCGGTCGCTGTTTAGAAAAACCCGAATATTTCATAGGTTGCAGCTGTCGAATTTGCTCATGTCGGACTGGACCTTTCTCTCCTTGTCTGTCTGAAAAATTACAATTACGTGTCGAGGAGTTTTGAGCAAATTTGGAACTTTTACATTCCAATTGAGAGATTTTGTCGTCGATAATTTCGAATATTCCAAAAGCTCCCAGCTGCGGAATGCTAACAGTATATCTTGCCCCTTTTCCACAATTTTTGTGAATTTGAGTTGTTGAGGTATATTGACAGAAATATGCGGGATGCGTCAGAACAGTTTATCGATATGCACTCTCGGAATTTCCTTGATATCAGTACAATAGATACTGTCAAGATCAAGAATAATCTCTGTTATGAAATAGTATTTTCTCATCTTTAATGGAAAAATTCGATTTCAGGAACCATCCAGCGTTTTGTAAGGCGATACTCTCGTTAGCACTGTATGAGTGGTAGCTTTTTATCGTTGATACTAATCCAACATTTCTGACTGAATCGATAGTGACGCCATTCAGTTCATACCTTATTTCTATGAAGAGAAAACTTATGGCGTTATTGATGAATCTGAGTTTATCGATAGGGCTGCCATCTGCTTTTGTTAAACGTCCTTCAATATACAAGTACTTTTGACATGGCAGAGTATACAAATCCAAAGTAGGAACTTGAATTCTCACTTCATCACTGTAATCAATTTTTTGTGTGAATGGTTGATCCCTAATAACACAATTATGTCCCATGGATATCCTTAGGACGTCCTGTCGGGACATTCAGGACGTCCATAGGACATTCGAATTTGGTACCGTGGACGTCCATTGGACGTCTGTGGGACGCACAAATGTCCCACTTGAGGACCAACTAGGGACGTCCTTGAGGGATGTCCTTGGGACAACTATCGAATACCTGAATCCTACAGTATTTTTCATCAAGCACTACGGAGGACATCCTTAGGACATCCGTGGGACAACCTATCAGCAACGCTGAGGGATATCCATTGGATGTCCATAGGATGTCCCAGGGACGTACGAATTATACTTGAATTAGAATTTTTCTGGGTCCCTCTAGGACCAGATCTTGCATAACTGATGAGGACATCCAGTTGAGTTGATGGTCCGTAGAAAATCCCCAATAGATCCTGAAAAAGTTTCCCAAGGATGTCCAATGGACTTACGTGAATGACATTGACGGAGAGTATTTATACCCTACGAGCAATCATTCGTCGGCGAGGTGTAAGTTAACGTCCTCGCAGGGACAACACATCGAAAGTACCGACACGGACGTCCGTAGGACGTTATTTCTAGGACATTGGAAGAGTACAGTTCATGTATCAATTGGGACATTTGACGGATATCCCTAAGGGACATTTCGATTGTTATAATACGACCCTGGAAATATTAAGGGCGTCTGTGCAGAGATATTTGAAGGAATGTACCATCAAGGACATTTCATGATTGCCTAGGAGGGATATTTTATAAGATCTGAAGTCATGTCAGAATATGTACCACTCAGGACATCCGATGTATGTCCCTATGTAATGTATTCAACTCGGTATTCAACATGTAATAATCAGGACACTTATATCAACACCCTGTATCTAATGCTTGCATTGTTATTATCAGCCATCACAAGTCAGGTGCGCAGGTGTCTCTAGGTGAATATGCTGAACGGTCAGTATCGAGGCCAGTATGTCAGTATGTGTGAACAGGGATACGCGCACGTGAGTTGTCGATGTTGGTAAACACGACACATGTGTATAACGTGGTGAATATACCCGGGTTAGGTTTACGCCGAAGTTTCATTATAAACTCCAAACCCCAGTTCCTGGATGTGATGTGATATCGTGAACATCACATACTGGCGACGAGAGCGGTTTTGAACGCACGCGGATCGCAAATTTCGTTTTTGCACGGAAACGAAACCGCGGGTGAACAGTGAGTGCTTAGCTACAATAACAAAATGGCAGGAGACGGAGACGAGGCCGCAGCAGGTGGAACCGGCAGTGCCACAGATGTGTTTCTTGGAATTCCACAATTCAACTTCAGGAAAAATAGTTGGTATGTTCACAAGAGACGCCTCGAACAATCTTTTATAGCGAGAGGAATCAGTGATCCCACGAAGAAGAGAGCCATTCTCCTCGCAGGATTATCGGAGGAAACTTACCAACTTGTCGATGATCTGATGGTACCACTAACCGCGGATACAGCGGCGTACACGAAAATATTGAAGGGTCTCGATGACCATTTCGGCTGTGTAAAATTAAAATGGGCCGAGAGGTACAATTTTTATCAGATCAAAAAGCTACATGGAGAGCCCATTCCAGATTACGTAGCGAGGATTAAAAGCCAAGCAGTAAAATGTAAGTTCGGTGCCGTGTTGGAGCACGCTTTGTTAGATAAATTCATATCTGGTCTTGAACCTGGCCCCATCCTGGATAAACTCTGCACGCAACCCGAGAATTTAACTCTGCAGCAGGCAATCGAGGTATCGATGCAGACAGAGACAGCAACCCTGGGATTTGGTCTTCAACAGGGTGCTGTCGTGGTGAAAACGGAGCCGACGGACATACATCATTTGAGTGCGCGCAACAACATGGGATACCATCAACAATACGCCAGGGCCGCCCGAGGAGGCGGGGACGGAAACACAAGCAGGCGAGGTTCGCTTGGGGCCAGCGACGGTGCCGGTGGTGCCGGCACCGGTTCCAGAGGTAGATGCGAATACGTGAGTAGACAGCGATGGAACGAACAAGGTAGGAACAACATTATGTGTTCTAGGTGCGGGCAAGGTCACGAGGAACACGAATGTATGTATCGCGAATTCAAGTGTCGTAGATGCGGCGTGAAGGGTCATTTGCGTAAAATGTGCCGTAGTAGGCATAATGTAAACTTTTTACAATGTAATCCAAATGAACATTGTACTGTAGACACTAGCGATAGCAATTTTGACAGCAATGCACCTTGCACGTCTAGTAACTTTGACATGGGTCTTTTTCATTTAAGTTCAGACTTTATAAAACCCATGGTCTTGAACATTCTAGTAAACAGCGAAAATTTCAAAATGGAAGTCGATTCCAGGGCTGCATTGTCAGTCATTTCCGAGAATATGTGGCAACAACATTTCAAGCATCTCACCCTACTGGACACGGATGTCAACATGATTGGTTATGTCGGAGAAAGAATAATTCCATTGGGGAGACTGGCTTTGACGGTTGAGCATAATAAGAAGGTCCACGAAATCGACTTTTATGTGATAAGGGGGGGTGGTCCCGCGCTTCTAGGCAGAAATTTTTTATGTAAATTCAATTCAGGCTTGAAGGAATTGAACTTCATTGGGAAATTACCAAGCACAATAATTGATGAATTTCCGGAGGTGTTCACGAACGCACCTGGGACCTTCAAAAAATTCGAAGTGTCCATCAAGTTGAAAAATAATGCAGTCCCTAAATTCTTCAAGCACAGAGTATTGCCTTTTGCAATCAAAGAAAAGGTAGAATCGGAACTAGACAGATTACAGAACATGGGAGTACTGGTGCCCGTGGAAAATTCAGAATGGGGAACCCCGATAGTCCCAATACTGAAAGGGGACAAAAGCGTACGCATTTGCGGCGATTATAAAATTACGTTAAACCCGGCAATAGAAAATGATATTTACCCAATTCCACGTATCGAAGAAATTTTTTGTAAACTCAAAGGCGGAGATCAATACTCGAAATTAGACTTGCAAAATGATCATGCACAACTAGTCCTAGTCACGGAAATTAACGACAATTAACACACACAGAGGACTTTTCCAATACACGCGTCTACCTTACGGGATTAAATCGGCAACATCTATTTTTCAAAGGGCCATGGAGCACCTATTGAGAGACGTAGACGGCGTCGTAGTGTTTCTCGACGACATATTGGTGACAGGGAAGAATCCAAACGAACATTTGGGTCGACTGCGACAGGTATTAAACATTTTGAGCTGTAGCGGACTAACTGTCAAACGCGAGAAATGTTCATTTTTCAGGGATTCGATCACATACTTGGGTCACGTGATAGACAGAAAGGGAATCCATAAGTGTCAAGGAAAGATTCGGACTGTAAAAGAAGCCCCGGTGCCACAAAATGCAACGCAACTGAGATCTTTTCTAGGCACTGTTAATTATTATCACAGATTCGTACCCCATATGTCTGAAATTTTGCACCCCCTATACAAACTTTTGAAAAAAGAAAACAGTTGGAGTTGGACAGAGGAGTGCACAACAGCATTTAACAAAATTCGAGAGGTAATGTGTTCAGACCAAGTTTTGGCACACTACGATCCCGAATTAGAATTAATTTTAACCACTGATGCCAGTGATTACGCGCTGGGCGCGGTTTTGTCACAACGGTACCGGAACGGGGAAGAGCGGCCGTTGGCTTACGCATCCAGAATGTTGCCCGAGTCCGAAAAGAAGGCAGCAGTCATCGTTAAAGAAGCATCTGGTATAATATTCGGAGTAAAAAAATTTGAACAATTTGTGGCAGGTCGTAGTTTTATTTTAAGAACCGATAGTCAGCCCCTCGTATCGATCTTCGGTCCAAAATACGGCATCCCGCTGATGTCTGCAAATCGTTTACAGCGCTATGCATATTTGCTGTCATCGTATGATTTCAAAGTAGAGTACATTAGATCAGCGAGGAACACGGCCGATTTTTTATCCAGAATGCCTGTAGAAACCGCAGTTGAAACCGGGGCAGACCTTAGTCATTTCAACTATCTACAGGGAAATTCAGAGTTACCTCTTAAGTTGGAAGACATCGAGAAAGAGGGTTGGCCGTCCAAAATGGACGATCCTCAAATGAGACCATATTTTAATAGAAAACATGAAATGAATGTAGAAAGCGGTGTGCTGATGTGGGGATACCGCGTGATTATACCGAGCAGCTTACGGGCGCACATACTGAGCGAACTGCACGAGTCCCACATGGGCATCGTTAAAACGAAAGCGTTGGCACGGTCATACGTATGGTGGCCGTCGTTAAACGCGGATATCGAAAAACTTTGCAATACTTGCGAAGTGTGCGGCGCGATCAAACCGAATCCGCCTCGCACTCTGCTGAATCCGTGGCCAGCAACCGAACAACCGTGGGAACATTTACATATCGATTTCCTAGGTCCAATTCAGGGAAAAGTGATATTAGTCGTAGTCGATAGCTTTTCGAAATGGTTGGAGGCATTTCAAATGTCCTCCACGACGTCATTTGCAACTATCGAAAAACTGAGAGAAATTTTCGCACGTTTTGGTTTACCCAAAAAGTTAGTCTCCGATAATGCGTCTTATTTCACGTCAGATGGAATCGAAACATTTTTAAGTTCAAATGGTATTACTCATCTAACCAGTCCGCCTTTTCATCCAGCATCCAACGGCGCAGCTGAGAATTGCGTTAAAACTTTTCTACACAAGGAAATGAGTGACAATCAGAAAATAGATTCAGCAAGGTGCATCAGCAAATTTTTGTTAGTATACCGGAACACACCCCACTGTACGACGGGCGTGTCGCCGGCAGAGTCTCTTTTAGGTAGGTCACTTAGAATGAGATTAGACCTCCTAAAACCAACACAAAATGACACTACATTCCCACAAAATGTATTGGTTAAGAGCAATATTGCAAAATCTCAAGCAAGACAGAGATTCTATTTCAAGGGCGGGAGGAAAATGTCATTTTCTGTTGGTCAACGAGTGCTCGCAAAGGATTATCATTCTAGGAAAACTTGCTGGACAATCGGCACTGTTATCGAAGTGATTTCCACAGATTTGTATAAAGTAAAGGTTTACAACACGGATCTGATCTGGACTAGGCACGCGAACCAGTTAATTCTACATAAGTCTTATGATTTTGAAAATTCTGAATTCGGAAATTATACAAAGCACGAAAATCCTAATGGCTCTCAAACACCAAACAATCAAAACAGGGTGAGCGTGGGTAGTCCAGGGCAGTACCATAGCCACAGCAGTGAGCAAGAGATTAACTCTCAAGAACAGGAAAGTGTTTCAACCAATACTGATAGTTCGCTACGTCCTCAACGTAACAGGAAACCCCCAGATAGGTTGAATTATTAAATTTTGTGTTTAAGTAATATTTTGGTGGAGGTGGGTGGAATGTATTCAACTCGGTATACAACATGTAATAATCAGGACACTTATATCAACACCCTGTATCTAATGCTTGCATTGTTATTATCAGCCATCACAAGTCAGGTGCGCAGGTGTTTCTAGGTGAATATGCTGAACGGTCAGTATCGAGGCCAGTATGTCAGTATGTGTGAACAGGGATACGCGCACGTGAGTTGTCGATGTTGGTAAACACGACACATGTGTATAACGTGGTGAATATACCCGGGTTAGGTTTACGCCGAAGTTTCATTATAAACTCCAAACCCCAGTTCCTGGATGTGATGTGATATCGTGAACATCACACCCTAAATAAACGTTTAAAATCATATCCCATCAGGGACATGCCAAGGACGTCCTTGCATGGATATTCTACAATATGTACCACGTTGGACGTCTAAGGGATGCTATTTCTAGGACATTTGAAATGATGTACCAGCTGGGACATTCCGTGGACGTCCTTGCTCGGACATTGCATGATATGTACGGAATGGGACGTCCCAAAGACACTTATTTTTGGTCCGGGACATTCGGACTTGAATTGTACCAAATAGGGACGTCCCTAGGACGTTGTGTGCTATTAGGGATACGAATGATATTTTATTTCCTGAACTGATTGGTCTATGAGCGGTTGTTGATGTTTATTCAAAATATCCATCATTCCAGAACTGTGAATCCTAAAGACTTGAGGAATAGACGATTATAAGACGTTAACTTCTTCGTGTTTTTTCTGGTACTGAATGTTTTCCGCAAGGGTTTCACCTCCTTATAGAAGGACTGATTTGTATAAAATATTCTATTATATCTGATAGCCTTTCAGGCTTCTGAAGTTTTTTCAAGTGAAGACTTACGGTTATTGTTTCACCACGGAAATTCCCAAGTCTTTCGGTTTGGTCCAATACTTTTACAGTAATAATATTCATTGTCTTGACACTTATCTTGAAATATATCACGGTTCCGATGTTCAGAACAATCTTATAACCAGGAGCCACTGTCGGAAAAAGAGACAATAGCGAGTATGGTAGCTGCCTGTTGCTATGTTGCAATATATACTGATAGCATTGACACCCAAGATGTTCACTGATTTATCAGACGTTTGTTGTTGATATGCTTTTAGAACACGATTATTGAATCCCAGTAATTCTTTAATTATGCGGTCGTATTTGAAATTGATCCTTCTATTTGTATCGATGACTGAATTTGGTATGATATTTATTTTTGCATCCTTATCGATATCTTTGACTCGTGAGGACATGATTTCATTGAGATCACTGATTTCGTATGAGCCCTCAGGAATTAAAATGGAGTTATCATTGTTACCGAATACAAATTGATTGTTGTGTTCATCAACATTTGGGATGACATTGAAAGTTTCAAATCCAATCAATCCAATTCCATATTCTGCATGTTCTTCTAAATAAATGGGAGGGTTGAAGTCAGAATTCAAAACTGAGGAGGTGCCAGAAAGGAAAAATGATAATGACATTTCCCACCACTTCCAATTATAGACTACTTGAATTTTAAACATTGAATTCATTATATGAAAATCTGAGACATAGATGACCACAATTGTATGGATTGTTTGCTTGAATATCATCATAATTATATTTTATTATATTATAGCTACCATCACTATTGAAATATTTGATGAGTTCGAGAGGTGGTCTTAAGTCACCGTGGCTATCAAAGTAGGAGATATGACGTTAGGATTTTTTTATAACACACCCAATGACTGCCTTTCTCACTTTTTCTGTTGAGTTTAGCTATGCTACACTCATATTTCCTGATATTTTCAGGAAATTCATCCAACATAAACATGCCCTGCTTGTTGGGCAGCCTGGATAATGTCAATATTTCTTTTACCTCTGACTCCTCCTTCTGCTTTGCAAATAGCTCGAGTGGAACTGATTGCTCCTCCCACCTTTTTCTTGCGTCTTTTATTTTTCTTCCTATTTTTTGTTATTATTCAATCCCATACCTAGTTTGCTTCTAGTTTTCATTATTCCTGCAATGCCAAGCGAGGCAATTCTCCCGCCAATCATCGTGTTCTTCTCACTCAAACGTCTCGATGCGTTTTCAGCCAAGATTCGGTTTGCTCGGTTCCTTCTCCTCAAATCCGCGTATTTAGAATAGACTATGTCGTGTTCTCTTCAAGCTTCGTCTAGCGGGTTGACACCTCGATCTCCACGTTCAAGTCTTCCGGACAACTTTGTACCTGGCCTACAATAATTTTAACCACGTATATGCAGTTCAAAAAGCAACTTATTCATGACAGTATTTAATAATCCTGCCCCCTCAGTATTCTTTCGGTTACTGAATTTTTTGTCGTATACAATTATTATTTAACCCACGTAGAAGTTCAATTGGAGGGACACTGTTCTTTAACACTATATTATTATAATAAGATTTCTATGGATTTATCAGTATCAATTGGGATGTCAGAGATGAAAGTGAAGAAACATAAAGTAATTCTTTCCGTGACCAACCATGATAATTCAATAATTCCACATCAGCTGAAGAAACATGGAGATATATTCGAAATACAATTGTAAAAGGGGCCTTCTGGTATGTTCATCAGGATATGGAAAAACCAACTGTATAATAAGTTTGCTCTATGATCCGAACGGTTTGAGATTTGAGAATATATCGGGTGGTCACAAAAAAACCGGAAGTTTTCATTTTCCTCGTGGTTTCATCATTTCTCAATCGAATTCGAATTTCTTGGCGTCGTTTCATAGCTAGAGGGCTATAGTATAACGTGGAATAATTAAAAATTTCATAATGAACAAAAACAAAATGGCGGATTCTACTAAAGTATTGTCATTTACAAAAACCGCTGGAGAAAAAGAAAATCAGATTTTTTTCAACCTGTACCGATGTCATCTTAGGCTATTCATTTCTGGAGAGAATGAGTACTCGAACATCGAAATCAAACAAATAGTCCGGTAGATACACTCATTTCTTTGCAATTTGTTATGGAGTGAATGTGCTAATCTCGAATAAAAGATTATTATTATTTTGCTTCAGGCTTCATGAAAATTTTATTGAATTTGAATTTCTTGAAGTTATTTCAAAGATAAAAAGCTGTAGTACACAATGGAACATTTGAAAATCCAATAATCGGAAGGAACAAAATGGTGGAGTATCCAGAATTTTTGTGATTTTCAAAAATCTCTGGCGAATAAAAAAATGTTTATTCTTCCAATCAGGACCGATACAATTTCAGTAGTACCCATTCTCTTCAGAAATGAATAGCCTAAGAGTAGGAGGGTTATGTGAGTGCACCTCAGAGGTGCAGCAACCTTGAACGTGGGCGGCCTTGAACGTGTGTGGTCTTGGGCATGTGACTGCACCGCACCGTCGCCGCAGTGACGTCAGTGACCTTGGACGTGGGTGGTCTTGAGCGTGAGACGATGTGGGCCTTCGAAGGGGTCTGAAAAGACCCGCCGCAGCGATGCAGCAACCTCGAACGTGGGTGGTCTTGAGCATGTGACTGCACCGCACCGTCGCCGCAGTGACGTCAGCGACCTTGGACGTGGGTGGTCTTGAGCGTGAGACGATGTGGGCCTTCGAAGGGGTCTGAAAGGACCTGCAGCTGTTCGCATCGACCCGGACCGCGGGTGGCCTTGAGCGTGCAGTGGAGTGGAAACGGATATCGCTTTGAAATTCGGAGGACTGTGTAAACACCAGTCGCCGTTGGTTGGGTGATTCTTGACGTAGAAGTAGGAGGCGACCTATGATTTGTTGATTGGTTAGGGAGGTTCCTTCTCGACGTGGAAGGAGATCGGTTATAAATTGTGGTGTTCGCTAATAATTCAGTCAGTTTACGAACTTCAAAAGCAGTGTCCAGCAACCTCTTAGTCAATTCAGTGTGAAAGTATCATCAGTGAAGCAAAATGTACTCTTGTATTACCTGCGGCAAATTGTACACGCGTGCTGGTAGTCTGAGGAGACATGAAAAAGGGTCGGGTCATACAGCTGGTACACCTCCAGTGAATCGGGCGAATGTGGATACTAGTGCGCAGACATCATCAGCTCCTAATCAGAACAATGTGATTTCATGTAATAACTGCGGAAAAGTGTTCACACGTACTGACAACTTACGTAGACATGAAAGAGGTTCATGTGGGGCGTCAGTTGGTGGTGCACCCTCAGCAAAACGAGTGAGACTGGATACTGCCGCTTCCACAACGGTGACTATGGAAACTTGCATAACCTGCAATAAATCAATACCTGCAGATAAAATGGTTGCGCATAAGAGATCGCTAGAGCATAGAACCAAGTCCAGTGCGCAGTATTCAGATAATGTCCAACTGATTCATAGCGCTTTGAAATGCAGAATAGCCAGCTATAGAATTGAGTGTAAGAGTCAACTTCCAGCAGATTACAAAACTTTCTTCATCGAATCCAAGGAAACACTCATGTCATTATTAAAAACAACATTAGATGTCCACAACACCCTGAAGGTTAATATGGAGGTATTCGGAAGATATTTTCAACAAACCCAAGATATATACGACACCAAGTCGTTTGCCACCCCAAACCATATTGTATATAAGTCAACCGATTTGGGAGCAATCATCGATACATGCACGGACATCCTCATCAATCGAGCTACCGAATTTGAGGAACGTGATTCTGGTGAGTTGACTGAAATAATGTATATTCCACTATAAACGAAAGCGTTGCTATCAGAGTATCTCTTCGACATTATGCTGTGATGTGGTGTACAGCTATTAGATGTATATCCTTACATAAATTCATTTTCAATTGTATTCTCATCATTTTTTCTTTATTTTAAGGTTGGGTTTTGGAGAAAATTTTATTCCTCGAGTGCAACATCAACAAGTTCAGTCCACTACGAGGCTCTTCATATATGGAGCTGCCCAAGTTTATCCAGAAGAAGATGGCGGTGGTGAATGTCCAAAACGAGGACCAGCATTGTTTCGCATGGGCTGTAACGTCAGCATTATATCCAGCAGCAGTACGCAGTCATTTGATATCTTCATACCCTCATTTCTCCACTGTTTTAAACATAACAGGTATAGATTTCCCAGTCAAATTACGCGATATTTCAAAATTTGAGGGCCTCAATGACTGCTCCATTAACGTTTACGGATTAGAGAATATATTCGAAGATAGTAAGATGAAGTATGAAATAGTTGGACCTTTACATTATTCTCAGAAGGTGCTAGACAAACATGTTAATTTGCTACTCATTACTGATGATGAGAGCGGTAATAGTCATTATTGTTGGATCAAAGATCTATCGAGATTGGTATCTACTCAAATATCTAAAAACAGGAGTAGAAAATATTTTTGCGACGGTTGTTTGATCTATTTTAATGATGAGCGCAAATTGATCAATCATCGCTTACATGATTGCAATCATATCTACACCAGAACACCAACAACAGAATTGAAAATTGACAAATTTGGTAGGGAAGTACCTGAAAATATATTGAAATTCGAAAATTTTGAGAGACAGTTGAAGGTGCCGTTTACTATCTACGCAGATTTTGAATCAATTTTGAAACCAATTCTCACCAGTGAACCCGATCCGGAGCATTCTTTTACAAACAAAACATTCGAACACGAACCGTATTCTTTCGCATTCCTTATCAAATGTTCCTTTGATGACTCCAAATCAAAATTTGTGACTTATCGAGGCAAGGACGCTGCAAAAAAGTTTGTCGATAAGTTAGTCAGTGAATCAGAGAACATTTACAATTCTTATTTGAAACATGTAGTTCCAATGAAAAAATTGACTATTCAGGAAGAGTTGGAATTCTCAAATGCAACAGAGTGTGGTATCTGTAAGAAGCCCTTTGATGATAACGATGTAAAAGTGAGAGACCATTGTCA